>JARQOD010000003.1:608004265-608136846 GCA_033576555.1 Oophaga sylvatica | reverse complement strand
TTTTGGAAGAGTTTCTGTACAGCCTTGGGAGTCACGGTGAATCTTTCTACCGCTTTCCATCCTCAGTCCAATGGCCAGACGGAGAGAACGAACCAGACTTTGGAGCAATACCTCCGTTGCTTCATTTCCTATCTTCAGGATGACTGGGTGGACTATTTACCAACAGCAGAGTTTGCCTACAACAACTCCATACATAGCGCTACATCTCAAACCCCGTTTTTTGCTAATTATGGAGTACATCCAGTATTTATCCCTAATCTGCCAGTGAATACTCCCATTCCTGCTGTTAATGACAGGCTTACAAAATTACAGGAATCCCAGAAGGAATTATCAGAGATATTGCTCAAGACCCAGGAAGAATATAAGGAAGCAGCAGATAAACATCGGAGAGTGCCCCCTGCTCTTCAGGTTGGAAACAAAGTTTGGCTGTCCACTAAAAACCTTAAGACACATGTGCCATCCTCCAAATTGGGTCAGAAATTCATTGGACCTTTTCAAATTTCTGCAAAAATTAACCAGGTTGCTTTTCGTTTAAAACTTCCCAACAATCTAAAGATTCATCCAGTGTTTCACATATCCTTGCTCAAACCCTTCTGTGAAAACCCGTTTCCAGGAAGAATTCAGCCACCTCCTCCACCAGAAAGGATCCGTGGTGAAGAAGAATACATTGTGGATAAGATTCTGGACTCCCGAAAATTCAGAGGTAAACTGCAGTATCTGGTACAGTGGAAGGGTTACGGACCAGAGGAAAATTCATGGGAACCAAGGGACAACGTCCATGCTCCTAGACTAACAAGAGCCTTTCATCAAAGGTACCCGGATAAGCCAGCTCCTGAGATGTCCAGAGGCCATCCTGGAAGGAGGGGAGTACTGTCAGGAGTCGAACTCAGTACCTCTTGTCCACTGGCCAGCAGCTCTACCATCTGAGCTATTCTGCTGGCTGCAAAGTTCCTTGCTGAACCCAGATACCATTGACTGTTCTTCCTGATTGGCTACACCTAGTGCTCTCTTGATTGGGCCTCTGATTGCCAATTACACACCCTATATAAACCTGGCCCTGTGGGTGTGTCATTGCGAGATTATTGTGCTTCCAGCCTTTAGTCAAGCTCTTTCTCCTGCTGTTCCTGCTGCTACAAACACTGCTCTCCTGTGTACCGACCTCCTGCTGCCACCTGACTACGTTATCTGCCTGCTCCTCTGCTACCGAACTGCCTTTCCTGTGTACCGACCTCCGGCTGCCACCTGACTACGTTATTTGCCTGCTTCCCTGCTACAAACACTGCCTTTCCTGTGTACCGACCTCCGGCTGCCACCTGACTACGTTATTTGCCTGCTTCCCTGCTACAAACACTGCCTTTCCTGTGTACCGACCTCGGCCTGCCTTCTGACTACGCTACCTGCCTCTGCTTCCCCTAGTGTTTGCAGTAACATCGGCTCCAACCCAGACGGGATCCTGACACCATGAGCTGGAGATGGTCCAGCGAGGGGGATACTCCCCACAGCCCGGAGCGGTGAGCCCAGCAGCGCTCAGAGGCCGAAGCCCCGGCCAGAGCACTTTCCTGTGATGGAAAAGGACGGAGACTTGGACACTTTTCTGCTGGCCTTTGAGAAAGTCTGCAGACAGTACCAGCTGCCTGAGGACCAATGGGCAAGGTACTTGACCCCTGGGCTAAAGGGCAAAGCTCTGGAGGCGTTTGCTTCA
The DNA here is from genome assembly GCA_033576555.1 of Oophaga sylvatica. NCBI lineage: Eukaryota > Metazoa > Chordata > Amphibia > Anura > Dendrobatidae > Oophaga > Oophaga sylvatica. Next base: position 608,135,144 of record JARQOD010000003.1, on the reverse strand, counting down.
CTCCCGCCAGGCCAAGATGGTGACTATGAGGCCATCAAGCAGGCCCTGATCGCCAAGTACCAGCTAACCCCTGAGGTATACAGAAAGAAGTTCTGGAACCTCCAACGTGGCCCACACGACAGTTATAGCGATGTGGTGCAAGGACTCAGGACCCACTTTGACCAGTGGATCCATGGACTGTCCTTCGACACCTTTGAGCAGCTGAGGGACCTGATGATCAAAGACCAGTTGCTGCATCTGTGCCCAGCTGAGGTCCGACAGTTCCTCCTGGACCGAGAATCAGAGGACGCAGTCAAAACCGCACGGATCACAGACAGCTATGAGACCAACCGGAAACCCGAGGTGCGGAAGCCCATCACCTCCAGCTGGAGAGGGGGTAAGCCGGCAACCAACCCCAGTGCCCCTGCCAGCCGTCCCTCTGGAGGCACTATCCCCTTTGCCAGCGCCAGGCCTACATCAGATCCCCGCCAGTGTTTCTCCTGTAAACGGACTGGACACATCAGCGCCACCTGTCCGGAGAGGCAGAAGAACCCCCCAGCCAAGGCCTCCGGGCCTAACGCCTCTGTTCTTTTGGTGGGTGGTGTGGTGGGGAGGGTTGATGACAACGTGCAGCCCGTCCGCGTGGGGGCCCGTCTTGCTACAGGCCTCAAGGACACCGGGGCTGAACAAACCCTCATCCGACCCGAACTGGCGGCCCCTGAGAGTTGATTCCGGGGAAAACCCTAACTGTCACCGGGATTGGGGGCGTCCGCTGCCCCTTGCCGATTGCCCGGGTTTTCATTGACTGGGGTGCCGGGAGCGGGGTGAAGGAAGTGGGGGTGTCCGAAAACCTGCCGACTGATGTTTTATTGGGGACTGATTTGGGGAGGATGGTGGCGTACTACGTCCCTGACACCCCTCCCCAATCTGGTAATAAGGTTAACGTTAACCATGATGATGATGATGATGGGAAACAGAATGTGTTACCTGCCAATGCTTTGTGAAGTGATGATGCAACTGATAACCTTTCTTTCCCTAGGAATGATGCTGATAGTGATGTATCTGTGCCATCTGAACCTGTTAACCCTTTCTCTGAAGTGGTAGATGTGTCCACAGGTACAGGAGCGCTCAGCCACGTCGCTCTGCGGAGTGAGACGGCTGAGGAACCTGTTGTGAATGTGCTGGAGATGGTTTCTGAGCGGAGGCTCCCTCTGGTGGTTGCAGACAGTACTGAACCTTTCAGCGAGGAGTGGCAATCCGGAATCACGGACTGGTCTGATATAAGGGAGGTTCCCTCCCGTGATGGTTGCCGGTGATCAATTCTTCTTGTCTCAATTGTGGTTCCTGGTTCATTTGGAAGTTTGCTGGAGTCCTGCCTGCATCTCCTGCTTTCAGATAAGATATTTTTTGCTTTTGTTTTTGTGCTTGCTTTTTGCATTGTTTTCTGCACTTTTGTGGAGGTCAGCCAGGTCCCCTCCTGGGGCCTGAGCTCCTCACAGTTTTTCTGCAGCCACTGTTATTTGCTCATTAGCTTATCATGGGAATTCATTCTTTTGGTCATAACTCACGAGGAGCTTATGTTAGAGACACGAAAGCTACTGTTCTGAATCATGCGTCCATCAGGCGTCGTAACTGTGGTACTGGGGAATTCGTAAGTACAACGGAACCAGAGATATGAAATACTCTGGTGCACAGTGGACTATCTCATCCGAGTTTGGACTCATTAGAACAGTCATTTCAGAATAAGATCACTGATAGGTCTGCCATTATTCTGCTAGGTCCTCTGCCGAGTTATGGTCTTTATTAGGTTCCAGAGCTTAAAACTGTAACTTCGAGCTATGGGAGGTGGCCAGAAAACCTGCCTCTTTTGTGAGGTCACAAGCCAGGGGTATAAGTCTGCAAACTAGCCCCCCTGGGCAGATCTAGCTGGAGATGACCTGACTGAAAGATCTCCAAATGAACTATGATGTGTGGCTCCTCCCCCAGCTTGTCTTGCCTGCAAGTAACAGAGTGCCATGTGAGTTTTTCACCTTTAACCCTGTTTTGTTTTAATTGCATTGTACATAATTGTATTGTCTCAGCTTGTTACATCTTTTTATACTGTATAAACACTGCCTGCTTTTTAGGAATAAACCTATAAAATTATTAGTTTGGTTCTCCTGCTCTATAAACGAATTAGCACGTGCCTGAAGTAACTACGATACTAATTCGGGGTTGCTACGGACCCTCTTGATAAATTGTTCATTAAGAAAATCGTAGCTGGTGGCAGCTAAAAAAGAAGGGGTGTAAAGTGTTGACCTATTGGGTGGTGTTGGCAGTGACGGAGCAGGTTTTATAAGTGTATTGCCTGGCTGCGGCCCGGAGTAATTATAATTCCCTCACTGCAGCGTGCCCAATAGCCAGCACACATCCAAGCGGCCCGTCTGGCGACTAATTATCTCAGGTGCAGTTCCCTGACTGACCTGAGGCTAAAAGGGGGTGCCAGAGAGCTGCAAGTTCCTAAGTGGAAGTGGAATAATTATAAATCCCTGCAGATTATTCCTTACACATTGGGTCGGACGACAGCAGCCGTCGTGTGTGTGTTTTATCGTCACATTGGTGGCAGCGGTGGGATCACAAGCCGTGATACCCCGGGCTACCGTGTGGCGGTCAGTGTGCCGTTCATCACACCTTCTGAGGAAGAACTGCCGAAACGTGCGTTAAGGGGGTCCCCTGTTGCAGGTTTGAGCTCTGGTAAATATGCCTGTCTGTATGCCCATACTGAGTGTTGCTTAAATATCTGCTTAGTAAACCATATTTGTTTCACTGGCCCTGGTCTGTCTGCTACTAGATGGTTTGGGATTATGCTATTATAGCTTTATTTCTAATATCCAGGCCATCTGGTTTGCACCACACACCTGGGACATCTCCAGCATCTTCCAGCATTATGTACATGTATCAAACACTCAGCACTTTGTTTCTTGAACATTAACCCTTACTGTCTCGGATGTTCATTATGATGTATATTGCATTGTTAGTGTGATTAGGACTGCAGCATGTATTTTCATCATCAATATTAGGTACTTACTAGTTTACAGGCTCTATATGTATAAACCCCTATAAATGGAGTGATTCTTACTATTGATGAGCGAGTATGCTAGTTGCTCGGGTTTTCCTGAGCACGCTCAGGTGGTCTCCGAGTATTTGGAAGTGCTCGGAGATTTAGTTTCCGTCGCCGCAGCTGCATGATTTACAGCTACTAGACAGCCTCAATACATGTTGGGATTACCTGTTTGTTAGGGAATCACCACAGGAGCGGTGTCAGGCTCTAGTACCACCGGAGCGGTGTCAGGGTTTAAGTACCGCTGGAGCTGCTTCAGGGTTTAGGCAGCATAGGTGCGGCTTCAGACTCAGGTAATGCCGGAGCTGTGTCAGGGTCCAGATGCTGCAGATGGTTCTGGACTACACAATACGGGATAACGGAAAAGGTTCAGACTAGTACAACATAGGACACAGGGACCTGGCAACTCACTAGTTGCACAAAACTACTAAATGAATAACACTGCTCAAGCACCTCCCTATTGGGGAGCGTGCCTTATATACTTGATGCTTCCTAGCTATTGGCTGGGGGCATTTCTAAAGTGCATGTGCTGCCCCTTCAAGAACTGGGGAGAATGCTTGCATGCACTTGGCACCCACTTGGAGACCTGCAAGGGATGTGCAGGTCCAGTAGAACCACAACAGGGAACAAGGGGTAGTGAGTATGTCAGCGTCCCAGGGAGGAAAGAGAGGGAACAGACAGGCACGCCGGCATTAACATTACACAGATGATCACACCTGACCTAACAAATGGACCGATATGATGGCCTTGTTCTGCAGAAGATCTCACATGAACTGACAGTGGATGGAGACGATGGTGGTGTCCTGCAGATCATTGCACCTGGCAATTTCCAGAAGCAATGCTTGTGTCTTGCAGATGATCGCACCTGACCTGCAGATAGATATGCAGGTTTTCATGTTTCCTTTTGTGGTAATTGTTGAGGTGAGATCTGAAAGGATGTGACCTCCCTTCTCACTTCTCTGCTCTCCCCTGTTCCATCAGTTATCTTTTCTGTCCTCTCCCTTCTCCATTCTCCCCTGTTCCATCTCCTCTCTGTCCTCTCCCTTCTCTGCTCTCCCCTGGTCCATCTGTTCTCTGTCCTCTCCCTTCTCCATTCTCCCCTGTCCCATCTCCTCTCTGTCCTCTCCCTTCTCCGCTCTCCCCTGTCCCATTTCCTCTCTGTCCTCTCCCTTCTCCGCTCTCCCCTATTCCATCTCCTCTCTGTCCTCTCTCTTCTCCGCTCTCCCCTGTTCCATATCTTCTCTTCTGTCCTCTCCCTTCTCTGCTCTCCCCTGTTCCATCTCCTCTCTATCATCTCCCTTGTTCACTCTTCTCTCTCTCTTGTCCTATCCGCTCTCCCCTTTCCCTCTCTGCTGTCCCCTCTCCTGACTCCCCTCTGCTTTCCCTTTCCTTCTCTCCTGTCCCCTCTCCACTCTTTTTTTCTCTCTATCCTGTCCCTTTTCCACTCTCCCCTTTTTTGTACCTTGTTCCTTCTCTCCTGTCCTATCTCTGCTCTCCCTTTCTTTCATTTTCTCCTGCCACTCTCCGCTTTCTCCTGTCCCTTCTCTCCTGTTCCCTCTTTGCTCTCCCTTTTCCTCTATCCTGTCCTCTCTCTGCCCTCCCTTTCCTTCTCTCCTGTCTATTGCTCTCCCCTTTTCCTCTTTCCTGTCCCCTCTCTACTGTCTTCTTTATACTCTCCTATTCCCTCTCTCCTGTCTCTTCTCAGCTCTCCTCACTTCGCTCTCACCTATCCCCTCTCTACTATCCACAATCTTCTCTCTCCTATCCCCTCTCTCCTTTCCAGTTTCTCTGCTGTTCTCTCCCTTTTACCTCTCTCTTGTCCCCTCTCTCCTGTCCACTCTCCCATTTCCCTCTCTTTTGTCCCCTCTCTCCTGTCTGCTCTCACCTTGTCACCTTGTCCAATCTCTGCCTCCCCATCCACTCAACTTTGCAGTTTCTGCCTTCCCTGTTCCATCTTCTCTCTGTCCTCTCCCTACTCCGCTCTCCCCTTTTCCATCCATTTTCTGTCCTCTCCCTTCTCTGTTCTCTTCTGTTCCATCTTCTCTCTGTCCTTTCCCTCCTCCGCCTTCCCCTGTTCCATATCTTCTCTGTCCTCTCCCTTCTTCACTCTTCTCTCTCTCCTGTCCCCTCCGCTCTCCACTTTCCCTCTCTGCTGTCCCCTTTCCCGACTCCCCTCTGCTTTCCCTTTACCTCTCTTTCCTTCTCTCCTGTGCCCTCTCTGCGCTCTCCTGTCCCCTGTCTGCTCGCTTTTCTCTCTCCTGTCCCTTCTCCACTCTCCCATTTCCTGTACCCTTTACCTTCTCTCCTGTCCCCTCACTGCTCTCCCTTTCATTCTCTCCTGTTACTTCTCTCCTGTGCCCTCTCTGCTCTCCCTTTCCATCTCTCCTGTGCTGTCTCTGCTCTCCCTTTTCCTCTTTCCTGTCCCCTCTCTGCTGTCCTTTTCCTTCTCTCCTGTCCATCTCTCTCCACTTTTCCTCTTTCCTGTCCCGTATTCTGTCCCATTCATACTCTCCTTTTCCTTCTCTGCTATCCCCACTCCACTGTCCCCTCTCCCCTCTCTACTATCCACACTCTTCTCTCCTCTCTCATATCCTCTTTCTCTTCCCCCTCTCTCCTTTCCAGTCTCTCTGCTTTGCTCTCCCTTTTCCCTCTCTCTTGTCCCCTGTATCCTGTCCACTCTCCCATTTACCTCTCTTTTGTCCCCTGCCATCTGTCTGCTCACCCTGTCCCCTCTCTACTGCCCTCTCCACTCTGCTCCACAGTGACCGTGTAAGCAGGATGTGGGATGCAGTGACAGACAGGAGGCAGAGCAAGGGTTAACAAATGTAACAGTTTAATCAACAGGTTATTAAACTCCTAGCAGGGAGCTAAATGGTTAAAGGGTAATTAATAAAAGCAACAAGTTCAGAATAATAGCCCCGTTATTAAACTGATTGTGTCCTTTATGCTCCTCCACCGCAGATGATCCCGCACGGATGGTGGCAACGGCCGGATAGATGTCCACAGAGGGGGTCCTTTGAACGATGATCCGTCTTCTGGCGGCAGCAGTCGGTCTCCGGTACCTTCCGCTGAGCCCTAGTCCATGAACTTGTGTGGCCAAAGCAAACCAGGCCGCAGCACTCTCGGAGTTTAAACGTGGGCTGGCGTACAGCAAATGGCAGGGAAGGCTGCAAACGAATGTCCGGTACTCGGCCTTCTCTCCTCCGCATGTGTCCAGTACTCACAGTCTCTGGGTGCCCTGCACCTCTCTCTCTTACAGTCCCGTTGGTAGCGACGGGAGGCGACAACTACAGCCTGTCACAGTGCCGGTGCTCAGGAGGCGGAGCACGCTGCTCATCTTGCTGCGCGCTGCCTGTTCACGCCAAACTGCTTGCCACTGTGCACGCTTTTGCTTTATCTCGCCCCTCCTAACCGGGTTATGAGGTTGGTCTGGTCCCTCTTTTCTTCCCCCAAGCAACATGGAAGGCAGCCTCAACAGTTCCGGACCTGGCTTGGAACAGGTGCCCGCAGCCCGGTCTTCCTCCTTACTCTCCTCCTCTCCTTTAGCTCGCCATTCCACATGTGAGAGTTCTTGCAGTAGACGTTACACTCCTCCATCTCTTGAATGATCCGCTGCCAAATAATATTCATAACGTTCATAACGAGTGGGAGGTATTCCAGCTGTTGCTCGTTCTGTGCGGCGTAAAGCGGGTTGAGTGGACGAGTCAGGTTTGGCAATAGAGGACGGGTACGCGTTCGAGTTCAAGTGAGCAGCTATCTCGGGAGTTTCAGATTCTCGCACTTCTCCTGGGCTTGTGGTTAACGGACTGTCCAGGTTAGAGGATGAGGCAGATGGTTCTTCTTCATCGCAATCAAAGGCCGCAGGAGTGGGCATTTCAGGGATACTTGGCGCTCTCTCTTCTTTTTCGGGATCTCATGACAGGCAAGGACATAGCATGCTTCGGTGGACTACTCGGGTAGGGGCCTCTTCTTCCCCTTCAGGCTGAACATCATAAATGGGACCATTAGATCCAATTCGGCATTTCCCCCGATACAGAGTTTTCTCCCATGATGCTCTAACTTGCCTCGAGGTCGCTTGTCTCGGACCAATACTCGGTCTCCAGCCTTGAGAGCTGTCCCTTGCAGGGGCGTCGTCTCATGATGCTCTAGTTCCCGAAACTTGGTCTATACCAGTCAATGTGGAGTCTGCAAACGATATCGATGTTCATGAACCCAGGTGGACACCCCCGTCTGTGGGTAGTCATCCTCTGGGTCCAACTCCAGCTCGGTAATCTCCCGTCCTTTTCGGCTGAACAGCAGGGTGTTTGGCATGTATCCAGTTGTGCTGTGCACTCGGTTGTTGTACACCCAGACCAACTCAGCTACATACTCGGGCCAACGGACATTCCTGTCTTCTTCCAACGTTCTCAACAACTGAATCAGCGTCCAGTTGAAACGATCGCAGGCTCCATTCCACTGCGGATGATAGGGCATTGTCCTGGACTTTTCAATCTGATACAGGTGGTGGAGCTTCTCCATCACTCGACCTTGAAAGCAAGCACCTTGATTTGAAAGGATTCTCTTTGGACAACTGTACACCCAGATGAAGTCCCGACAGATAGCCTGCGCTGCTGACTCGGCAGTCTGGTCCCGGGTCAGAATCATCACAGCGAACTTGGTGAAGTGGTCGGTCATCACAAGACAATGTTCGTATTCGAGATGAGCTGGTCCCATGGTCAAGTAGTCGATCATCAACAATTCCAAAGGAGCAGAAGTCACTATGGTCTGCGTAGGGGCTCTCTGTTCCGGAGGTTTAGCTAATTCACAACTTCGGCATTGTCGACAGGCCTCTTCCACTGCAGTCTTCAAACGGGGATGATAGACCAACTTCTGTAATCACTGGAACGTCTTCTCCGTGCCAAAGTGAGCCCATCTCTTTGCTGTCTTTTCTCCTGCAATATATCCTAATGGAAATCAAATCATTCAACTTCTGAACTGATCCACCCTGCATGTATTCACTCCATTCATTGTTAGCAAGCTGCCTGAATGGTACAACTCAAAACCTTTGCTGGCTGTCTTTTCTGCTGCAATATATCCTAATGGTACAACTCCATACTTCTGCCTGCTGTCTGTCTTCTGCTGCTTTACCATTTTGCTACATATTTTAATGTGACTGCTAAAGCTTTGGTATAATTTATTTGTTGCACTGTATTTAATATTTACTGCTTTATATCCGTGACTTGGGCCTCTCTAGATACTATCAGGTGGAAGGTGGTATAGCATATAGATGCAGCCAGGTCTAGTGCCTTTGATCATCTAACAACCCCCTGGTGTGCCAAATTATCCCAAACCAGCTCCCACAATCCCTTTCTCCTGACCCTGTAGAGTGGCCTATACTGTATATTTAATAGCATTCTAAGAGGTGCACGCAGTGTGGGGTGCAGCACGCAAGCACCCCATAAAGCAAAGCATCACAGAAGCTAAGCATCAAGCAAACGGCAGTTATCCATGGCAGTTAATCAGGGCAGGAGTCAGGTAACCCACACTTTGCTTTCCCTTTTAACCATGTGCTTTATTTCTATCCTCCTGTGCTCCCTTGCCATCCACATTCACCGCCCCATCCCCCCTTCATCATGACTCATACACATCAGCCCCTCTATACTTCCCTCTCCCATATGCAGCTCCCATGCACTAATCACCTTCCTGAGAAACTTCAGCCCATCTTGGCCAAACACATTACAGAAAAAAACTACTTACAATTCCAACAACTACTTGCTCTTTATCTTCCTACTCCTACTGATTGCAGGGGACATCTCCCCCAACCCTGGTCCACCATCCCCCAACCTCAACCCCTACCCTACCTCATATCGAAACCATAATAATCTTATTAATATTGCTTGCACTCCCTCATCTCTGTTAGAATCTATTCAGTTTGACCATCCGCCATCTTGTTGTGGTTTCTGGCTGCTGGTCTTTTTCCCCTGTTACAGATTGTATCACCCTTTATTATCATACACCTGCCTCCCAGTCCTTGCTTGGCATCAGTGTTAATCTGCTTGAGTTCTGGCTGGGAGCCTTGATAGCTTTGTGCTATACTTTGTGCAGTTCTGGGAACTCTAGTTCTGCTTGCTTAGTATTTTTGCTTTTTTCCTTTTGTTTCTGCAGTTTCCTCTATTTCCCTGCTAGGAGATTACCAGTGTTTTGTTCCCGGTCCCTAGATCTTTCAGGGATCCCCTTCCCCACCTTCAGGTCTTCTCTTGAGTCTAGACTAGGATCGTTGCTGGGTCTATTCGCAAGGAATAGGTCGCCCGCTCCATCGTAGGGATCGAGTCTAGTCCTAGTGCAGGGTCAGAATCCCCCTGCTCTATTCCTTAGTTGCAGACTGATAACAATCTCCTTTTAATTGTGCCCTCTGGAATCCAGGAGGGCACAATTAAAAGAAGGAGATTGTTATCGGTCTGCAACTAAGGAATAGTATAGTATGTATAGTATGTATCAAGCTTCCTTTCCTGGACAACTACTTTCTGAACAACTCTCTTAATCTGTTGGCCCTCACTGAAATCTGGATTCAGGATTCCGACACTATCTCTCCTGCTGCCATTTCCTATGGTGGCTTACAATTCTCTCATTCCCGAGACTCACAAACAGACATGGTGGTGGAGTCGGCATACTCCTGTCCCTACAATGCACTTTCCAGGTCATCCCCCCAGTTCCATCACTCTCATTCCCTTCTTTTGAGGTCCACACCATCAGGCTCTTCCGTCCCCTCTCCCTCAGAGTAGCGGTCATATACCGGCCCCCAGGCTCACCCACCCACTTCCTTGACCACTTTTCAGCCTGGCTGCCGCACTTCATGTCCTCAGAACTACCAACCCTTACCCTGGGAGACTTCAACATCCCCATTAACAGCCCCACTTCCATCTGCATCTCAGCTTCTATCACTAACCACTTCTCTAGGCCTCTCACAGCTTTTAACCTCTAAGACACACAAGAACGGTAACACCCTTGACCTAGTCTTTGTCCGACTCTGTTCAATCTCCCACCTAAATAACTCACCGCTTCCACTCTCTGACCACAAAATTCTCTCCTTCACACTCACAAATCCTCGCCCACCCCAGCACACTCCTGCCTATCACACATTCAGAAATATACTAGCCATTAACCCTCAGATACTTTCAGACTCCCTACACTCATCACTGTCCCCAATCTCCTCTTTTTTCCCTTCCCCATGACAGCACTGTGAGTGAGAGATGGATTCCGCCCCCAGAAAACAGGAAACCTGCAGTGGAGATAAAAGAAGGGGGCGGTACCTCTCCCCTAGTTTGGTTTCCTGTTTTCTGGGACCGGGAGCCTGCGGCATTCTCTGTACCTCATGAGGGATCCCCCTCTGATATTGCAGTGTCCGGGGGCAGGAGGCAGCGGGCAGGCAGCGCCTGGAAAGCGGGGCTGCGGTGTAAGCCGGGAGGCTGAGCGACGCTGTCAGGGGCGCTCCATCCTGCGCCTGGACCCCCCGGAGATCGCTGAGCCGGGGAGGAAGCGGCGTGGCATCCACATGCAGGCGCTGATGTGATGCGGCGACTTCCGTTTTACACCGGAAGTGACGTCACACGCCGGGGGAGAGCGCTGCCCTGAACGCTCCTAGAATGGAGTTGATTCAGGAGCGCGAACACCACTCCCATCCCCTATATAAAAAGTGGCTGGACACTTGGAAGGTGGCAGTAGCTCCACAAGCGTAATGGCAGACACAGCAGATGAAACGCCGGTGCCTGTCCAGGAAAACCCACCAAAGACTGCGGTACCTGAGGGCGGTGGGTGAGTGCCTTTGTAAGGCGAAAAAATGAGACTCTGGTAACGTGCTGTTTCTTTCTGTGTATTTAGGCAAGGAAAGCTACAGCCAAACAGAAAACTAAAGCCTGCGCTCTATGTCTAAAAACCCTCCCTAGAGCATATGAAAAACGGCTCTGTCACAAATGTATTGAGAAAACAGTTGCGCAAGAGTCGCCATCTTTATTCCAGAACATTTAAACGGCGCTGGGGTGACTTTCGCCAGTCCTTTCGGGGGTCCAGTAGAGGAGGCCGAGACCGATCAGATGATAGACCCATGCGGGGGAAAGCCTAGAGAGATAGAAAGGATAGAGGGTTCCTGTTCAATAAACCTCCACACAAACCAGACCCTAAACACCAATGACGCCAGAGGTCCGGTGGGGGGGAAGACTCCGGTTCTTTGTCCATCAGTGGGAGTCACTACCGTCCTCACAATGGATAACCAACCTGATGGCAAAGGGCGTAAAACTAAACTTCACCACCCTTCCTCCACAGCGTATGGCGGTTACACGGGTCTCCAAAACAAATCAGATCATTCTGGAGGGAGAAATTCAGCTACCAGAAAGAGGTACTTGTAAAAGTCCCACTACACGAGGAAGGGAGAGGCTTTTACAACACTCTGTTTCTAACACCCAAACCGGATGGTTCCAAAAGGGTGATCTGCAATCTAAAGGCCTTAAACCGGTATATCCAGCTAGAAAGGTTCAAAATGGAGACTCTAAAGTCGACGGTAAAACTACTGTATCCAGGCTGCTACATGGCGGTAATCGATCTCTCAGATGTGTACTATCATGTCCCAATCTATGGGGAGCATCAGCAGTTTCTGAGGGTATTAGTGGAAATTGCGGGGGTTCCCACTCACCTACAGTATCAATGCCTACCCTTCGGGGTTTCAATAGCCCCACGTATTTTTACAAAGATAATCTCAGAAGTAGCATCCTTCCTGAGAAAAGAAAGTATACTTCTGGCACCATATTTAGACAACTTTCTCGTTATAGCGGACAACCAGGAGGATGGCATAAAAGCAGTCAAAAGAGTACGGGAGGTACTAACCAGCCTGGGCTGGATAATAAACTTAAAAAAGTCAAAAATGTTTCCAGTCCAGATACAGGAGTTTCTGGGTATCCAGTTAAATTCCCTCACGCGGGAAAGTGTTCTCCCAAACAGGAAGATGCTTGTTATACAGCAAAGGATAGACCATATGCAATCAAGTCAATCCACTTCGCTAAGGGGGGCAATGTCACTTCTAGGTATGCTGACTGCAACAATCCCTGCGGTTCGATGGGCTCAGGCACACACCAGACACTTACAGTGTCAGATAATAGACGAGCAAGCGAGAAACCCCGTCAATTTAAATCAAAAGGTCACGTCTCCACAAGTACGGGACTCACTAAAATGGTGGCAGGAGACATCGAACCTAAAAAAGGGCGTTCCATGGTCGATCCAGGTCCCAGTAGTACTGACCACAGACGCAGGACCTCTGGGCTGGGGCGCACATCTGTCAAACCATATTCTACAAGGTCAGTGGGGGCCCGCAATGATAAGAGCAACCTCCAATCTCAAGGAGTTAACAGCAGTGAGACAGGCAATCCTTCGGATCAGGGCCGGCGTCAGCACCCGGCACACCCGGGCAAGTGCCGGGGCCCTGAGCAGGCGGGGGGGCCCACTCGCCGTCTGGCACCCCGGCGCCCGTTAGCGGTGTCAGCGCTGCCACTGGGCCCCCACCCGCTTGCTCAGGGACCCGGTTGCGGTCGGCTCAACTCACCTCTCCCCGTGCCTCCGCTGCCGCAGCTCCGCCTCCGGGCTTCAGGGGGCGCCTGCAGGATGCCGGTGCTTCCTCTCACAGCAGCGCTGCTGAATGACGTCATCATTCAGCGGCCTGCTGTGGCAGTGAGCGCGCGGACGCCAGACAGGTGAGATGTTTGTGTGTGTGTCTGTGTATGTGTCTCTGTGTGTATGTAGTGCGATGCTTTGTGTGTGTGTGTCTGCTGTATGTGTGATGGTGGTGGGGGAGGGCAGTGATGATGGGGAGGCAATGATGATTGATGATGATGGGCAGGCAATGATATTGCTGTGGAGACAATGATGATTATGGGCAGGCATTGATGATGATGGGCAGGCAGTGATGATGATGAGCAGGCAGTGATGATGGGCAGGTAATGATATTGATGGGGAGGCAATGATGATTATGGGCAGGCAGTGATGATGATGGGCAGGCAATGATGATTATGGGCAGGCATTGATGATGATGGCAGGCAGTGATGATGATGGGGAGACAATGATGATGATGGGCAGGCAATGATGATGATAATGGGCAGGCAATGATGATGATGGGAGTCTTTCCACGGCGCCCTTTCCTGAGCCGTAACAGTGCAGAACGCAGCACAGTGTAGAGGAGAGCTCCATATTTTGTATGGAGCTTTATATGGGGACCAGTATCCTGTATGGAGCATTATATGGGGGATGGAGGGGTGACATCCTGCATGGGGTATTATATGGGTGATGAGGGGGAGACTGTGGTGCCCATAATATTGTATGGAGGACTGTACTGTCCAGTCTGTATTGTGCGCTGTGAGGATTTGGCGGTTTTTGAGCTATTGTACAATTTACAATATATATCACTCACGTAATGGAAGAAGTGAAGTATTTGGCATTGTACTGTACCCATATTTCTCTGCAGTATCTGTGCATCATGAATCGTGGTCTGTGTTAAAGGGGCCCACTGAGACTCTTTCACCCGGGGCCCATGAAAACCTGGAGCCGGCCCTGCTTCGGATAACGGAGGAGATCAAAGGAAAACATCTCATGGTATTGTCCGACAACAACACAACAGTATCATACATAAACAGACAAGGGGGCACAAGGTCAGAGTCATTGATGGCAGAGGCCAGGAAATTGTCCCTATGGGCAGAGGTCAATCTTTTGTCCATATCGAGCACACACCTGAGAGGGTCAGACAACCTTGTAGCGGATTTTCTAAGTTGCCATGTGTTACACCAGGGGGAGTGGTCCCTAAACCAGAAGGTATTTGGAGAAATCTGTGCCAGCTGGGGGACTCCGGAAGTGGACCTATTCGCCACAAGGCAAAATCGGAAGGTGGACAGATTCTACTCACTAAATCCGAGGGAAAATCCAGAAGGGGTAAATGCTTTGTTACACCGGTGGAACTTCCAATTAGCATATGCGTTCCCCCGTTCACACTAATCCCAACAGTCCAGAAGAAAATTCGGGAGGACGGGGTGCGAATAATTCTGATAGCACCTTTCTGGCCGAAAAGGGCATGGTTCACGTGGCTCAGATGCATGTCCATCTCGGACCCATGGATCTTGCCAGAGCTTCAAAATCTCCTACATCAGGGTCCGGTGCTTCACCCTCAAGTTCACAGACTGCATCTCACCGCATGGAACTTGAGAGGGGACTTCTGCTAGGAAAAGGTTTCTCAGAGCCATTAGTTACCACCCTGCTTGCAAGCAGAAAGAAAGTAACAAGAGAAAAATACCAGAAGGTCTGGGAAAAATTCTTGGAGTTTTTGGGACGTTCCCATCAAATACGACTCAAGAAGTTCCAATATCCAAAATACTGGAGTTCCTCCAAAAAAGGCTAGAGAGAGGACTATCCACCAGTACTCTAAAAGTACATGTCGCAGCATTAGGTGTGTTGTTTGATCAGAAACTTGCTAACCACCCTTGGGTATACAGTTTCATTCGAGCCTCATTTATGTCCAGACCCTTTAAACCACGATTGAAGGTAGCTCCCTGGGATCTAAATTTAGTTCTTAATGCTTTGACTTCGCCTCCGTTTGAGCCCATTTCATCCATCTCAATTAAATCCCTAACACTAAAAACAGTTCTCCTGGTAGCTCTAACGTCAGCATGACGTATTAGCGAATTACAAGCTATCTCTGCTAACCCACCATATACTACCATCCTGGATGATAGGGTGGTTATTAGAACTGACCCAGCCTTCCTTCCGAAGGTAAATTCAAAATTCCATAGAAACCAAGAAATAATCTTACCCTCCTTCTGTGCCAAACCAAAATCCCAGGGAGAAGAAACCTTCCATTGTCTGGATGTTAGACGTTGCCTGCTTCAATATCTAGAAGCAATGGAGCCCTGGCGACAATCGCCAGTACTTTTTGTCTCTTTCCAGGGGACAAACAGGGGGAGGCAGGCCTCAAAATCAACCATTGCACGGTGGCTTCGTATGTCTATCTCTCTTTCCTACTCTTCCTTGGGTAGGGTGCCCCACTAGGGGTAACAGCCCACTCGATGAGAGCCGTAGCTACATCCTAGGCAGAAAGGGCAAATGCATCTGTGGAAAAGATTTGTAATGCAGCAGTGTCCAAAAGCGCGTGGGCCTCACCTGTAGTTCTCGTGCCTAAAAAGGATCAGACCACCCGGTTCTGCGTGGACTACAGGGGGCTCAACGCCATCCCTACCTCTGATGCGCACCCAATGCCACGCATCGAGGATCTGCTGGAGCGGTTGGCGAATGCAAAGTACATATCCATCATGGATTTAAGCCGGGGATACTGGCAGATTCCCCTGAGTCCTGCGGCGCAGGAGAGATCCGCCTTTATCACCCCTTTTGGACTGTATGAGTCCACGGTCATGCCCTTCGGCATGAAGAATGCCCCTGCCACTTCTCAGCGGATGGTCAACCACTTGCTTCAGGGACTCGAGAAGTACGCTGTGGCGTACCTCGACGACATTGCCATCTTCAGTTCCACCTGGGAGGAACACCTTCAGCATCTCCAGGAGGTGCTCAAGCGTATTCACCAGGCAGGTCTGACCATCAAGCCCGGAAAATGCCATATGGGCACGAGCAAGGTCCACTACCCGGGCGAACCTGCCGAGGTGCGCATGGCGGATTTCCGACAGGTCATGCCTCCTTAGCGCACTCTAAGAGGGGGAGGTGTGACGATACCCTGGAATGGGAGCTCCATTCCTTGTGCTGTTCTAGAACTTTCCATGGTGCAGTCTGGGACACTGTCCGTCCCCTTCCCCCGACCCTGCAGTTGCAGGGCTCTTTCTCTCTCCCTCTTACTCGCTCCTTCCTTTCGCCCCACCTCAGGAATTTCTTTGTCTCCTCAGACCTGCAGACTGTCCTATAGCTTATCATGGGAATTCATTCTTTTGGTCATAACTCGCGGGGAGCTTATGTTAGAGACACGAAAGCTACTGTTCTGAATCAGGCGTCCATCAGGCGTCGTTACTGTGGTACTGGTGAGTTTGTAAGTACAACAGAACCAGAGATATGAAATACTCCGGAGCACAGCGGACTATGTCATCCGAGTTTGGACTCATTAGAACAGTCATTTCAGAATAAGATCACTGATAGATCTGCCATTATTCTGCTAGGTCCGCCCGCCAAGTTATGGTCTTTATAAGTTTCCAGAGCCTAAAACTGTAACTTCGAGCTATGGGAGGTGGCCAGAAAACCATCCTCTTTTGTGAGGTCACAAGCTGGAGATGACCTGAATGAAAGATCTCCAAATGAACTATGATGTGTGGCTCCTCCCCCAGCTTGTCTTGCCTGCAAGTAACAAAGTGCCATGTAAGTTTTTCACCTTTAACCCTGTTTTGTTTTAATTGCATTGTACATAATTGGATTGTCTCAGCTTGTTACATCTTTTTATACTGTATAAACACTGCCTGCATTTTAGGAATAAACATATGAAATTATTAGTTTGGTTCTCCTGCTCTATAAACGAATTAGCACGTGCCTGAAGTAACTACGCTACTAATTCGGGGTTGCTACGGACCCTCTTGATAAATTGTTCATTAAGAAAATCGTACCTGGTGGCAGCTAAAAAAGAAGGGGTGTAAAGTGTTGACCTATTGGGTGGCGTTGGCAGTGACGGAGCTGGTTTTATAAGTGTATTGCCTGGCTGCGGCCCGGAGTAATTATAATTCCCTCACTTCAGCGTGCCCAATAGCCAACACACATCCAAGCGGCCCGTCTGGCGACTAATTATCCCAGATGCAGTTCCCTGACTGACCTGAGGCTAAAAGGGGGCACCAGAGAGCTGCAAGTTCCTAAGTTGACGTGGGATATTTATAAATCCCTGCAGATTATTCCTGACACATTGGGTCGGATGGCAGCAGCCGTCATGTGTGTGTGTGTTATCGTCACATTGGTGGCAGCAGTGGGATCACAAGCCGTGATACCCGAGCTACCGTGTGGCGGTCGGCAGCCGTTCATCTCAAGAAGTATGGTCGTCACCTTCTACTTTCTTTCGTCATTACAGGCTAGACCTAGGGCGTTCAAATCTAGCCTTTGGAAGGAAAGTGTTATCTGCTGTCGTCCCACCCTAGGAATCTTTCTATTTCTTCCTCTCACTCACGGTGATGTCATGGGGAAGGGAAAATATGATAATTACTTACGGGTAATTTGATTTTCCAGATCCATGACAGCACCGCATTATTCCCGCCCTATCTTGGTGATGGTAGTATGGTTCACAAGGAAATTAGTATAAATAATAATATTGGATAAAGTTACTGTTATGTGCATAAGTATGTACGTGTATAGATATATACATATATATAAAAAAAAAACGCTGATAAGAAATATGAGAGGTACCGCCCCCTTCTTTTATCTCCACTGCAGGTTTCCTGTTTTCTGGGGGCAGAAACCATCTCTCACTCACGGTGCTGTCATGGATCTGGAAAATCAAATTACCCGTAAGTAATTATAATTTTTCCTGTCCTGATCTGGCTATTCATCACTACAACGACCCACTTAGAAGCACCCTTGACCAAGTAGCGCCCCTCACCCTCAGAACTTCCAAACATAGAGTAAAACAGCCCTAGCTCACATCGCAAACTCAACTTCTCCAGTGATGCTCTAGGAGTGCTGAACGCCTATGGAGAAAAACCTGCACACAAGAAGACTTCATCCACTTTAAATTTATGTTAAGAACCTATAATGCTGCCATTCACCTCGCCAAACAGACCTACTTCACCACCCTGATCTCCTCACTAGCCAATAACCCCAAGAAACTTTTTGACACTTTTCACTCCCTCCTCAGGCCAAAAGCACAAGCCCCTATCACAGACATTTGTGCTGATGACCTGGCCTCCCACTTTTTACAAAAAATAGATAATATCCATCAGGAAATCTGCTCCCAAGCACCAAGTGCTGTGACTCCCATCCCTCCCTGGATTTCCCCTGGCTCACTTTCCACATTTGATCCCATCACAGAAGAAGAAGTCACCAGACTCCTCTCTTCCTCTCGTCTGACTACATGCACTACGGACCCCATTCCCTCACATCTCCTCCAGTCTCTCTCTCCAGTCGTCACAACTCACCTAACTGCAATCTTTAATCTCTCTCTCTCCTCGGGCATTTTCCCATCCTCATTCAAACACTCCATCATTACTACATTACTAAAGAAACCCACTCTCGACCCTTCCTGCACAAACAACTACAGACCAGTCTCCAATCTCCCCTTCATCTCTAAACTTTTGGAGCGCCTAGTCTACTCCCGCCTTACCCGTTACCTCTCCACTCACTCCCTTCTAGACCCTTCACAGTCCGGCTTCCGCCCCCTACATTCGACTGAAACTGCACTCATCAAAGTGACCAATGACCTTCTGACAGCAAAACGTAACGGTGACCACTCTCTGCTCATTTTTCTCGACTTAGCTGCAGCTTTCGACACTGATGACCACCGTCTCCTACGCTCTAGGCTCCAGTCACTAGGTATTAAGGACACTGTTCTCTCCTGGTTCTCTTCCTATCTTTCTGACCGCTCCTTCAGTGTTTTGTTCTCTGGCTCCACGTCATCTCCTCTTCCTCTCGCTGTCGGTGTACCCCAGGGCTCAGTCCTTGGCCCCCTTCTCTTCTCTCTCTACACGGCCCCAATTGGACAGACCATCAGCAGATTTGGCTTTCAGTACCATCTTTATGCTGATGACACACAACTATACACATACAAAAGACACCGTGAGCACTGCTTATGGGTGGTGCTAATGTTTAGGTTCCCAAACCATGAGTATATTAAACATATAAACCTAGCACTCAACTTGGGTACGTGAAATGATAATTTATTGCAGTACACGAAAACGTTTCGGTCAGTGAGGACCTTCTTCAGTTACTACAACATTAAAAAATAAATAAATACCACATACTGTGACAAAAATATTACAAGAACAACAGAACAAATCAAAATAAAAAAAAGAAAAATGAACAAAAGTACTGTATATACAATAATGCAAGGAGGTCATGAAAAGTAGATTGTAAGCTCTCACGAGCAGGGGCGGCTTATTTTGCTTTAATTATTGTATTGTTAACGTTGTTACTTATGACTTGTGTTCTGAAACTATTAAACTGTAAAGCGCTGCGGAATATGATGGCGCTATAT
Organism: Oophaga sylvatica; assembly: GCA_033576555.1. Classification (NCBI taxonomy): domain Eukaryota; kingdom Metazoa; phylum Chordata; class Amphibia; order Anura; family Dendrobatidae; genus Oophaga; species Oophaga sylvatica. The sequence continues at coordinate 608,115,897 of JARQOD010000003.1, read as the reverse complement.
AAATAAAGATTATTATTATAAAAGAAACTGTAATTGGCAGAGTAATCAAATACGCTGCACTATCCAAGGTATAACATTGAGAGTGCACTGAAAACATCAGAAAATATGATAAGATTAAGTGCCCAAGTAAGGATTACTTACTGGTAGTTCCATATATGACAGCCAATGAAGCTGTAAGATATTAAGGAGTACAAACGGCTGTTAGTGCAGGAAATAGGACCAGCCCCACTGCAGCGCAAAACAGAGGGATATGAGGAATTACCTTATATCAGGCAGACATGCCACCGGACTCGGTATCCACCGCAAGTCTACAACTTAATATCTTGCAGCTTCATTGGCTGTCATGTATGGAACTACCAGTAAGTAATCCTGCTTTAGTTCAAGAATGGGAAGCATTTAAGGAAACCAGGATGGATGAACATAGAACTTAAACACATGCTAAAAAGGAAGAAAGAAATGTTTATCAAATGGAAAAAGGGAGGCATATCTAAAGAAGAATATAATGCCGTCTGCAGAACCTGCAGGGCACAAATCAGATTATCTAAAGCTGACAATGAATTAAGGCTTGCAAGTGACGTCAAAAGCAACAAAAAAGGATTTTGGGGATACGTCAAAAGTAAAAGAAAAGTCAAAGATGCTATAGGATTTTTACAGGATGAAAATGATGAAATGGTAAGTCAGGATGTTGAGAAGGCTGAACTTTTAAATTCCTATTTTGCATCTGTTTTCTCTCAGAAAGGAAATGTAACATCAACTGATCTTCACTGTCCTATTAAAGGAATAGAAGAATCCAGGATATCTATAAACAGAAAGACAGTGAGGAAACACTTAGCTAACATAAATGAATTCAAGTCTCCAGGTCCAGATGAATTACACCCCAGGGTACTGAAGGAGATAGCAGAAGAAATTCTTGAACCACTGTCCATAATCTTTGAAAATTCTTGGAGAACAGGAGAAGTCCCAGAAGACTGGAGAAGAGCAAATGTTGTTCCTATCTTCAAAAAGGGGAAGAAGGTGGACCCAGGGAACTACAGGCCGGTGAGTCTGACTTCTATACCAGGAAAGATCTTTGAACAAATTATTAAAGAACATGTATGCAAGTACCTGGATAAGAATGAAGTGATTAAACAGAGTCAGCATGGGTTTGTAACTAATAAGTCATGTCAGACTAACTTAATTTCCTTCTATGACAGAATCACTGACTGGGTGGATCAGGGAAATGCTGTAGATATAGTATATCTTGACTTCAGCAAAGCATTTGACAAAGTATCTCACACAATCCTTATTGAAAAAATGACTAAGTATGGAATGGACAAGGCAACTGTTAGGTGGATTCATAACTGGCTTAGTGATCGGACCCAAAGAGTGGTTGTAAATGGCTGCACATCCAGTTGGAAGAATGTCTCAAGTGGGGTACCACAAGGTTCTGTTTTGGGCCCTGTATTGTTCAACATCTTTATCAATGATTTAGATGAAGGAATTGAGGGTAAACTGATCAAATTTGCTGATGACACAAAGCTAGGAGGGGTAGCTAATACTAGAGAAGAGAGAGAGAGGATTCAAAAAGATATACATAAACTGGAGCAGTGGGCAGCAACTAACAGAATGGATTTTAACAGGGAAAAATGCAAAGTACTACATCTGGGCAATAAAAATGAAAAAAGCATATACAAAATGGGAGGAATAGGGCTAAGTAACAGCACATGTGAAAAAGACTTGGGTATACTAATTGATCACAGACTTAACATGAGTCAACAGTGTGATGCAGCAGCAAAAAAGGCAAATGCAATTCTAGGATGTATCAACAGAAGCATACAGTCTAGATCACGTGAGGTCATTATTGCCCTCTACTCCTCTTTGGTCAGACCTCATCTGGAATACTGTGTCCAGTTTTGGGCACCACATTTTAAAAAAGACATCAACAAACTGGAGCAAGTTCAGAGAAGAGCCACCAGAATGGTGACCGGTCTGCAAACCATGTCCTATGAGGAACGGTTGCAGGATTTGGGAATGTTTAGCTTGCAAAAAAGAAGACTGAGAGGAGACTTAATAGCTGTCTACAAATATCTCAAGGGCTGTCACATTGTAGAAGGATCATCTTTATTCTCATTTGCACAAGGAAAGACTAGAAGCAATGGGATGAAACTGAATGGGAGGAGACACAGATTAGATATTAGAAAAAACTTTTTGACAGTTAGGGTGATCAATGAGTGGAACAGGCTGCCACAAGAGGTGGTGAGTTCTCCTTCAATGGAAGTCTTCAAACAGAGGCTGGATAGACATCTGTCTGGGATGATTTAGAGAATCCTGCTTTGAGCAGGGGGTTGGACCAGAAGGCCCAGGAGGTCCCTTCCAACTCTACCATTCTATGATTCTATGATTCTATGATTTCCACCAGCACTACTACGCTCTCATCGGCTACTTCTTATCCCATAGATACAGCGTTACTCAGCCGGTTTCACATCTGAGAACCACGTAACTCTTTTTCTTAATAAGGCACGGTATGTCCACACACCTTACTTGGGCACTTAATCACTTAATATTCACAATCACGATTACTCTGCGCCGCCTACTCTTATTGCTGTAAGCAAATAGCCCCTGGTCCCTCGGTTACTGGGGATGTGGGAGCTCATAAGACGCCTTGCCACTTGTGCCAGGAACATATTAAGTGCTGTTTAGAGATAGAGATGTGAGCACCACGGTCATCGCTGCTCGGACAAGAAATGATCCACTCTACAAAGACACAATTTGATGGTGGTTAATGAGTAAGTGAATCAAGCTCATCAGGCTTATTTCTAGCTCTGAATCATCCCGGCTGTCCTCCTCTCCATTACGGAGACTGAAGAGCAAAGTCATCATCATGACAGGCAAAAACATCCTGGTAACGCTCCAGCATAGCTTCTACCTGTTGCACCTGTTGTGATGAGAGTCTCGTCAGTTTAGCCAGCATCTGCTCCAGGATCTGGAGCCCTTCTTTCATGTTGCTGGACGGAGGCTCTGAGGGCATGGTGATGGCTACAGTCCAGGGATCTCCTTGTTTCACCACTAACTGAACGGACTCTGGTTGCATCAGTTTATCCGGCATACCAGTACTTGCGCCACTTCACTCTTGGGCGAGAGCGTGAGATCGCCCTCTCCTAGGTTGACATACAGCAGCACTACGTTACCGTCGTGAACGGTGACTAATGTCCAGGCAATGAGTAGCCCTGAAGGTAGTTGATCCATTAGGGCTGGCTCTATCTGGACTTCCACTCCTTCTAGTGGTGTACAAGCTCGCATGGGCAGCGTGAGCACAGTCTTACCAGGCAGTAAAACGAGTTTGGCAGTGGCTGGAATGACCACCTTCATCAGGACTTTTCCTCCACTCGATGTTTCTTGAGCCTGGGCTACCCATATCAGTGGTTGGAACACCTTCCTCTGGCGGGTGCGGGGGCCCCATCAATTGAGAAAAGCATCTGGTGACTTACTGACTAGGATGGTCCCGAGTTCCTTCAGCACATTCATCCCTAAAGTCACTAGGGGGCCATTACCAGGGTCTCCAGCAATCAGCACTACTCCTTTCCAGCCCACATCTTTACCGCACACAATAATTTGCATCCAGACCACCCCTGCGACCAGGATGGGCAATTGATTGGCTGCTGTCAATTTCATCACTGGGCCCCATTCAGGCCACATCGCCTCAGAAAAATGACGCCTGAAATAAGTTTCTGGCATGGTGGTCACTTGGGAACCGGTATCAACTAGACAGCGGATGGCTCGACCATCCATTTTAGCCCATACGAGGGGACTCAAGGAAATCAAACTTGCGGGACTACCTTCTCTCCTTCTTAGCTGCTCAGGTTCCGGGTGGTGTCCCCCAGCCACAGAGCTCACTAGTTTATTGGCCGACGGGTAAGTGGCCTCCCCCTTCTTGCGCATCCTCAGGCATAATGTCCAGTGTCCCCTCACTTAAAACAAATCGGATGTCTCTCTGCTCAGGATTGCCCCATATCCTGATGGGGTTCAGGGTCAGTTCTGCCTCCGGAATAGTTCGGAACCTCCAGTGGTTTTTTTCTTAAGTCGGACCACTCTTCTCGCATGTTCTGGATTTCTTTCTGAATTTCTCTAACCCAACCTGGTTCAGCTGCGGGCGGAAAGGATACCTCCCCATTCCGGACTTTCCCTGTCGAGGCTGCCATCCCCTGCTCTTGCTCGCGTGCATGTGCTTCCGCCCTGATTTCTAGGAAAGACAAGCGTGGATTGACCCGCAAGCGCTCTCGCAGGTCCTGTTTAGGCAGCGCATCCCTGAGGCCTGCCACTAGTTGGTCTTTCAGAATTACGTCAGGAGGCTCCATGCCCACATCATCCCGCTTAGCGATCATGGCCTGGATCTCATGCAGCGCGTTCATATATTGGGTCACAGACTCCCCCTCCCTTTGGACGCAGCTAAACAAGCGTATCCGCAATTCTCCGACATCTGTGGGGTCCTCATGCATCTCTTCCAAGATCTGTAACACCTTGGTGAAAGTGTTCCGCTCATGGGGGGCTGGAACATGACAGAGCATCTAGCCTCCCCGTCCAGGGCCATCACAGCAATCTCTGCCTGCATAGCGGGGGTCATGGGGTGCATTCTTAGCATGTCTTTAACCTGCTTGAACCAGTCCCATAGCAGTGAATTTCTCCCTGTAAATTTTGGGAGGTTGCGGAGTATGGCCCCCAGTGGCAAGCTGGCCTTTGGGACCCCCACGGCCGCTTGGTCTGCCATCTCTGCGCTTTTGGACTGCATCCTGCTGACTATGCCAAGTGTAAGCAGGTTGCGAGATGCAGTGACAGACAGGAGGCAGAACAAGGGTTAACAAATTTAACAGTTTAATCAACAGGGTATTAAACTCCTCACAGGGAGATAAATGGTTAAATGGTAATTAATAGAAACAAGTGCAGAATAATAGCAGTCCCGTTATTAAACTTATTGTGTCCTTTATGCTCCTCCACCACAGATGATCCCGCACGGATGGTGGCAACGGCCGGATAGATGTCCACAGAGGTGGTCCTTTGAACGATGATCCGTCTTCTGGCGGCAGCAGTCGGTCTCCGGTACCTTCCGCTGGGCCCCTAGTCCATGAACTTGTGCGGCCAAAGCAAACCAGGCTGCAGCACTCTCGGAGTTAAACTTGGGCTGGCTTACAGCAAATGGCAGGGAAGGCTGCAAACGAGTGTCCGGTACTCGGCCTTCTCTCCTCCGCACGTGTGCAGTACTCAGTCTCTGGGTGCCCGGCACCTCTCTCTCTTACGGTCCCGCTGGTAGCGACGGGAGCCGACAACCGCAGCCTGTCACAGCGCCGGTGCTCAGGAGGAGGAGCACGCTACTCACCTTTCTGCACGCTGCCTGTTCGCTCCAAACTGCTTGCCACTTAGCGCGCTTTTGCTTTTATCTCACCCCTCCTACCCGGGTCATGAGGTTGGTCTGATCCCTCATTCCTTCCCCCAGGCAACATGGGAGGCAGCCTCAACAGTACCGGACCTGCAGCCCAGTCTTCCTCCTTACAACCGCTCTCCCTTTTCTATCTCTAATGTCCCCTTTTTTCTCTCCCTATCCCTTTTTCCTGACTCCCTCTATGCTCTACCCTCTTTACTCTACCCTCTCCCCCGTCACCTTTCCACTTTTCCTGTTCCCTCTCTTCTCTCCTTCTTTCTCCCCTCGTAGTTCCACTCTCCCTTTTTCCTCTCTTCTGTCCCCTTTCCTCTCCACTCTCCCCTTTCGTCTCTCCCCTCTGTCCTGTCCCCTTCCCTTCTCCACTCTCTAATGTCCTCTCTCCCCTCTCCCATCACCTCTCTTCTGTTGCCTCTTCCTTCTTCGCTCTTTCCTGTCCTCTCTCCCCTCTCTTCTCTCCCCCTTGCTGTATCCCATCTCTCCTGTCCCAGCTCTCCTGTTCTCTCTCCTTTCCCTTCTCCCTTGTCCTCTTTTCTTCACTCTCCCTGTCCTCTCTCCCTCTCTGCTGTCCCCTGTCCTCTCCCCTCTACAATCTCCGCTCTCCACTGTTGTCTCTCCCATCCCCTCTCTCCTGTCCACTCTCACCCTTGTCCTCTCTCCCCTCTCTCTTCTCCCCTCTCTCCTGTGAACTCTCTCCATTGTCCCCTCTCCCTTATCCACACATGTCCTCTCTCCCCTCTTCTCTGTCCTCTCCGCTGTCCCTTGTCCTCTCTCCCCTCTCTTCTCTACAATCTCCGATCTCCACTGTCCTCTCTCCCATTCACTCTCTCCCTTCTCCCCTCACTCCCGTCCTCTCTCCTGTCCACTCTTCACTCTCCCCTTTTTCCTGCCTGCACTCCACCACTCTTGTGACTGTCCCCACAATAATAAACCATCTTTATATATTTGTGAGTTGCGTTGACAAAGATGCAGCTGGTTGAATTGCAGCCTGGGAAGGGTTCAGGTACACCGGTTCCTCATCGCGCCCCCTCATTACGCTGCTCTCATTTATTCCCAATCTCCCGGCCTCTTTAGCTGCAGTAAGACGAGATGTAAATGTGCTGGTAATGTTGTTAGGAGATGGAAGTTCAAGAAGGGCAGTATTAAGACGCGGCATTAGCAGCTGATAAGCCTCTTTGCGTTGCAGCTGCAGCTATTTAACATTCATGGGAAATAAAATCACAATCAAACAGCGAGTTATCACAGCTCACTCCTTGCTGACGAGCATATTCACAACCACGATTACTCTGCGCCGCCTCCTCTTATTGCTGTAAGCAAATAGCCCCTGGTCCCTTGGTTACTGGGGATGTGGGAGCTCGTAAGACGCCTTGCCACTTGTGCCAGGAACATATTAAGTACTGTTTAGAGATAGAGATGTGAGCACCACGGTCATCGGTGTTCGGACAAGAAATGATCCACTCTACAAAGACACAATTTGATGGTGGTTAATGAGTAAGTGAATCAAGCTCATCAGGCTTATTTCTAGCTCTGAATCATCCCGGCTGTCCTCCTCTCCATTACTGAGACTGAAGAGCAAAGTCACATTCTGCATCCTACTCACCTGCTAGGCATATAATACGCCTAAGAAGATTCCCACTATCTGTGAAGGGTGAGGGGACCAATCCTGCAAAGTCTACAGCACATATAGCGCTCAAGGATATTGACCGTTTCAAGAGGCAGGTAGTAAGGGCTGAAGAAGAGTGTCATAAATGGAGAAGCAGTCACAGTGGAGAAAGATATAGAAGTAGTGAGTGGTGGAAGACAGACGAATAAGCAGTGAATGCTGGAGAAAGACGGATGACCAGTGATGGTGGAGGAAAATGGAAGAGCAGTAAATGGTGAAGAAATATGAATAGTAGTGATGGTGGAAAAAACAGAAGAGCAGTGAATGTTGAAAAAGATGGAGGAGCAGTGGTAGTGGAGGAAGATGGAGAAACAGACATGATGGAGAAAGGCAGAGGAGCAGTGAATGCTAGAGTAAAATTGAAGAGCAGTGATGGTGGAGGAAGATGGAGGAGCAATGATGGTGGAGAAAGATGGAAGAGCAGTGACGGTGGAGGAAGATGGAAGTGCAATGATGGTTGAAAAAGATGGAGGAGCAGTGGTAGTGGAGGAAGATGGAGAAACAGACATGATGGAGAAAGGCAGAGGAGCAGTGAATGCTAGAGTAAAATTGAAGAGCAGTGATGGTGGAGGAAAATGGAAGAGCAGTGATGGAGGAAGATGGAGGAGCAATGATGGTGGAGAAAGATGGAAGAGCAGTGACGGTGGAGGAAGATGGAAGTGCAACGATGGTGGAGCAAGATGGAGGAGCAGTGAATGCTAGAGTAAAATGGAGGAGCAGTGATGGAGGAAGATAGAAGAGTAGTTATGGTGGAGTAAGATGGAACAGCAGTGTGAAAAGATGGAGGAGCAATGATGTGAAGAAAGATGGAGAAGCAGAGATGGTGGAGAAAGGTAGAAGATCATTGCATGGCAGAAAAAAAATGGAGGAGTAGTTATTGTGGAAAATGATGGAGGAGGAGTGATGGCGTAAGATGAAGAGAAGTGACGATGGAGGAAGGAGAAGCAGTGAGGATGGAAGAAGATGGAAAATCACTGATGGTGGAGAAAGATACAAGAGCAGTTATGGAGGAAGTTGGAGGAGTAGTTATAGTGGAGGAAGATGGAAGAGCAGTGAATTGTGAAAAAGATGGAAAGGTGATGTGAAGGAAAGTGGAGAAGCAGTGATGGTGGAGGCAGAAAGAGGAACATTGAATGGTGGAAAAAATGGATGAGCAGTGACAATGGAGAAGCACTGATAATGGGAAGATGGAGGATCAGTGAATGGTGAAGAAATATGGATAAGTAGTGATGGCAGAGAAAGATGGAGGTGTAGTGATGTTAAAAGAAGATGGAGGAGCAGTAATGGAATAAAATGATGAGCAGTGATGATGGAGGAAGAAGAAGTAGCAGTAATGATGGAAGAAAATGGAGAAACTGTGATGGTGGAGAAAGATGTAGTAGCAGTGATGGTGGAGGAAGATATAAAGTATAAGAAAATTAGCACTCTAGATAATGTTGCAAAAAATTGACGTTTCAGCCACAAACGACCTTCTTCAGAACAGCATAAGATCATACAGGCCAAATGGATGTAGAAACAGCGCTGGAGAATGGCATCTTAGTGCACAGGTGGAGGAAGACGGAGGAGCAGTGATGGTGGAGAAAGATGGAGAAGAAGAGACGTGGTGAAAGGTAGAGGAGCATTAAATGGCGGAGAAAAATGGGTGACGAATGTCGTCGGAGGAAGATAGAGAAGCGATGACGGTGGAAGTTATAAACAGCACTCCGCTGCCTCTAATGATCAGGACAATCATACAATTTACTGATGATTGATGAACGAGACAATGGCTGCTTTTGCTTTTAGGCCAGTTATTGTGCGCTTCCAGTGAACTTATATTTTTCCCTTTTTCATATGTAAAGCGCCATGGAATAAATGGCGCTATATAAATGTATAATAATAATAACTTGTAGTATATGCACATCCAATTCCAACACATAGATGTATATATATATATATATATATATATACACAGTGGGTACGGAAAGTATTCAGACCCCTTTGAATTTTTCACTCTTTGCTTCATTGTAGCCATTTGGTTAATACGGTTAAGTTCATTTTTGCTCATTAATGTTCACTCTGCACCTCATCTTGACTGAAAAAAAAACAGAAATGTAGAAATTTTTGCAAATTTATTAAAAAAGAAAAACTGAAATATCAAATGGTCATAAGTATTCAGAACCTTTGCTCAGACACTCATATTTACGTCACATGCTGTCCATTTCCTTGTGATCCTCCTTGAGATGGTTCTACTTTATTGGAGTCCAGCTGTGTTTAATTAAACTAATAGGACTTGATTTGTAAAGGCGCACACCTGTCTATATAAGACCTCACAGCTCACAGTGCATGTCACACCAAATGAGAATCATGAGGTCAAAGGAACTGGCCAAGGAGCTCAGAAACAGAATTGTGGCAAGGCACACATCTGGCCAACGTTACAAAAGAATTTCTGCAGTACTCAAGGTTCCTAAGAGCACAGTGGCCTCCATAATCCTTAAATGGAAGAAGTTTGGGACCACCAGAAGTCTTTCTAGACCTGGCCGTCCAGCCAAACTGAGCAATCGAAGGAGAAGAGCCTTGGTGAGATTGGTAACGAAGAACCCCAAGATCACTGTGGCTGAGCTCCACAGATGCAGTAGGGAAATGGGAGAAAGTTCCACAAAGTTAACTATCACTGCAACCCTCCACCAGTCAGGCCTTTATGGCAGAGTGGCCTGATGGAAGCCTCTCCTCAGTGCCAGATATATGAAAGTGTGGCGCCCCTGAGGTCCAGTCGCCACAGAGTTACTGTACCTCATCCAGAGGTGGGGTGCTCCGCTCTCGTGTAAGGAGGAGACATCACCCAGAACTCACACACTTGCATCCAACACCAGACCTCTCAAGGCCAGGGAAGGACTACGTAGAGGATGTGGGTGGAGGAAGTTAGAAGGGGAGGAGTCAGAGAGTGGTGTGCAGTGGTCTGTGAGACCAGAGGGACAGTCTGCTGTGGGGACAGAAAGAGCCAGGAGCTCGTCCCCAGACTACAGAGAAGGAAGAGAGTAAGGAAAAAAAGTGAGAGAGAGGGTGACTCCTGAGGGAGAAAGAAGGGGTCGTAGGGACACGGGTAGTGATCAATCCACCCGTGGGGCTTGTATCCACGCTGACTGTAGTCGGGTGGAGGGACTAGGTCGCAGTTACGGGACCAGCCCCAGTCTAGTGGAGAAACTAAGGACTCAGTTAGCTAACCGGAGGCTGCAGTATCTGTATGTGCTACAGCCACATCCACACACAGTCACTGAAAAGACAACCATATAGGATCAACGGGACCTAGAGTACGTCGCCCGACAGGATCTGAGGCTGCTGGCTTGGGACACTGTATGTGAAGGCGCAGGGTAGGAGAGGAGGGAGCCAGCGCAGAGAGACGGCCAGGAAAGAAACATCTGAAGGGGGTTCTGACACGGTGTACCCCAATTTACCTGAGATCTGTCTGGACCACCTTCCCGAAGGACACAGCACCCCGGCTGGGGATTGTAATAACAACTGTGAGTAAACTGAAAGCCTGCACTGTTATGAATGTTTTAGAAATGAATTCTGAGCAGAAGCTCCCTCTGGTGGTTACAAAACGTACTGAACCATTCAATGAGGATTGGCAATCAGGAATTACAAACTGGCTGGATATAAGGGAGGTTTCCCCCATCATGGTTGCCGGTGATCAATTGTTCTTGTCTCAACTGTGGTTCCTGGTTCACTTGGAAGCTTGCTGAGTCTTGCCTCTTCTCCTGCTCTCAGATAAGATATTTTCTGTTTTTTGTTTTTGTGCTTGCCATTTGCATTTTTCTCTGCATTTCTGTGAGGTTGGCCAGGTTCCCCTCCCGGGGGGCTTGGTCTCCTCTCAGTTCCTCTGGAGCCACTGTTGTTTGTTCATTTGCCTTTTCCAGTTTTTTCTGTGGCTGTGGCTTAGTTTTGTTGCACCAGAGAACTAATTTAGGTGGTAGAAGTCGTGTGATCTCAGGTGTTTTTGCAATTAGTAGCATTGGTGTTTTTTAGGGTTTTTTTGGAATTGCAGTAAGTATCCTTCCTATCCTTTTCTGTCTAGGCAGATTGGGCCCCAGCGTTTACTCATACTATTTTCTGTCTGTGTCTGTATTTCCTCTTGTCTAACCGCCATTACATGTTTGGGGGCTTCCTATGTTCTTTGGGAATCTGCTCCGGGGCAGATAGCTTTCCTCTTTCTATCTTTAGGTGTAGTTAGCCTCTCAGGCTGTGACGAGGCGTCTAGGACCAACGTAGGAACGCTCCACGGCTGCCTTTAGTTGTGGTGGTTAGTCAGGGTACTGCAATCCAGTAGATTCCAACCTCTCTGGTGTATTGCCGTTTTTGCCTGCTCTCCTCAGCTACCAAAACATAACAGTATCACCGGCCATAACTGAAAATTATATGGTACTCACAGAAGGGAAAAATAGTGTGGAAAGAAAAAAGTTGTCAGAGATTTTTTTTTTTTCTTCTGCATTTTTTTTTTTTCTCCCTCTTTTTCTCTGGGTGCTGAGGAGGATTTTTTTTTCTCTCAATGGAGTTTGCACAGTTGTCTGGCCGTGTGGATCAGCTTGCCACTGAAGTTCGGAGTATTACTACCTATCTTGCAGGGTTGCCGGTTGTGGAACCTAGGATCCCCATGCCAGATTTGTTTTGGGGGAATCGAGCTAAATTTTTGAATTTCAAAAATAACTGTAAGTTGTTTTTTGCCTTAAAACCTAAGTCTTCAGGTAACGCAGCACAGCAGGTTCAAATTGTCATCTCTCTCCTGCGCGGCGATCCTCAGGATTGGGCTTTTTCCCTGACACCTGGGGACCTGTTTTGAGTAATATTGATGCATTTTTTCTGGCTCTGGGGTTATTGTACGATGAACCTAATGTCACTGATCAAGCTGAAAAAACCTTGTTGGCATTAAATCAGGGGCTTGAGGACGCTGAGTTGTACTGTAAAGAATTCCGAAAGTGGGCAGTTCTGACCAAATGGAATGATGATGCTTTGGCAGCCCTTTTTCGGAAGGGTCTGTCAGAGAATGTAAAAGATGTTTTGGTGGGTTTCCCTGCTCCCTCTGGTCTCAATGATTCTATGTCATTGGCGATTCAAATTGACAGACGTTTGCGTGAGCGTAGAGGTATGCGTGGAATGGTGTTGCCTTGTGAACCAGCTTCTGAACCATGCAGTGTGATAGAGTGGTGTCTGGGGCACAGCGTCATGAGTTTCGAATGCGCAATGGGTTATGTTTCTACTGTGGTGATGCCTCTCATGCTATTTCAGTCTGCCCTAAGCGGGGAAGACGTTTTGCACGCTCAGTTGTCTTGGGTAGTGTTCAGACTAAATTTCTGTTGACTGTTACCCTGATTTGCTCCCTGTCCACATTTTCTGCTCAGGCTTTTGTTGATTCGGGAGCAGATATTAACCTGATGGATTTTGATTTTGCTAAACGTTGTGGGTTTCCCTTGATACCCCTACGGAAGTCTATTCCCTACTGGGGATTGATTCTACCCCTTTGGCTGAGAATAAACCCCAGTTCTCTACTCAGGTGATAATGAGGGTTGAACCTGATCATCATGAGAGTTGCAAATTTTTGGTGCTGTATAATCTGCATGTTATTATTGTACTAGGTTTCCTTTGGTTGCAGTCTCATAATCCTGTTTTGGATTGGAAATCTGTGTCTGTAACCAGTTGGGGCTGCCAATGTGTTAATGCCAACACTCCTGTTTTTTCTGCCTCTCCCCAGGCTCAAGATGTGCCTGACTTTTTGACTGATTTTTCTGATGTGTTAAGCGAAAGTAAATCTGCATCCTTGCCCCCTATAGGAGCTATGACTGCGCTATTGAATTAGTGCCTGGTAGTAAATTCCTAAAGGTCGCCTTTTTAACTTGTCTGTACCTGAACATGACGCTATGCGGTCTTATATCAAGGAGTCATTGGAGAAGGGTCATATCAGACCATCCTCTTCACCCTTGGGTGCTGTTTTTTTCTGTGTGGCCAAAAAGGATGGTTCATTAAGGCCGTGTATTGATTATCGTCTCTTGAACAATATCACTGTGAAATATCAATATCCGTTACCCTTGATTTCTGACCTGTTTTCCAGGGTGAAAAGTGCTACTTGGTTTACCAAGCTTGACCTCAGGGGGGCGTATAACCTTATTCGCATTAAGCACGGGGATGAATGGAAGACGGCGTTTAATACCCCAGAGGGGCATTTTGAGTACCTAGTGATGCCCTTTGGGCTCACTAATGCTCCTTCCGTCTTCCAGTCCTTCATGAATGACATTTTCAGGGATTTTGTGGATAAATTTCTGATTGTTTATTTGGATGATTGTGATGACTACAACCCCTTCCCCCCCCCCTGTCATCCTGCACTCAGGCAGTGTAATGTGAGCTGCCAGTGCTGGAAGTTTTCCCGCTTCACCGCAGGGGTCCTGCATTGTCCGAACACGTGCTTTCTTCCTATAGCAGCCATGTTGGAGTATTCATTCCTTTTTGGTTAATAACACGGTGGGAGCATTCGCTAGAAACACGAAAGTTACTGTGTTGAACCATGCGCCGATGGGCATCGTTCCGTGGTACTGGTAAACCCGTAACTCCAACAGAACCCGAGAAATGGAATTCTCGGGTGCCCATGAACTAGCCCACCCAAGTGTGGGCTCATTGGAACCGTCATTTCAAAGCAAGACCATTGATAGGTCTGCCATTATTCTGCTAGGTTCACAGAACGAGTTATGAACCTTATAATATTGCAGAGCTCAAACCATAGCTTGCAGCCAGGGGAGGTGGCTAGAGGACCAGCCCTTTTTGTGAGGTCAGAAGCTGACATGCATAAGTCTTACAGTGAAGTTCCTTTGGAGAATTCTTTCTGCTGGGACGTGCTGAGTAAGAGATCTCCCAATGAACTATGACGTGTGGCTCCTTCCCCCAGCCTGGCTTGCCTGTATATGATCTAACAACCATGTGAGTTATCTTTCATTCTTAATCCCATTTTATTTTATAACTGCATCTGTACATAACGATATTGTCTCAGTTTGTTACATCTTTTTATATTATATAAGCACTGCCTGTTTCTAAGGAATAAACCTATAAATTTATTAGTTTGTTTCTCCTGCTCTATAAACGAATCTGCACGTGCCTGAAGCACACGCTACTGTTTTGGGGTTGCTACGGACCCTCTTGATAAATTGTGTATTAAGTCAAACCCGTAGCTGGTGGCAGCTAAAAGAAAGGGGTGTAAAGTGTTAATCTATTGGGTGACGCTGGCAGTGACGCAGCGGGGTTTATAAGGGTACTGCCTGGCTGCAGCCAGGAGTAATTATAATTCCCTCACTGCAGCGTGCCCAATAGCCAGCACACATCCAAGTGACCCGTCTGGCGACCAATTATCCTAGGTGCAGTTCCCTGACTGACCTGAGGGTAAGGGGGGCGCCAGAGAGCTGCAAGTTCCTAAGTGGAAGTGGGATAGTTATAAATCCCTGCAGTTTACTGGGTCGGACGGCAGCAGCCGTCGTGTGTGTGCACGTTCCATCACATGTGGTGGCAGCGGTGGGATCACAAGCCGTGACCCCCGGGCTACCGTGTGGCGGACCGCGGCACCGTTCGTCACATATTGGTGGCAGCGGTGGGATCACAAGCCGTGACCCCCGGGCTACCGTGTGGCGGACCGCGGCACCGTTCATCACATATTGGTGGCAGCGGTGGGATCACAAGCCGTGACCCCGGGCTACCGTGTGGCGGACTGTGTGCCCGTTCATCACATATTGGTGGCAGAGCGGTGGGATTATAGAGCATTAGTGATCTGGTCTGAGCAATCATTCCTCTCACTAAAAAACTTGCACGGTTCTTCAGGGACCCTGCATCTAAAGTTTTGGAGAACAGACTCAGTGTTTATTAGTCCTGAGACAATTGTGTGTACTTGCGGTTACCCCTCCCTTCTCTTTGTTTTTCTATCCTATCTTTTATTTGGCAACCATGGCTACAAGAGGAGCAAGTTGGTTCGAAAAGCAGAACAGGGACACTCTTGTGGGAATCTGCGTGTACCACGGCCTTGACCACAAGAACCAAACCAAAGCCCGACTGGTCCAGGCCTGAAGGAACTGGAAGAGCATCGGAGCGTGGCGGGCGCAGGAGCCGGCCCAAGCCAAGGTGGTGCCGCAGGAGCAGAGGCCCAACACCTGACTGCTTACACCCAGAGAGAGGTGGACCCTTACCTGCAGGCGGCCCTGGAGGAACTCCCCACCGACGACCGGGGGGAGCGCCTGAAGCTGATTCAGCAATACCAGCAGGAGGCCAGAGCCGAGCGCCAAGCCCAGCGAGAGGCTGAGAGAGCCGAGCGGGAGGCTGAGAGAGCCCGAGCCGAGCGGGAAGCCCAAGCGCAGAGAGCCCATGAGCTGGAGATGGTTCAGCGAGGGGCAATGCCCTCCACAGCCAGAGCAGTGTGCCCAGCAGCACTCAGAGTCCCAAGCCCCGGCCGGAGCACTTTCCCGTGCTGGAAAGGGACGGAGACTTGGACACTTTTCTGCGGGCCTTTGAGAAAGTCTGCAGACAGTACCGGCTGCCTGCCGACCAATGGGCCAGGTACTTGACCCCCGGGCTGAAGGGCAAAGCTTTGGAGGCGTTCGCTTCCCTCGCGCCAGATCAAGACAGTGACTATGAGGCCATCAAGCAGGCCCTGATTGCCAAGTACCAGCTAACCCTGAGGTATACCGAAAGAAGTTCCGGAACCTCCAACGTGGCCCACACGACAGTTACAGCGATGTGGTGCAAGGACTCCGGAACCACTTTGACCAGTGGATCCATGGACTGTCAGTTGACACCTATGAGGAGCTGAAAGACCTGATGATCAAAGACCAGTTCCTGCATCTGTGCCAGCTGAGGTCCGACAGTTCATCCTGGACCGAGAACCAGAGGACGCGGTCACAACTGCCCGGATCGCAGGTAGCGCCCTGCCATCTGGACCCTCCTCCGCTACAGGAGAGACTGAACCAGAGGTGGACCCAGAGCCGGTCCCAGAGGGTCCCAGTGAGGAAGGAACCCTGACGTCACTTCTGGCTGCCTCCAGCCCGGAGTTCCAGGCCGCTCTGCACTCAGATGCGAGCCTGGAGAACTTGAGACACCTCGCCGAGACGCCCACCTCCGTGACTGATAAGGAGAGGGTGTTCTGGGAACGAGGAAGGTTGTACCGGAAGACCGTACCCGGAGATTCCCAAAAGGAGTGGTTGAGGGGGAAACAGCTGGTCGTCCCGCACCAGTTCCGAGGTGAGTTGTTGAGGATTGCCCATGAGATTCCACTTGCTGGACACTTGGGGATTAGCAAAACTAAGGCACGGCTGTCTCAACACTTCTATTGGCCCAAGATGGGGACAGATGTGACTAACTACTGCCGCTCCTGTATCACCTGTCAAAGAGTGGGGAAGGCGGGGCCTGCTCTTAAGGCTCCCCTGATCCCGTTGCCAGTGATAGAGGAGCCTTTCCAGAGGATCGCGGTGGACATTGTGGGCCCGCTGGCCGTCCCCAGCAGCTCTGGAAAGCAATACATCCTGACTGTGGTAGACTACGCTACCCGGTACCCGGAGGCAGTAGCTCTGTCCTCAACTAGGGCAGATAAGGTGGCAGATGCACTGGTGACCATCTTTTCACGGGTAGGATTTCCCAGGGAGATGCTTACCGATCAAGGGACCCAATTTATGTCTCGCCTAATGAAGGCTCTCTGCAGCAAAATGCAGGTGACGCGTATGGTATCGAGTGCATATCACCCACAGACCAATGGTTTGTGTGAGCGCTTTAACAGTACCCTCAAACAGATGCTCCGCATGCTGGTTGAGACCCAGGGACGCGATTGGGAGCGGTACCTCCCACACCTGCTATTTGCCTACAGAGAAGTCCCGCAGGCCTCGACGGGGTTCTCCCCCTTCGAGCTCCTGTATGGTAGGCGAGTCCGGGGACCCCTTGGGTTGATAAGAGAATCCTGGGAAGATGAGCCAAACCCCACGGAAGTGTCCATCGTGGATTATGTCATGCGCTTCCGCGACAAGATGCAGACCTTGACGCAGTTGGTGCATGACAACATGACGCAGGCTCAGGCTGACCAGAAGCACTGGTACGACCAGAACGCCCGGGAGCGGACCTACCAGGTGGGTCAAAAGGTGTGGGTGCTGGTCCCCGTACCAAAGGATAAGCTTCAGGCAGCCTGGGAAGGCCCGTACGTCGTGCACCAACAGCTCAACCCAGCCACCTACGTGGTCACGCTTGACCACACTCGGGGTAGGCGCAAGGCCTTTCACGTCAACATGATGAAGGCCCATCACGAACGTGAAGCCTGCGTCCTACCGGTCTGCAATCTGCCCGAGGACGGGGAAGAGGATCCCCTCCTAGACATGCTGGCCCAAGCTAATGCCAATGGGTCCATTGAGGACATGGAGGTAAATGCCTCGCTAACCGCCTCCCAGCGGTTGCAGTGCTGACCACTCTGGAATCCTTTCGGGCCGTGTTCACTAACCGACCGGAAGGACCAAGTTGGCAGTCCACGAGGTGGACACCGGGAATCACGCCCCGTTACGGCGGACACCTTATCGGATCTCTGAGGAAGTGCAGCAGATTATGCGCCAGGAGATCCATGAGATGTTGCAGCTGGGGCTGATCCGGCAGTCCAAAAGCGCGTGGGCCTCACCTGTAGTTCTCGTGCCAAAAAAGGATCGGACCACCCGGTTCTGCGTGGACTACAGGGGGCTCAACGCCATCACTACCTCTGATGCGCACCCAATGCCACGCATCGAGGATCTGCTGGAGCGGTTGGCGAATGCCAAGTACATATCCATCATGGATCTGAGCCGGGGATACTGGCAGATTCCCCTGAGCCCTGCGGCGCAGGAGAAATCTGCCTTTATCACCCCTTTTGGACTGTACGAGTCCACAGTCATGCCTTTCGGCATGAAGAATGCCCCTGCCACTTTTCAGCGGATGGTCAACCACCTGCTTCAGGGACTGGAGGAGTACGCTGTGGCGTACCTGGATGACATTGCCGTCTTCAGTTCCACCTGGGAGGAACACCTTCAGCATCTCCAGGAGGTGCTCAAGCGTATTCACCAGGCAGGTCTGACCATCAAGCCGGGAAAATGCCAGATGGGCATGAGGGAGGTCCACTACCTGGGGCACCGGGTAGGCGGGGGTTCCATGAGTCCAGAGCCCGAGAAAGTGGACGCGATCGTGTCCTGGCCCACCCCCAGGACCAAAAAGCAGGTGAAGTCCTTCCTGGGCACTGCAGGGTACTATAGGCGTTTCGTACCGAACTATAGCGCCATTGCAAAACCCTTGACGGACCTCACCAAGGGCGGTCTACCCCAAACAGTCAACTGGACAGATGGCTGTGAGGCGGCATTCCGATCTTTGAAAACAGCCCTGTGCAGCTCTCCAGTGTTGAGAGCCGTCGACAGCAGTCGGCCCTTCCTGGTACAGACTGATGCCAGTGAATTTGGCCTCGGTGCTGTACTCAGCCAGGTTGATTCGGGGGACCAGGAGCACCCCGTGTTGTACCTGAGCCGGAAACTTCTGCCAAGGGAAGTGGCATACTCCACCATCGAGAAGGAGTGCCTGGCCATGGTCTGGGCACTGCAACGTTTGCAGCCCTACCTGTACGGGCGCACCTTCCAGGTGGTCACCGACCACAACCCTCTGAGCTGGCTGCACACAGTGTCCGGAACCAATGGTAGGTTGCTACGCTGGAGCCTTGCCCTGCAGCAGTATGATTTTGCCGTACAACACAAGAAAGGCAGTGATCATGGGAATGCTGATGGGTTATCACGCCGTGGCGAACCCGCTGAGGTGCGCATGTCGGATTACCGACAGGTCATGCCTCCGTAGCGCCCTCTAAAGGGGGGAGGTGTGATGACTACAACCCCCTTCCCCCCCCTGTCATCCTGCACTCAGGCAGTGTAATGTGAGCTGCCAGTGCTGGAAGTTTTCCCGCTTCACCGCAGGGGTCCTGCATTGTCCGAACACGTGCTTTCTTCCTATAGCAGCCATGTTGGAGTATTCATTCCTTTTTGGTTAATAACACGGTGGGAGCATTCGCTAGAAACACGAAAGTTACTGTGTTGAACCATGCGCCGATGGGCATCGTTCCCGTGGTACTGGTAAACCCGTAACTCCAACAGAACCCGAGAAATGGAATTCTCGGGTGCCCCATGAACTAGCCCACCCAAGTGTGGGCTCATTGGAACCGTCATTTCAAAGCAAGACCATTGATAGGTCTGCCATTATTCTGCTAGGTTCACAGAACGAGTTATGAACCTTATAATATTGCAGAGCTCAAACCATAGCTTGCAGCCAGGGGAGGTGGCTAGAGGACCAGCCCTTTTTGTGAGGTCAGAAGCTGACATGCATAAGTCTTACAGTGAAGTTCCTTTGGAGAATTCTTTCTGCTGGGACGTGCTGAGTAAGAGATCTCCCAATGAACTATGACGTGTGGCTCCTTCCCCCAGCCTGGCTTGCCGGTAAATGATCTAACAACCATGTGAGTGACTTTCATTCTTAATCCTATTTTATTTTATAACTGCATCTGTACATAACGATATTGTCTCAGTTTGTTACATCTTTTTATATTATATAAGCACTGCCTGTTTCTAAGGAATAAACCTATAAATTTATTAGTTTGTTTCTCCTGCTCTATAAACGAATCTGCACGTGCCTGAAGCACACGCTACTGTTTTGGGGTTGCTACGGACCCTCTTGATAAATTGTGTATTAAGTCAAACCCGTAGCTGGTGGCAGCTAAAAGAAAGGGGTGTAAAGTGTTAATCTATTGGGTGACGCTGGCAGTGACGCAGCGGGGTTTATAAGGGTACTGCCTGGCTGCAGCCAGGAGTAATTATAATTCCCTCACTGCAGCGTGCCCAATAGCCAGCACACATCCAAGTGACCCGTTCTGGCGACCAATTATCCTAGGTGCAGTTCCTGACTGACCTGAGGGTAAGGGGGGCGCCAGAGAGCTGCAAGTTCCTAAGTGGAAGTGGGATAGTTATAAATCCCTGCAGTTTACTGGGTCGGACGGCAGCAGCCGTCGTGTGTGTGCACGTTCCATCACATGTGGTGGCAGCGGTGGGATCACAAGCCGTGACCCCCGGGCTACCGTGTGGCGGACCGCGGCACCGTTCGTCACATATTGGTGGCAGCGGTGGGATCACAAGCCGTGACCCCCGGGCTACCGTGTGGCGGACCGCGGCACCGTTCATCACATATTGGTGGCAGCGGTGGGATCACAAGCCGTGACCCCCGGGCTACCGTGTGGCGGACTGTGTGCCCGTTCATCACAATGATATCTTGATTTTTTCCAATGACTGGGACTCTCATGTGAAACATGTTCGGACTGTGTTCCAGATTTTGAGAGAGAATGCTCTGTATGTGAAGGGATCAAAGTGTCTTTTTGGCGTACAGAGGACCTCATTTCTGGGATTCATTTTGTCTCCATCTGTTATTGAAATGGACCCGGTCAAGGTTCAGGCCATCTGTGATTGGGTGCAACATACTTCATTAAAGGCTCTTCAGAGATTCTTGGGTTTTGCCAATTTTTATCGTAAATGTATTGGTAATTTCTCTGTTATTGTTAAACCATTGACTGATTTGACCAAAAAGGGTTCTGATGTGGTGAATTGGCCTCCTGAGGCAGTCTCTGCGTTTCAGGAACTTAAACAGAGATTCACTTCTGCTCCTGTTCTACGGCAGCCTGATGTTTCTCTGCCATTTCAGGTGGAGATTGATGCCTCTGAAATTGGGGCAGGTGCCGTTTTGTCCCAAAGAGATCCTGAGACCTCTAAAAGTAACCCTTGTGCTTTTTTCTCTCGAAAATTTTCTCCAACTGAACGTAATTATGACGTGGGTAATCGGGAGTTATTGGCCATGAAGTGGGCTTTTGAAGAATGGAGACATTGGCTGGAGGGAGCCAAACATCAGGTGGTGGTCCTCACGGACCATAAGAATCTGGTTTATCTGGAATCAGCCAAGCGACTTAATCCTAGACAGGCCAGGTCGGCCTTGTTTTTCACACGTTTTAATTTTGTGGTTTCCTTTCTTCCTGGCACTAAGAATGTTAAGGCGGATGCCCTCTCGGGGAGTTTCCTTGCGGACTCTCCTGAGTTATCTGATCCTGCTGTTATTTTGAAAGAGGGTGTTGTTCTTTCCGCCATCTCGCCCAATTTGAGACTGGCTCTGGAGGGGTGTCAGGAGGATAAACCCGAGCGCTGCCCTGTTGGGAAATTGTTTGTCCCAGACCAGTGGAAGAAAAGTGTGATGTCTGAGATTCATTGTTCCGCGTTGGCCGGTCATCCGGAATTTTTGGTACCAGAGACTTGGTGAGTCGGTCCTTTTGGTGGCCTACTTTGTCTTGTGACGTCAGGGAGTTTGTGCAGTCCTGTGGGACTTGCTCTCGCTCCAAGCCTTGCTCTCGCTCTAGTGGTTTGTTGATGCCATTGCCTGTGCCCAAGAGACCATGGACCCATATCTCTATGGATTTTATTTCCGACCTCCCTGTTTCTCAGAGAATGACCGTTATCTGGGTGATTTGTGATAGGTTTTCCAAGATGATACATCTTGTGCCATTACCTAAGTTGCCTTCCTCCTCCGAATTGGTGCCTTTGTTCCTTCAGCACGTGGTTTGGTTACACTGCATTCCTGAGAATATTGTGTCTGACAGAGGAGTCCAGTTTGTTTCCAGATTTTGGAGGACTTTTTGTTCTAAACTTGGTGTTCAATTGTCTTTCTCCTCTGCTTTTCATCCTCAGACCAATGGACAAACTGAGAGAACAAACCAGACATTGGAGACTTATCTGAGATGCTTTGTGTCTGCTGATCAAGATGACTGGGTCTCTTTTTTGCCTTTGGCTGAGTTTGCTCTTAATAATAGGGCAAGCTCTGCCACTTTGATGTCTCCATTTTTCTGCAATTTTGGGTTTCACCCTCGATTTTCTTCGGGACAGACGGAGGCTTCTGTCTGTCCGGGTGTTGACTCTGTTGTGGAGCGTATGCAGCAGATTTGGGACCAGGTAGTGGAGAGGTTGTCCCTCTCTCAGGAGAAGGCCCAGCGGTTTGCCAACCGGCATAGGACTGATGGTCCTCGGTTTAAAGTGGGGGACTTGGTCTGGTTGTCCTCAAGAAATATCCCTATGAGAGTTGCATCTCCTAAGTTTAAGCCTAGGTTCATTGGACCTTATAAGATCATGGATATTCTTAATCCTGTTTCCTTTCGTTTACTTCTTCCAGGGACATTTAAGATCCATAACGTGTTCCACAAGTCCTTATTGAAGAGGTTTGTCGAGCCAGTGGTTCCTATGGCTGCGCCCCTGACCCTGTTTTGGTTGAGGGCAATCTGGAGTATGTGGTTGAGAAAATATTGGATTCTCGTTTTTCTAGACGGAAACTCCAGTATTTGGTTAAGTGGAGAGGTTATGGTCAGGAGGACAATTCTTGGGTGTTTGCTTCGGACATCCATGCTAGGAGACTGATCCGTGCATATCACAGAGCTCATCCTGACCGACCTAGTTGCACAAATGAGGGTTCGGTGACCCCTCCTCAAGGGGGGGGTACTGTTATGAATGTTTTAGAAATGAATTCTCAGCAGAAGCTCCCTCTGGTGGTTACAAACAGTACTGAACCATTCAATGAGGATTGGCAATCAGGAATTACAGACTGGCTGGATATAAGGGAGGTTTCCCCCCATCATGGTTGCCGGTGATCAATTGTTCTTGTCTCAACTGTGGTTCCTGGTTCACTTGGAAGCTTGCTGAGTCTTTCCTCTTCTCCTGCTCTCAGATAAGATATTTTCTGTTTTTTGTTTTTGTGCTTGCCATTTGCATTTTTCTCTGCATTTCTGTGAGGTTGGCCAGGTTCCCCTCCCGGGGGGCTTGGTCTCCTCTCGGTTCCTCTGGAGCCACTGTTGTTTGTTTATTTGCCTTTTCCAGTTTTTTCTGTGGCTGCGGCTTAGTTTTGCTACACCAGAGAACTAATTTAGGTGGTAGAGGTCGTGTGATCTCAGGTGTTTTTGCAATTAGTAGCGTTGTTTTTTCTTAGGGTTTTTTTGGAATTGCAGTAAGTATCCTTCCTATCCTTTTCTGTCTAGGCAGATTGGGCCCCAGCGTTTGCTCATACTATTTTCTGTCTGTGTCTGTATTTCCTCTTGTCTAACCGCCATTACATGTTTGGGGGCTTCCTATGTTCTTTGGGGATCTGCTCCGGGGCAGATAGCTTTCCTCTTTCTATCTTTAGGTGTAGTTAGCCTCTCAGGCTGTGACGAGGCGTCTAGGACCAACATAGGAACGCTCCACGGCTGCCTTTAGTTGTGGTGGTTAGTCAGGGTACTGCAATCCAGTAGATTCCAACCTCTCTGGTGTATTGCCGTTTTTGCCTGCTCTCCTCAGCTACCAAAACATAACACTGCACCCTGCTGTGTCCTCAGAATTATTTACTGCGTCACCTGCCTTGCACTACAACCACCATCATCATCTCTTACACATACAGTTGCCCTGGGGCCTAGCTCTACCTGTGGAGAGCTGTAAGAACTCTGCTGCATCTCCATCAGCCCCAGCGGACTCTGAAGCAGCGTTGGCTAACATCTTTATTGCCGAGTACCACAGGTGGCATCACAAACTATTTCCCTTTTTCCCCTTTTATTCAACATAATCATTTTTATTGGATGCCCAGGGCCACAGACCGGGTCACTGCTGCCGTGACTTCCCCTTTAAGAACCGTCCAACCCGGGTCTGAGTACCCCACGGCCCTTGGGGCGCTCCAAAAGCCCGCATAGAGTTTGCTAAAAAACACATGAAGGACTCCCAGACTATGAGAAATAAGATTCTCTGGTCTGATGAGACGAAGATAGAACTTTTTGGTGGTAATTCTAAGCAGTATGTGTGGAGAAAACAAGGCACTGCTCATCACCTGCCCAACACAATCCCAACAGTGAAACATGGTGGAGGCAGCATCATGCTATGGGGGTATTTTTCAGCTGCAGGGACAAGACGACCGGTTGCAATTGAAGGAAACATGAATTGGCCAACTACAGAGATATCCTGGATGAAAACCTCTTCCAGAGTGCTCTGGACCTAAGACTTGGCAGAAGGTTCACCTTCCAACAAGACAATGACCCTAAGCACACAGCTAAAATAACAAAGGAGTGGCTTCAGAACAACTCTGTGACCATTCTTGACCGGCCCAGCCAGAGTCCTGACCTAAACCCAACTGAGCATCTCTGGAGAGACCTGAAAATGGCTGTCCACCAACGTTCACCATCCAACCTGACGGAACTGGAGAGGATCTGCAACGAAGAATGGCAGAGGATCCCCAAATCCAGGTGTGAAAAACTTGTTACATCATTCCCAAGAAGACTCATGGCTGTACTAGCTCAAAAGGGTGCTTCTACCCAATACTGAGCAAAGGGCCTGAATACTTATGACCATGGGAGATTTCAGGTTTTCTTTTTTAATAAATTTGCAAAAATGTCTACATTTCTGTTTTTTTTTCAGTAATGATGGGGAGCAGAGTGTACATTAATGAGAAAAAATGAACTTTACTGAATTTACCAAATGGCTGCAATGAAACAAAGAGTGAAAAATTTAAAGGGTTCTGAATACTTTCTGTACCCACTGTATATTCACTTCGGTATGGTTACCATCAAGATCTGAGATAATCATAGGAAAAATTAGCTTCCACCACCAGTCATTTATTACCGGCCGATTGGACACCCCTTATTAGTACTGTATGGTCTCACAAGGCTTCAGGGGTGCAGTTTTTAGAGGAAGAAAGCTATTAAATTTTATATGATACATTTTCAACATTTAATAAAAATGTACAAAATATATTACAAAGGGGTCGTGATAATACAGTACATTCAATTATATTAAATAAAAAGGATAAACAAAAAAAATATCTAGACCTGATGTCACAGAAATGGCGCAGATCTTTGCGGAGGAGAGTGCTCCGATAGGAAAATGGTGCAGTCCCACAGCGAGCTTTATCTCCCAGCACTGAGCAATGGTAATAATTCAGAGTCTGCTTTTGCAGGTACAAGCCACACTTCCGTACCTTCCCTGGGTGGCCATAGATGAGGGCTAGTAAATGGGATGCGGCTCAGCTACAAATAATGATGAGTTCATGATCTTCAAGATGTCTGGCCACCTTGAGGTCCAAAGCGAAAGATATTAATGCCATATTTCCTATCATGATTTTAGCTTTTTATAGCTACGACACATGGCATATCTAAGTTTGTCGATCTGGCCGATGATAATTCGGGGCTGATGTGCAGAGCACCCAGTAAATGCATTATACACTTCTTCACGATGCAGAAAATATGTCTTCCAGAACCCTGGAATTAACTGTATTATCCGTCACAGATGTCCAGTATATGTCGTAAGCTTTCCAAGTCTTACATGTTGTGCATAGCACACAGCCATCATGTGAACCATGTCTGTGATTTACCCAAGGTACCACATAATCATCAAAGAACCATGTTGGTTGAAATTTCTCATCCAGAGGAACTGCGACGATCCTGGTCTGGAGGATTCCTCATAGCAGGAGGCTGCATAAAATCGGAGCACAGGGGTGATCCTATTGATCTACCTACAGGGCTTCAGAGTAACCTCCATATCAGAATGTGCTCTGGCCGCCCCTGCTCCTGACGCTAGGTGGTGTGGCACTGGCACTGCTGTTTGCGATGCACGCGGCAGCTCTCTGCCACTAAGCTCTAGTACAGTCATGGCCAAAAGTTTTGAGAATGACACAAATATTATATTTTCACATGATCTGCTGCCCTCTGGTTTTTATGTGTGTTTGACAGATGTTTTTATCACAGACAGAAATATAATAATTGCAAACATATGAGTAATAAAAGCTTATATTGACAGTTAGAATGAGTTAATGCAGCAAGTCAATATTTGCAGTGTTGACCCTTCTTCTTCAGGACCTCTGCAATTCTCCCTGGCATGCTCTCAATCAACTTCTGGACCAAATCCTGACTGATAGCAGTCCATTCTTGCACAATCAATGCTTTCATTTTGTCAGAATTTTTAGGTTTTTGTTTGTCCACCCGTCTCTTGATGATTGACCACAAGTTCTCAATGGGATTAAGATCTGAGGAGTTTCCAGGCCATGGACCCAAAATCTCTATGTTTTGTCCCCTGAGCCATTTAGTTATCACCTTTGCTTTATGGCAAGGTGCTCCATCATGCTGGAAAAGGCATTGTTGATCGCCAAACTGCTCTTGGAGGGTTGGGAGAAGTTGCTCTTGGAGGACATTCTGGTACCATTCTTTATTCATGGCTGTGTTTTTAGGCAAGACTGTGAGAGAGCCGATTCCCTTGGCTGAGAAGCAACCCCACACATGAATGGTTTCAGGATGCTTAACAGTTGGCATGAGACAAGACCGGTGGTAGCGCTCACCTTGTCTTCTCCGAATGAGGCATTTTCCTGATGTCCCAAACAATCGAAAAGGGGATTC
Organism: Oophaga sylvatica; assembly: GCA_033576555.1. Lineage (NCBI taxonomy): Eukaryota > Metazoa > Chordata > Amphibia > Anura > Dendrobatidae > Oophaga > Oophaga sylvatica. The sequence continues at coordinate 608,089,365 of JARQOD010000003.1, read as the reverse complement.
ATCAGAGAAAATAACTTTACCCCAGTCCTCAGCAGTCCACTGCCTGTACTTTTTGCACAATATCAGTCTGTCCATGATGTTTTTTCTGTAGAGAAGTGGCTTCTTTGCTGCCGTCCTTGAGACCAGGCCTTGCTCCAAGAGTCTCCGCCTCACAGTGCGTGCAGATGCACTCACACCTGCCTGCTGCCATTCCTGAGCAAGCTCTGCACTGCTGGTAGCCCGATCCCGCAGCTGAAACACTTTTAAGAGACGGTCCTGGCGCTTGCTGGTCTTTCTTGGGCGCCCTGAAGCCTTTTTGGCAACAATGGAACCTCTCTCCTTGAAGTTCTTGATGATGCGATAGATTGTTGACTGAGGTGCAATCTTTCTAGCTGCGATACTCTTCCCTGTTAGGCCATTTTTGTGCATTGCAATGATGACTGCATGTGTTTCTTTAGAGATAACCATGGTTAACAGAAAAGAAACAATGATGCCAAGCACCAGCCTCCTTTTAAAGTGTCCAGTGGTGTCATTCTTAATCATGACAGATTGATCTCCAGCCATGTCCTCATCAACACCCACACCTGTGTTAATGGCATTAGAAAAAGTGAAGCAGTAGACTTTGTAAAAATTAATATTTGTGTCATTCTCAAAACTTTTGGCCATGACTGTACTGCTGGTGCTTGTATCCCTCCAGTTTTTCAGGTATTTATTCTGGAACCTTACTAGTTATTAATTTGCTTCTGTTGGAGCCAAGTGGGCCTCCTCCCTATTTAACCCCTTTACCCTCAAGGGTGGTATGCATGTTAATGACTGGGCCAATTTTCCCACATGTCTACTTTACATCAGCACAATTTTGGAACCAAAACTTTGTTTGTTAGGAAGTTATAAGGGTTAAAAGTTGACCAGCAATGTCTCATTTTTACAACACCTTTTTTTTTTTTTGGGACCACATCACATTTGAAGTCACTTTGAGGGGTCTATATGATAGAAAATACCCAAAAGTGGCATCATTCTAAAAACTGCACCCCCCAAGGTGCTCAAAACCACATTCAAGAATTATATTAACCCTTCAGGTGCTTCACAGGAATCTTTGGAACGTTTAAAGAAAAATGAACATTTAACTTTTTTTCACAAAAAATTTACTTCAGATCCAATTTTTTTATTTTCCCAAGGGTAAAAGGAGAAATTGGACCACAAAAGTTGTTGGGCAATTTGTCCTGTGTACGCTGATAAGCCATATGTGGGGGGAACCACTGTTTGGGCGCATGGCAGAGCTCGGAAGGGAAGGAGCGCCGTTTGACTTCTCAGTGCAAAATTGGCTGGAATTGAGAACGGACGCCATGTCATGTTTGGAGAGCACCTGATGTGCCTAAACAGTGCTACCCCCCACAAGTGACACCATTTTGAAAACTAGACCCCCTAAGGAACTTCTCTAGATGTGTACTGAGCACTTTGAACCCCCAAGTGCTTCACAGAAGTTTATAACGTACAGCCGTAAAATAAAAAATCATGTTTTTTACAAAACTGATCTTTTCACCCCCAATTTTTTATTTTCACAAGGGTAACAGGAAAAATTGGACCCCAAAAGTTGTTTTCCATTTTGTCCTGAGTACGCTGATACCCCATATGTGGGGGTAAATCACTGTTTGGGCGCACAGCAGAGCTCGGAAGTGAAGGAGCACCGTTTGAATTTTTCAACGCAAAATTGTCTGGAATTGAGATCGGACGCCATGTCACATTTGGAGAGCCCCTGATGTGCCTAAACAGTGGAAATCCCCCAATACTAACTCCAACCCTAACCGCAACACACCCCTAACCCTAATCCCAGCCCTAGCCATAACCCTAACCACAAACCTAACCCACCCCTAACCCCAACCCTAACCCTAATCCAAACCATAACCCTAATCAATTCCTAACCCTAATTTAGCCCCAACCCTAACACTAACTTTAGCCCCAAACCCTAACCCTAACCCTAACGGGAAAATGGAAATAAATGCATTTTTTTATTTTATTATTTTCCCTAACTAAGGGGGTATAAAGGGGTTTGATTTACTATTTATAGCGGGTTTTTGTGATTGGCAGCTGTCACGCTAAAAGACTTTTTATTGCAAAAAATACTTTTTGCATCATCACATTTTGAGAGCTATAATTTTTCCTTATTTTGGCCCACAGAGTCATGTGAGGTCTTATTTTTTGGAGGACGAGGTGACATTTTTCTTGGTACCATTTTCAGGCACATGACATTTTTGATCGCTTTTTATTATGATTTTTGGGAGGCAGAATGAACAAAAAACAGCAATTCATGAATTTCTTTTGGGGGAGGCGTTTATACCGTTCAGCGTTTGGTAAAATTGATAAGACAGTTTTATTCTTCGGGTCAGTACGATTACAGTGATACCTCATTCATTTTTTTTTATGTTTTGGCGCTTTTATACAATAAAAACTATTTTATATAAAAAATAATTATTTTTGCATCGCTTTATTCTGGAGCTATAACTTTTTTTTTTCGCTGATGACGCTTTATGACGGCTCGTTTTTTGCGGGACAAGATGACGTTTTCAGCGGTACCATGTTTATTTATATCCGTCTTTTTGATCGCGGGTTATTCCGCTTTTTGTTCGGTGGTATGATGATAAAGCATTGTTTTTTTGCCTTTTTTTATGGGGTTCACTAAAGGAGTTAACTAGTGGGAGTTTTATAGGTCGGGTCGTTACAGATGCGGCGATACCAAATATGTGTACTTTTATTGTTTTTTTTAATTTACATAAAGATATGTATTTATTGGGGAAATATTTTTTTTCTTTATTTAGGAATTTTTTTAGAAAATATTTTTACACATGTTAATTTATTATTTTACTTTTTTACATTGTTTCAGTATGGGACATTACTATATAAAGTCAGATCTGACAGGCAGTGAAGGAGGCTTGCCGGTGCCGACAAGCCACCTCTCTGCAGGACCCGGAAGAAACCCGCGGCCATCTTGGAGCCAGGGGTCTCCATGGAGACACTCAGAAACACCGATGTCATTGCGTTATTCTGAGGGAAGCACGCAGGGAGCCTCCTCCCTGCCGATGCATGTCCTGATGCCTCTGAGGGCATCGGAACACTGCGATCTTGTTTGATCACAGTGTTCCGGGGGTTAAAGTTCCAGGAGTGGGACCGCTCCTGGCACTTAGTGCCGGGTGTCATCTGTGAGAATCAGCTGACACCCGGCCGCGATGAGCCGCACTCCACCGTGAGCGCGGCTGATCGCGTATGACGTACTATCCCGTCCATGGTCATATGGGCACAGGGCACATGGACGGGATAGTACGTCCCATATCAGAAAGGGTTAGGCCTCCGCAGTCCCTTCCCCGGCTGCCAGTTGTAACTTTTGCTCTCCTGGTTTCCTTGCAGTCTGTGAGACCAAGATTTATTTATCTATCTTGACTCAATTTTGTTTTTTCTATGAGCATCTCGTCTCTTTACAAAATGGAATCTGACGGTGATGTTTTGAAATAAGAGTAAGGCATTGCTCTGTCTAATGGAACTTATAGATAACACATAGGAAAGTGAAAGAATAAAGTCAGAGTCACACCTTAAAAAGTGGGTATAGAATCTATTATTATCTTTAGCCAATGAGATATACTGTATATATATGTTCATGTCAGCACATATGTAAAGATAAGCTGAGCCAATTATATTGCTCCATGTATGTCCAGTAAATGCCTATAGAAGAGTGACCAATGATGTAATAGACAGAGTTCTGTATTCATACTTAAGAGTTACTTACATGTGCAATGTGTGAAAATGGTTGCACTCAATCGTGTTTTGTTAACCCCTTCACCCCCAAGGGTGGTTTGCATGTTAATGACCGGGCCAATTTTTACAATTCTGACCACTGTCTCTTTATGAGGTTATAACTCTGGAACGCTTCAATGGATCTTCGCGATTCTGAGAATGTTTTCTCGTGACATATTGTACTTCACGTTAGTGGTAAAATTTCTTCCATATAACTTGCATTTATTTATGAAAAAAATGGAAATATGGCAAAAAAAATTAAAAATTTTGCAATTTTCAAACTTTGACTTTTTATGACCTTAAAACAGAAAAATGTCAACAAAATAGTTAATAAATAACATTTCCCACATGTCTACTTTACATCAGCACAATTTTGGAAACAAAGTTTTTTTTGTTAGGAAGTTATAAGGGTTAAAAGTTGACCAGCGATTTCTCATTTTTACAACAAAATTTACAAAGCCAATTTTTTAGGGACCACCTCACATTTGAAGTCACTTTGAGGGGTCTATATGGCAGAAAATACCCAAAAGTGACACCATTCTAAAATCTGCACCCCTCAAGGTACTCAAAACCACATTCAAGAAGATTATTAACCCTTCAGGTGCTTCACAGGAGCTGAAGCAACGCGGAAGGAAAAAATGAACATTTAACTTTTTAATCTCAAAAATTATCTTTTACAAACAATATTTTTATTTTCACAAGGGTAAAAGGAGAAAATTGACAGATAAAGTTGTTGTCCAATTTCTCCTGAGTACACCACTACCCCATATGTGGGGGAAAACCACTGTTTGGGCACACGGCAGGGCTCGGAAGGGAAGTAGTGACATTTTGGAATGCAGACTTTGATGGAATGGTCTGCGGGCGTTATGTCGCGTTTGGAGAGTCCCTGATGAGCCTAAACAGTGGAAACCCCCACAAGTGACCCCATTTTGGAAACTAGACCCCCTAAGGAACGTATCTAGATGTGTGGTGAGCACTTTGAACCGCCAAGTGCTTCACACAAGTTTATAACGTAGAGCCGTGAAAAAAATCATATTTTTTCCACAAACATGATCTTTTAGTCCCCAATTTTTTATTTTCACAAGGGTAACAGGAGAAATTGGACCCAAAAGTTGGCAAATTTGTCCTGAGTACGCTGATACCCCATATGTGGGGAGGAACCACTGTTTGGGCGGACGGCAGAGCTCGGAAGGGAAGGAGCGCCATTTGACATTTTCAAACCAAATTTGCCTGGAATTGGCAGCTGTCACACGCTAAAAGACGCTTTTTATTGCAAAAAATAGTTTTTGCATCATCACATTTTGAAAGCTAAAATTTTTCCATATTTTGGCCCGCAGAGTCATGTGAGGGCTTGTTTTTGCGGGACGAGTTGACATTTTTATTTGTACCATTTTTGGGCACGTGACAGTTTTTGATCGCTTTTTATTACGATTTTTGGGAGGAAGAATGAACAAAAATCAGCAATTCATGAATTTCTTTGGGGAGGCGTTTATACCGTTCCGCGTGTGGTAAAATTGATAAAGCGGTTTTATTCTTCGGGTCAGTACGATTACAGCGATACATATTTTTTTATGTTTTGGCGCTTTTATTCAATAAAAACTATTTTATATAAAAAATAATTATTTTTGCATCGCTTTATTCTGAGAGCTATAACTTTTTTATTTTTCACTGATGATGCTGTATGGCGGCTCGTTTTTTGCGGGACAAGATGACGTTTTCATTGGTACCATGTTTATTTATATCCGTCTTTTTGATCGCGTGTCATTCCACTTTTTGTTCGGCGGTATGATGATAATGCATTGTTTTTTGCCTTGTTTTTTTTAATGGTGTTCACTAAAGGGGTTAACTAGTGGGACAGTTTTATGGGGCGTGTCGTTACGGACACGGCGATACTAAATATGTGTACTTTTATTGCTAAGATTTTATTTTATTGAAATATTTATTTATTGATGGAATAATATAGATTTTTTTATTTTTTTAAATAATTTTACATTTTAATTATTTTTATTTCATTCTATGTTTTACACTTTGTCCCCCTATGGGACACTCATTTTGTGCAGGCAGATCTGCATGGCATATAAGCTGTCAGCGCTGCACTCTGTGCACACTGACCTCTGAGACTTCCTGATGTGCACTGCGCATGAAGTCTCTGAGCTCTGGTAACCCGGATGTCATCATGACGACATCGGGCTACCATGGGAGCTTGGGACCCCGTGTCATGCCGCGGGGTCTCCGATCCAAAGGCAGAGGGGCTGTCAGAGCGGACAGCCCCTCTGCCTGCTCCCGAAACGCTGCGATCATGCATACCTCCCAACTTTTGAAGACAGGAAAGAGGGACAAAGGCTAGGCCACGCCCCGACCACACCCATTTCACAACTAATCACACCCATTTAGCACTGCTGATCACACTGACTGGTACTGAGGGCACAGTGGTTGGCATTATGGGCACAGTGGCTGGTACTGTAGAAAAGAAAGAAAGAACAGAGAGAGAGAGAAAAGAAAACAGAGAGAAAGAAAGAAAGAACAGAGAAAAAAAGAACAGAGAGAAATGAAAAAAAGAGGGGAAAGAAAGAAAGGGGAAAGAGGCGAAAGAAAGAATAGAGAAAGAAAGAGGGGAAAGAAAGAACAGAAAGAAAGAACAGAGAGAAAGAAAGGAGAAAGAAAGAATATAGAAAGGGGAAAGAAAGAATAGAGAAAGAAAGGGGGAAAGAGAACAGAAAGAAAGGAGAAAGAAAGAAAGAACAGAGAACAAAAGAACAGAGAGGAAAAAAAGAGGGAAAGAAAGAGAAAGGGGAAAGAATAAAGAAAGAGGGGAAAGAAAGAATAGAGAAAGAAAGAAAGAAAGAAAGAAAGAAAGAAAGAAAGAAAGAGAAAAAAGAAAGAAGAGAAAGAGGGGAAAGAACAGAAAGAAAGAACAGAGAGATAGAGAGAAAGAAACAGAGAAAGAAAGAAACAGAGAAAGAAAGAGGGGACAGAAAGAATAAACAGAGAGAGAGAGAAAAAAAGAAAGGGGAAAGAAAGAACAGAGAGAGAAAGAAAGAAAGATGGGAAAGAAAGAACAGAGAGAGAAAGAAAGGGGAAATAAAGAAAGATGGGAAAGAAAGAAAGAACAGAGAGAGAAAGAAAGATGGGAAAGAAAGAACAGAGAGAAAGAAAGAAAAGAGAGAGAAAGAGGGGACAGAACAAAAGAACAGAGAGAGAAAAAAGAAACAGGGTAAAGAAAGAAAGGGAGAGAAAGAAAGAAATAGGGGAAAGAAAGAACAGAGAGAAAGAAAGAGGGAAAAGAGAGAACAGAGAGAGAAAGAAAAAGGGGAAAGAAAGAAAGAACAGAGAAAAAGGAAGAACAGAGAAAAAGAAAGAACAGAGAAAGAAAGATTAGAGAGAAAGAAAGGGGAAAAAGAGAAAGAACAGAGCGAAAGAAAGGAGAACGAAAGAACAGAGAGAAAGAAAGAAAACAGAGAGAAAGAAAGAGTAGACAGAAAAAAAAGAACAGAGAAAAAAGAGGGGAAAGAAAGAAAAGAGGGAGAGAGAACGAAAGATGGGAAAGAAAAAAAGGGGAAAGAAAGAATAGAGAGAAAAAGAAAGAAAGATCAGAGAGAAAGGAATAACAGAGTGAGAAAGAAAGAACAGAGAGAGAAAGATACTACAGCAGCCCGTCTCCCAGCCCGGCTCCCATTGTAGTGTCCACCTGAGTCTCCTGATGCAGGACATATCATGATCCACTCACATGGCCGACATCCCCGAGTCCACGGCGATCCCGCTGTCCGCACTGTCGGAGGAGGACACGGTGATGGATCTGAAGCATTCCCTGAAGTGCTTCCATGGTTCCTCACGATCTCCTCCCGAAATTACCTAATTTCCTGTCAGCTTCTAGCACGTCACTTCTGGTGGAACGTCACGTGCGAATTTTAAAGTGCTCCTTGGGGCTCCGCCGTGTACTCCTGTGTCCACGGGAAAAGTAAGCTCCCGGCCGGAACAGCGGGGCAGACTCTCAAAATCGGGACTGTCCCGCTGGATCTGGGAAGGTTGGGAGGTATGAATGCTCCCCACCATACACCTTGTACAAGCACGACTCTGCACACCTCATACACACACGGTTCCGCTTTGTATGCCTCGTACACAAACGCTTCCGCTCCGTACACCTCGCGCACACACGGCTCCGCTCCATACACCTCGCGCACACACGGCTCCGCTCCATACACCTCGCGCGCACACGGCTCCACTCAGTACACACACGGCTTCACTCTGTAAACCTCGAACACATGGGGCTCCGCTCTGTACACCTCGTGCACACACGGCTCCACTCAGTACACACATGGCTCCACTCCGTAAACCTTGTACACATGCAGCCACGCTCTGTACACCTTGTAAACACATGGCTCCACTGCGTAAACCTTGTACACATGCGGCTTTGCACCAAACACCTCGTACACATGCGGTTCCGCTCCATACACATGCGGTTCCGCTCCGTACACACACGGCTCTGCTCCATACACATGCGGCTCCACTCCGTACACACAGGCTCGCTCCATACACCTCGTACACACACGGCTCCGCTCCGTACACCTCATACACACACGGCTCCTCTCCGGTACACCACATACACACACAGCTCCGCTCCGTACACATTGTACACACGGCTCCGGTACACCTTGTACACACACGGCTCCGCTCCGTACACCTCGCACACACACGGCTCAGCTCCGTACACCTCGTACACAGCTCCGCTCAGTACACCTTGTACACACACGGCTCCGCTCCGTACACCTCACACACACACAGCTCTGCTATATCCACACTGTAAACCCCTCCTGACCCACACACATAAACTTACCTTCATCAAGCACCATGACAACCAGCACAGCAGAGACCTGCACACACGAGGAGCCTGACCATGTGACACCTAACTCCTAACCTCCTGTGACCTCATCACAGGTCCTGTGCGCACAGAGGACAGCTAACAATGTCATTGCTCTGCTGTAAGAAGCGGAGGTGGAGAAACAGGGAGGGTGAGGATAGGGTGCATGGGGGGGGCGTGGCGGCTTCTCTCACTGCGGGACACATAGTGAAACAAAGAGGGGACAGAAAAAAAGAACAGAGAGCGAAAAAAGAAAGAGTGGAAAGAAAGAACAGAGAAAGAAAGAAAGAGTGGAAAGAAAGAACAAAGCAAAAAAGAAGGAAAGAAAGAACAGAGAGAAAAAGAAAAGGGAAAGGAAGAAAGCACAGAGAGATAGAGAAAAAAGAAAGAGGGGAAAGAAAGAACAGAGAGAGAGAAAGATTAGAGAGAAAGAAAGAAAGATTAGAGAGAGAAAGAAAGAGGGGAAAGAAAGAACAGAGAGAAAGAGAAAGAAAGGGGAAAGAAAGATCAGAGAGAAAGAAAGAAAAAGAACAGAGAGAAAGAAATAGTGGACAGAAAAAAAGAGGGGATAGAAAGAACAGAGAGGGAGAGAGAAAGAACAGAGAGAGAAAGTGGGTAGAGAAAGAACAGAGAGAAAGAGGGAAAAGAAAGAACAGAGAGGGAAAGAAAGAAATAGGGAAAATAAAGAACAGAGAGAGAGAAAAAGAAAGAAAGAGGGGAAAGAGAAAGAAAGGGGACAGAAAAAAAGAATAGAGAGAAAAAAAGAAAGAGGGGAAAGAAAGAACAGAGAGAGAGAAAGAAAGATGGGAAAGAAAGAAAGATGGGAGAGAAAGAACAGAGAGAGAAAGAAAGAGGGGAAAGAAAGAACAGAGAGCACGAAAGTAAGAAAGAACAGAGAGATACAAAGAGGGGAAAGAAAGAACAGAGGGAGAGAGAAAGAAAGAAAGAGGGGAAGAAAGAACAGAGAGAGAGAAAGAAAGATGGGAAAGAAAGAACAGAGAGAGAAAGAAACAGAGAGAAAGAAAGAACAGAGAGAAAAAAAGAAGGGACAGAATAAAAGAACAGAGAAAATAGATGAGAGAGAAAGAAAGCAAGAAAGAAAGAAAGAGGGGAAAGAAAGAAAGAGCAGAGAGGGGAAAGAACAGAGAGAGAAAGAAAGAGGAGAAAAAGAAAGAACAGAGATAAAGAACAGAGAGAAAGAAAGAGTGGACAGAAAAAAAAGAACAGAGAAAAAAGAAAGAGGGGAAAGAAAGAACAGAGAGATAGAGAGAAAGAAAGATGGGAAATAAAAAAAACAGAGAGAGAGAACGAAAGATGGGAAAGAAAGAACAGAATGAGAGAGAAGGAAAGAACAGAGAGAAAGAAAACAGAAAGAAAGAAAGAGGGGAAAGAAAGAACAGAGATAGAAAGAAAGAGGGGAAAGAAAAAGAACAGAGAGAGAGAGAGAGAGAAAGAAAGAAAGATTCTATAAAAATACTATAGCAGCCCGGCTCCCATTGTAGTGCCCACCTGAGTCTCCCGGTGCAGGCCATATCATGATCCACTCACATGGAGGAGGACATGGTGATGGATATGAAGCATTCCCTGAAGTGCCTCCATGGTTCCGTCACAATCTCCTTCCGAAATTACCTAATTTACAGTCAACTTCCAGCACATCACTCTCGGTGGGAGTTTTAAAATGATCCTCGGGGCTCCGCCGTGTACTTCTGTGTCCACGGGAAAATTAAGCTCCCGGCCGAGGCAGTGGGGCAGACTCTCTCTCAAAATTGGGACTCTCCTGCTGGATCCGGGATGGTTGGGAGGTATGAATGCTCCCCACCATACACCTCGTACACGCATGGCTCTGCACACCTCATACACACGGTTCCCCTTTGTATGCCTCGTACACACACAGCTCCGCTCCGTACACCTCACGCAAACATGGCTCCACTCAGTACACAAATGGCTCCACTCCGTAAACCTTGTACATATGCGGCTCCGCTCTGTCCACCTTGCGCACACACAGCTCCACTCAGTACACACATGGCTCCACTCCGTAAACCTTGTACACATGCGGCTTTGCACCGTACACCTCGTACACACACGGCTCCGCTCCGTTGTGGCACCCAGGAGTTCGGTTGCCACAGTGACCTTGCCTCCCTCCAGGGGGAGTGATGTCATGCCTGAAAGCAAGGAAGGATCCCTTTAACAGGTAACACACAGCATACAGCACTTTTCCTACTCCAGACCAGAAGGGGGAACTCTAACACCTGATTTTCAGGGGAGCTTCCCTGGAATATTCTGGATGGGGGAGGAGTTAGTTAGTCAGTGTCTGAGAGGAGTTGAGGAAGGACATGTTGGAGACAAGCTGGGGACAGGATCTATAGCCGAGCTCACCCCCAGGTCTGAGCGCTAGAAACTGGACCCCGAGTCCGAGGCTGAGTGGGTAAACTAAAGTCCCAGCAGCAGAATCCGACTACACAGCAGCACATGTGAGCCGGAGACTCCAGAGAGGAGCTATCCCTGAAGCAGACTACAGCTGCCTGTCATGAGAGTGAAGTTCTACTTATGTAGCAGAGAGAGGAACTTGAACAGAGTTTACAACAGCAAGTACCTCAGAGAGTAGTACTAGAAAGGAGGCTTCACAACTCACCTGAATGAGAAGATTCCAAATTGCTTTCAGGCTGACCGACTCCAGCACCATCTGTAACCTGAGCCCTGGACACTTTGTCTGCAGAACTGTGAGTAAAGCTTTGGGAACTGCATCTGACTGTGTCCTCTCCAGTTAATCCTGCAACACCCACTCAACACTGCTACATCCCTTGCTAAATACTACATCTTTACCATCTACCTTACATTAGATCTGCCTGGGACATAGCTTTACCTGTGGGAAGCTTTACCAACTCTGCTGCATCAACAACTGTCCCAGAGGATCTGCATTGCAGCGCTGGTCACCTCTGACCAGAAACCACAGGTGGCGTCACGAACACCTTATTACAAACTCTATCATCCCCTGTAAATATACCCCTTTTATTGGACGCCCAGGGCCACGGACCGGGTCACTGCCGCTGTGAAACTTCCCCTTAAAGTAGCGGCCCGGTACCGAGTATCCCACTGCCCTGGCAGGCGATCCAACTTGGTGTCACGAACAGGATACGTAGCCTGGTATCACCGGGTCCTGTGTGCCAGAGAAACTGTTTAATGTGACAGAGACTTTGCTGAAGTTGTTGTGCAATTGCCGCCATTACCGTGCCATGAGGCGTGCAGGAGAAGAAGGGGCGTGAAGTTATGGGCGGAGCCAGGGGGAGAGCACTAAAAATGAAGTGCTGCGCGCAGGGACAGCAGCAGGCAGAGCACAGGGAGCCGAGGACTGGAGTCAGGGCATGCACCGCTCACCGCGCCGGCAGAGCAACAGCCTGGTAAGCCAGTGGAAACGCAGAGCCTGGCTAAGATTAACTAGGTGGGAGAGAATGTCAAATGCAGTAGAAGATATAGCGGAGGATGCCGCCGCAGCCCCCATAGCACCACAAGATGCAGAGGCAGGTGCAGCCGCAGCCCCGATAGCACAGCAGAATCCAGAGGCCAGCGCAGTCACAGTCCCCAGAGCGCAGCAAGCTCTGGCAACCGCCGCTGCAGTCCCTATAATGCCGCTCTCAATGCCATATATTCCGGGAACGGCCTGGCTACCACAATACTCAGGGGAGCCGTATACCCTGAGCGATTTCAGGGAGAGACTGTGCAGTTTATTTGACGTATACCCCCTGTCTGAAAGTCAAAAAGTGAACATTCTCATTGGACAGTTAACTGGTGCAGCGCAAAGAGAAGTAAAGTCCTGGCAGGACGCTGATAAAGAGACTGTTAAGCAAATTCTGGCTAAGCTGAGGAGCACCTTTGATACCCGCACTGCAGCAGAAATAAAAATGAGGTTCTTTGAGTACAAAAGGGTGCAGGACAGTATACGGGACTATGCTCTTAACCTTCAGAAAAGCACTGCAGGCCATAAAGCAGATTGACCCAGGCAGCGTGCAGGATGGAGACAGATTGTTAAAGGAGCAATTTATTGAGGGACTCTTGTCCAGCACCCACAGGTCACAGCTGCGCATCATGGCCCAACAAAACCCTGACCTGAGCTTTGCAGACTTTAAAGACAGGGCTATCCGGGCGTTACATGAACCAAATGTCAGTCGTCCAGCGCCCCCTAGGCTCCCCACTATTACATACCACCAGGAGGCGGCATCCTTCCCTCAGGCTCTCCCTGAGGCTGACGCACAGACCCTGGATAATGATCCATCTGCAGAGCTGTGTCTGCAGGTTCAGGAGCTGACCAAAAGTGTGGCTGCACTAGCCAAAACCATGCAGTCCTTGCAAGTGCCCCAAAAGGAGAGGATAGAGTTGGCCTCCAGTCCAGTTGACGTCCCGTGGCGATGAAAGAAGAGGATCCCACCAATCAGAGGGAGAGACAATGACCGCTACAACCAGGATGGACGACCCATTTGCCGCCGCTGCAGCAAAGCAGGGCACATCGCAAGATTCTGATATTTAAACGAGCGACCCCAGGAGTAAGACGACCAGGCCCACAGAACTGGCGAGCCAAGTAAGTCGGAGGGAGACCGGTCCTCCCAGTTGTGATTGACGGCATTCCAATGAACGCTTTGCTGGACTCCGGCTCTCAGGTGACGACTATGCCATATATTCTTTAGAAACGGTACTGGGCTGACTCTGATCTTACTGGCGGCCCAGATGATGAGCTGACAGTAGTTGCCAGTAATGGTCAGACTTTGCCACAGAAGGGGTATAAGGAAGCGACCATTAAGGAGGAGCGAGTAGAATTAAAATCCCAAGGTATGATAATTGTAGACATTAATCGACGGGAATGTAACCTAATGATGACCTTTTGGTACTAATATGATAGAAAATTGTCTTGCCGAGGTTATTGTTTTGTTGCAACAGGAAGCTGAAACTGCTGGTTCCAGTGAGCAACGGGTCCTGCAAAAGGAGATCAAGGCTCTGATGCAAAGACAGCAGGTAGAGCTATCTGGAGAAGTCGTCAGTGTCAGAGTGATTGATGCATTCCCATTGCGATACCCCAAGGAGTAAAATGTTAATTTGGTGTCGGGCCTCCATAGGCCTCAGGGGAAGAGATTACCAAGCCCTGGTAGAATCAGTGTACTCTGATAGTAGGCCCACTATCCTGACAGCCAGAGCGGTAGTCGATGTCCGCAAGGGGAGGGTGCCAGTACGCATCTTAAATTGTGGGGAGGAGGAGGCCAAACTACCTCGGTATGTCACTGTTGCTAAGCTGTTCACTGTCAATAAAAACGCAATTCAGACAGCAGAGCCCTTGGTCTCATCCGACAAGTCGGAGGACAATGGCTCTGCAAAACAGCTGGAGGATTGGTGTCAGCAGCTGCACGTAGGCATTGACTCCACCCTTCCACACCAAAAGAATGGGGTCTACCGAGTAGTTCAGGAGTTTGAATGGGTATTCAGCAAACACCCTTTAGACTTTGGGCAGGAAAAAGGGGTCCAACATCATATCCCCGCTGGAAATCATCCGCCCATTAAAGAAAGGTACCGTCCTGTACCCCCAAATCACTACTAATGTGCCAAGAGTATGCTACGAGAGATGAAGGAGGCTGGGGTGATCAGAGACATCTGTAGCCCCTGGGCAGCTCCATTAGTCCTCGTTAGAAAGAAAGATGGTACAATGAGGATTAGGGTTGAGCATTCCGATACTGCAAATATCGGGTATCGGCCGATATTGGCTGTATCGGAATTCCGATTCCGAGTACCGATATTTTCGTCTTATCGGATACCGGAATCGGGATTGTCACTGTCACTGTCAGTGTCCGTCGGTCGGGTCTGTCAGGAGTCAGCGGCACTTACCTGGCAGAAGATCTCCGGCGGTCACGTCCTGGACTGCTTCATGGCCGCAATCTTCTTTCCCCGGCGGTCACATGCAGTTTCTCGCGATAACTGCAGTGACTGCTGGGTAATCCCGGCCGTAAAGCAGTCAGTCCGATGACGTCACCGCCGGGGAAGCAGGTAATCAGCTGTGCTGCGCCGGGATGTCAGGCTCTGCCTGTCATTGCGATGTAGCAGAGCTGGATCGTCATGGGACTGTCGTTATGGACTGCGTCGGACAGGTGGTATACTGTTGGTTTGTTTTTTTTCTTTTTTTACAGGAGATCGATGGCGTCGCAGGAATGAGAGAGTAATAAAATTAATGAAAACTGTGTTGTCTCTTTTATTTCATTAAAATACTTTTTTCTTGCTTTGTCTTTTTTTTATACATTTAATAACTTTGGGATTAATAATGGATCGGTGTCTTATTGACACCTCTCCATTATTAACCGGGCTTATTGTCACCGTGCAATCAACGGTGACATTAACCCCTTATTACCCCGCTTGCCACCGCTACAGGGCAAGTGGGAAGAGCCGGGTAAAGTGCCACAATTGGCACATCTTTTGATGCGCCAAATGTGGGGCTGCTGTAGCCTGGTATTATCAGGCTGTTGAGGGCCAAAATCCATGGGCCTTGACAGTCTTTTAATACCAGGCCGCAGCAGTCTGCATTTTACTTGGCTGGTTAACAAAAATAGGGGGGATCCCCACGCCGTTTTTTTTTCGAGGGGATCCCTATTTTTGTTAACCAGCCAAGCTAAGCAGACTGCTGTGGCCTGGTATTATCAGGCTGGCAAGGTCCATGGATATTGGATCCTTACCAGCCTGAAAAACCAGGCCTCAGCGGTCTGCTTCATCTGGCTGGTTAACAAAAATAGGGGGACCCCACGCCAATTTTTTTCGAGGGGATCCCCTATTTTTGTTAATCAGCCAAGATATGCAGACTGCTGTGGCCTGGTATTATCAGGCTGGCAAGGTCCATGGATCTTGGCTCCTTAACAGCCTGAAAATCCAGGCCTCAGCGGTCTGCTTCATCTGGCTGGTTAACAAAAATAGGGGGGACCCCACGCCATTTTTTTTTCGAAGGGAACCCCTATTTTTGTTAATCAGTTCCCTCTGACGTCACTGATGGTGTCCCTGGCTGACCTGAAGTGAAAGTGGAAAGCAATCAATTAAGCTTTCCACTTAAGGGCCCGTCTCACATAGCGATATCGCTACCGAGATCGCTGCTGAGTCACTAGTTTTGTGACGCAGCAGCGAGCTCACCAGCGATATCGCTGTGTGTGACATTCAGCGACGATCAGCCCCCTGCCGGGTATCGCTGATCGTCGCTGAAATGTCAGGACCTTTTTTTGATCGCTGGTTTCCCGCTGACAGGCACACATCGCTGCGTGTGACAGGCGGGAGACCAGCGATCCGCTGGTAACCAAGGTACACAGCGGGTTTCCAGGCGCGGGGCTGTGCCTAGAAACCCGCTGTGTACCTTGGATACCAGCGCCCTGATGCAGGGAGCTGGTATCCAAGGTACACAGCGGGTTTCCAAGCGCTGCGCGGTGCCTGGAAACCCGCTGTGTACCTTGGTTACCAGCGGATCGCTGGTCTCCCGCCTGTCACACGCAGCGATGCGTGCCTGTCAGAGGGAAACCAGCGATCAAATAAAGGTCCTGACATTTCTGCGACGATCAGCGATACCCGGCAGGGGGGCTGATCGTCGCTGAATGTCACACACAGCGATATCGCTGGTGAGCTCGCTGCTGCGTCACAAAACTAGTGACTCAGCAGCGATCTCGGTAGCGATATCGCTATGTGAGACGGGCCCTTAAGCGATGTTACCCGCAGTGTCGCTGTCCCAGATCGCTGCCTGAGCTGCCTGTTTGGCAGCTCAGCAGCGATCATGTAGCGATACACCAGCGATCCTGACAAGTGCATATCGTTGTCGGGATCGCTGGTGTATCGTTATGTGACACCCAGCCTTTACTCTCCTGTCAGGCAGGAGAGGAACTCATTCATTTGGGGTTTACTGTGAGGCTGCAGCATTAGCTGCGGTCCCTGCAGTAAACATTAACCCTTTCTGAAGGATTACACCGTGGGACCTGACTGTGCATGGGATAGGTAAGAATAATTTTGCTTTTTTATTTTATTTTTATTACAGGAAATGGTTTTTGCAGTAAAATAAAAGATGGTCAAAAACATGTGTCTTTATTTCATTAAAATGATTTTTAATTAAAGTGTGTGTGTTTTATTTTTATTTCATGCAATAGGATTAATAATTGATAGTTGTCTAATTGACAGCTCTCAATTATTAACCTGGCTTAAGGTCACCTTTCAATAGCAAGGTGGCTTTAACCCATATTAACCCATTCGCCACCGCTACAGGGCAATGGGAATAGACGGGCAAAGTGCCAGAAAGGGCGAATCTAATTATAGATTTGTCTTTCCTGGGGTGTCTGGGGGCAGATGTTAGTAGCCGGGGGGGGGCAAAAATAATGGTCCCTCTCTGGGCTATTATTATCTGCCCCCACTCACTGGCTTTGTCTGTCTGGTTGCGAAAATAGGGCGGGAGCCCACGCATTTTTTTTCAGCAATTTTACACCTCATATATATATATATATATATATATGTCATTGAATTTGTGACACATATATATATATTTATATTTGTAGTTCATACACTTCTACATAGTATAATAGCCGCTAATTCAATTGCCGGCTTTTGTGAAAATGCAGAACCCGACATGAAATGACACTTGGTGTACATAGGGTTAACCATGTCTTTTCATGTCCTTTGCTATCTAATTTGCACAAACAATTAAATCAGTCTATGTGTGCAAAATTTCACACCTGTAGGGGTTAATTAAAGGTGTAAATTCGTAGCAAAAAAGTCCGTTTTTTTTACAACGAATTTACACCTTTAATTAACCCCTACAGGTGTGAAATTTTGCACACATAGTCTGATTTAATTGTTTGTGCAAATCAGATAGCAAACGACATGAAAAGACATGGTTAACCCTATGTACACCAAGTGTCATTTCATGTCGGGTGCTTCTGTCTTTTCACTGAAGCCGGCTTTACCCGGCAATTGAATCAGAGGATATTTTACTATGTAGAAGTGTATAAACTATACATATATGTATATATATATGTCACAATGACATGTATATATATATATATGTATTCTATGTGTGTATATTTAGTGTTTACAAGGAAAGAATGGGGTTTTTTTTAGTTGCGATATTTTGTTCCATAGACTTACATGGGACTTCCGGTATCGGTATTGGGTATCGCCGATATTTTAGTGATATCGGCGATACCATTCCGATTCCGATACTTTAGGATATCGGAAAGTATCGCTCAACTCTAATGAGGATATGTGTTGACTACAGAAAACTTAACAGCATTACCCACAAAGACGCCTATCGTTACCTAGGATAGAGGAATCACTAGCTGCACTGAGAACCGCTAACTATTTCTCTACCTTAGATCTCACTAGTGGGTATTGGCAGGTTCCCGTGGCAGAGGCAGACAAAGAGAAGACCACCTTCGCAACACCAATGGGCCTCTCAGAATTCAACTACATGCCGTTCGGCTTTGCAGCGCGCCAGGAACGTTCCAGAGGTTGATGGAGTGCTGCCTTGGACACATGAACTTTGAGATAGTTCTGTTGTATCTAGATGACATCATTGTCTTCTCCAAGACCTATGAGGAACATTTGGAGCACCTACGAAGCCTTGTCCAAATTTGGCCTGAAAGTGAAACCGTCCAAATGCCACCTCCTGAAGCCCAAGGTGCAGTATCTAGGCCATGTAGTGAGCGCGGAAGGCGTGGCACCAGACCCTGACAAAGTCACTGTTATCAGTGACTGGGAGAGGCCCAGCAACATCCATGAAACATGCCAGTTCCTCGGGTTGGTAGGCTACTACCGAAGGTTCATCAAGGGCTTCACTGAAATAGCCGCACCCTGCAAAACCTCCTCGTGGGCCAGCCAAAGAAGGCCAGGAAGAAGAGTTCTACGTTTGATTGGAATGACGAACTGGAAAGGTCCTTCACTTGGTTGAAGTTGGCTCTTACGGGGGATGAAGTTCTGGCCTACCCAGACTATAACCAACCATTCATCCTCTATACTGATGCCAGCAACGTGGGACTGGGAGCAGTACTGTCGCAGGTACAGAAAGGCAAGGAAAGAGTGATCTCCTACGCTAGCAGGAAACTTCGTCCCACTGAAAGGAATCCTGACAACTACAGCTCCTTCAAGCAAGAGTTCCTCGCCATCGTCTGGGCTGTGACCAAGCGGTTCAAACACTACCTAGCTGCGGCAAAGTTTACCATCTTCACTGACAACAATTCGCTGACTCACTTGGAAACCGCAAAGCTTGGTGCGCTGGAGCAGCGATGGATGGCCCGGCTGTCCAACTATGAGTTCACCATCAAGTACAGAGCGGGACACAAGAACGCCAATGCTGATGCGCTGTCCAGAATGCTCAACTTACCAGATGGGGGGAGAAGATCTGGACACATTCGAAGAAATTGAGTTACCAGCCTTCCACCATCCAATTGCGACCCAACGTGCCCAAGGGTGTGAAAAACAAGCACTGCATCATGAAAGAGGCCACATTAAACCCATTGCCTCACCATGAATGGGCAGAGACGCAGGATAGTGTCCCAGCAGTCCGCCTGGTAAAGGAGTTACTGATGCAAACTGACTCACGTCCTGGTCCAGATGCTCCACAAGAGACCCAACAGTTGTGGAAGGAAAAGGGCAGACTGTTCATCTACGAGGGAAAGCTGTGTCAGAGAAGCTTCAAAGCCCAAATTCACGAACTGGTCTGGCTGGTGGTAGTCCGAGGAGAGATGCATCAATGGTCCTGGAAGCATACCACAATGGAGCAGGACACTTTGGATGGAAGAAGTTGGAGTCCTACTTCACGAGAGGTTCTATTGGGTTGGTATGAGGAAGGCCATTGAAGACTGGTGCGAGAGTGTGGACCATGCAACTTGCGCAGAAAGGATGTAAACAGCCAGTGAGCCCGTTGCAGCCAATAATCACCAAACAGCCGCTGAAATGGTAGCCTTCGACCACGTGAAGCTAACCTCAAGCCGCTCAGGCTATGTCTATGCCCTAACCATCGTTGGACCATTATCAAGGTTCCTGGTATGTTGTGCCTGTGAAGGACCAAACAGCAAAGACAGCTGCCAAGCATTCAATAACACTTTTGTCGACCACACTTATCCTGAACGAGTGCTTACTGACCAAGGCCCAGCCTTGAAGCAGAGTGTTCCAGGAGTTCTGTAACATGTACGGTGCAGGAAAATCAGGACAACGCCGTATCATCCACAGACAAATGGCATGTGTGAGAAAATGAACCAAGTGGTAATTGACTTTTTGAAGACCTTGCCCTAGAAGAGAGAAACTTGCGGCCGGAAAGTTGCCAGATCTGGTGGATCTCTACAACCACATCCCTGTGAATTCCACCAACTGTACTCCAGCCTACTTGATGAGAGCAAGACCTGGGAAGTTACCCATTGACTTGGACATGGGAGTCCTGAACCTGAAGTAACATCACCAGATGCAGATTGGGATACAGAGTGGCAGCAACAGTACCACAAAGTGCAAGAATGCGTAGAGAAGAGTTTGTCTCAAGCAAGACAGAAGCAAGAAAGAAACTACATCAGCTGCGCTGCAGTTCCTTGTCGCCTGGGAGAACAGGTACTCAAAAGGAAAAGATGACTCCACAAAGTTGACGATCAGTGGGAAGTGAACCTACACGTTATGCCTTCAGACTTTGACAATAACCAAGTGTGGCCTTATCAGCAAGGTGGAGGAGAAAACTCTGCAGCAATGTCAAGGGATCACCTAAAACCGTGCCTGACCACTAAAAGAAAATGTTGGAGATAAGGACATTCTCGTAGTAGAAAAAGTGGAAGAAAAGGTCCGCACTGTACTTGGCGAGTTCCCTTCCAATTGGAAAAGAATAAACCAAGCCATAGTCGTGCCCGTCTTAACCTTTCCCCAACTAGTAGTGCCAGAAAGAGAAGTGATTCAGATCAGCCTGAAGATCTGCAAGCTAAGTGACAGAAGCCACATCTGCAGTGGAACGCGAAAATCTGTCCCTGCCACGTGTGAATCTGTCAGACCCACAGTGAGTCTAAAGCCCGGGTCTCACATAGCGATACACCAGCAATCCCGACAACGTCAGGATCGCTGGTGTATCACTACATTTTCGCTGCTGAGCTGCCAAAAGGCAGCGTCAGGAGCGGACATGGGGTAATCGCTTAGATACCCGCAGTGACTTGGTACCAGCCTCTGAGCAGGGCGCTGGTATCCAAGTACACATCGGGGTTTCGGCACGCCCAGCCCTGGAAACCCCAATGTTACCTTGGTTACCAGGGATCGCTGGTCTCCCCGCCTGTACACGCACGATGGGCCTGTGCGGGGCCGCGATCAAAAAATGTCAGGAAATTTCGCGACGATCGCGATACCCACAGGGGTGATCGTCGTGAATGTCACACCAGCGATATCCAGGGGAGATCGCTGTTGCGCACAAAACATGACTCAGGCGATCCGCTGCGAGATCGGTGGGAGACAGGGGCTTAAGAAATCGCGATGGTACTTTGCCTACCAATACACACACTACACCGGAGATACTACGACCTAACTGGAAATCAACCTTGTCAGGGTCTCCCGCCGGTAAAATAATAAAATTTTTATTTTATAGCGCCCCAACATATTCCGCAGCACTTCCATTATAGGGGGACTTGTACAGACAATAAACATTACAGCATAACAATAAACACAGGCAAAGTAGATACCAAAAGGAATGAGGGCCCTGCTGCCGCAAGCTTAAAACTATGAGGTAAGATAAAATCTCTTATGTACTGTTAAAGTTATCCTTTTAAATTGAACAAAGAATGGGCTGAGAGACCTGTATGAACTTTTAACATTCTCATTTCCTGAATTTGGCGATTGGGTTTTGGACTCCGTGTGAGCGGACAAGCTGTAATAGTTGCACCAATGGTCGAACAAAAAAACGTCTATGGCCGAAGAGTGGTCCAAAAGGGAGCCAGCCTGCCTTGTAGCCTCCTAAGGGCTACGTTGGGGTTTGGGAAGGGTCCCTATATTTTCTTTGTTAGGGGAAAAGGGACACCCCATTTCAACCACCAAAAATTTTAATATTTGTTTTTAAAAAGGGAAAATAGTTAAAATTGTTTTTCTTTTATGTTTCTAGTCAAGAGTACGAATTGTATGGGGAAAAGGGGACCCCAGAGTTCGGTTGCCCAGTACCTTGCCTCCCTCCAGGGGGGAGGAGGTCTGCCTGAAAGCAAGGAAGGACCCCTGTAACAGGTAACACACGCATACAGCACTTTCCTCTCCAACCAGAAGGGGGGCTTAACACCTGATTTTCGGGGACTTCCCGGGAATATTCGGGGGGGAGGTGTTTTAGTTGGGTTGTGGCTGAGAGGAGTTGGGAAGGACGTGTTGGAGAAAACGGGGGACGGAGCTTTAGGGTCACCCCAAGTCTGGCGCCGAAACCGGACCCGGAGTCCGAAAAGTGAGTGGGAAAAACTAAGTCCCAGCAGCAGAATCCGGAGGCAGAAGACAGGGTTTCTCCCCCACTAATTCCGGACTAACAGCCGGAGAATCCATAAGGACGATTCCTGAAGCAGGCTACGTGGTCTGTATCGAGTGAAGTTCCACTTAAGTAACAGAGGAGAGAGGGAACTTGAACGGTTACGCAGCGTACCTCAAGAGTGCACTAGAAAGGGACCTCCTCCCACGAAATTGCTTCCAGGGCCGATCCACACCATTGTAACCTGATCTTGGACATTTGCCGCAGAAATGTGAGTAAAGCTTTGAAAATGCATTGACGGGGTTTCGTCTCAAGTTTCCTGCCACCCATCAACCTGCTACATCCTTGTAAATACTAAGCCTTAACATTCCTTAATTAATCTGCCTGGGATAGCTTCACCCTGTGGGAAGCTTTTACCAAACTTGGCATCACCAAACTGTCCCAGGGATCTGCACTGCAGCGCTGGTCACCTCTGACCAGAAACACAGTGGCGTCACGAACACTTTATTACAAACTCTATTATCCCTGTAAATATAACCCTTTTATTGGACGCCCAGGGCCACGGACCGGGTCACTGCCGCTGTGACACTTCCCCTTTAAGAAGCGGCCCGTACGAGTACCCCACTGCCTGGCGGGCAACCCGTTACATCTCGTACACACGTGCTCCACTCCGTAAACCTCGTACACACACAGCTCTGCTCCGTACACACACGGCTCAAGCACGGAGCCCTGTTGGTCGAAGTGTACGGAGCTGGGGATCAGCTCGTACACTTTACACACAGAGCTCCGTTTCGTACCCCTGTATACACACAGCACTGCTACATCCACCTCGTAGACACTCGGCTCTGCTCCATACACCTGTACACACACACGGCTCCAGCATACACCTCGTACACACTTGGTCAGCTCACCTCTTACCCACACGCTCTGCTCCGTACCACACACGGCTCTGCTTCATCCAACCTCGTAACACTCACAGCTCTACTACATCCACCCTGTAAGCCCCTCCTGACCCCACACATAACTTCCCCTCATCGAGCACATGACACCAGCACCTCAGAGCCTGCACACACCAGGACCTGATCATGTGACCCTGATCCTCCCCTCCTGTGACCTCATCACAGGTCCTGTGCACACAGAAGAGGACAGCCTAGCAACGTCATTGCTGGCTGTGAGAAGCTGAGGTGGGAGACAGGGAGGGCGAGGATGGGGGGCATGGCGGCTTTCTCAGTGCGGGAAACTGTTGTGAATGGGTTTGAGATGGTTCTGAGCAGGGCTCCCTCTGGTGGTTACAAGCGGTACTAGTGAGGATTGGGAATCTAGGTGTTACTGATTGGTCTTATTTAAGGGAATCATTTTCCCATCAGGGTTGCCGGTGATCAATTGTTGGTCTGAATCCTCTTTCAGTTTCCCTTGTAGCTGCTGTGTCGTGTCTGCATCTCCTGCTATCAGATAAGACAATTTTTATTTTGTGTTTTGTTAATTTTTGCATTTTGTCCTGCACTTCTGTGGGGCCTTCTGGGTCCCCTCGGGGGCTTTTGCCCTCTCAGTTTAGTCCAGCCATGTGTTTTGTACTTTTGCTTTTTGCAGTTTTTTCAGTGTCTGTGTTTTTGTTACACCAGAGAACTAATTTAGGTGGTAGAGGTCGTGTGATCTCAGGTGATTTTGAAATTAGTAGAGGTTGGTGTTTTTCGGGTTTTCTGAGATTGCAGTAGTACCCTTCCTATCCTTTTCTATTTAGATAGTTTGGGCCCCGCGTTTGCTCATACTATTTTCTTTCTGTGTCGTATTCCTCTTGTCTAACCGCCATTACATGTTTGGGGGCTTTCTATTATCTTTGGGGTCTGCTCCGGGGCAGATAGCTTTCCTATTCTATTTTAGGTGTAGTTAGTTTCTCAGGCTGTGACGAGGCGTCTAGGACCAACGTAGGAACGCTCCACGGCTGCCTCTAGTTGTGGTGGTTAGTCAGGGTACTGCAATCTCATAGATTCCAACTGCTCTGGTGTATTTCCTTTTTTACCTGCAATCTCAGTACCGTAACATAACAGTATCACCGGCCATAAAAAATTGTATGGTACTCACAAGGGAAAAATATTTGAAGGAAGAAAAGTTGTCAGAGATTTTTTCTGTTTGTTGCATTTTTTTTTTCCTCTGTATCTCTGGGTGTGGAGGAGATCTTTTCTCCCAATGGAGTTTGCACAGTTGTTGGCCGTGTGGATCGCTTGCCACTGGGGTTCGGAGTATTGCTGCAATTTTGCTGGGTTGCCTGTTGTGGAACCTAGGATCCCCATGCCAGATTTGTTTTTTAGGGGATCGAGCTAAGTTTAGAATTTCAAATAATTGTAAATTGTTTTTTGCCTTAAAATCTAAGTCCTCAGGAAACGCAGCGCAGCAGGTTCAATTTATCATCTCTTCCTGCGCGGCGATCCTCGGATTGGGCTTTTTCCCTGATACTGGGGATCCTGGTTTTGAGTGATGTTGATGATTTTTTCAGGCTTTGGGGTTATTGTACAATGAGCCTAATGTCACTGATCAAGCTGAAAAAGCCTTGTTGGCATTAAATCAGGGCTTGATGACGCTGAGTTATACTGTCAGAGATTCCGTAGGTGGGCAGTCCTGACCAAATGGAATGACGACGCTTTGGCGGCCCTTTTCCGGAAGGGTCTGTCGGATAATGTAAAGGATGTTATGGTGGGATTCCCTGTCCCTCTGGTCTCAATGATTCTATGTCATTAGCGATTCAAATTGACAGACGTTTGCGTGAGCGGAGAAGTATGCGTGGAGTGGTGTTGCCTTGTGAGCCAGCTGCTGAGCCCATGCAGTGTGATGGAGTGGTGTCTGGGGCACAGCGTCATGAGTTTCGAAGGCGCAATGGGTTATGTTTCTACTGTGGTGATGCCTCTCATGCTATTTCAGTCTGCCCTAAGCGGGGAAGACGTTTTGCACGCTCAGTTGTCTTGGGTAGTGTTCAGACTAAGTTTTTATTAACTGTCACTCTGATATGCTCTCTGTCCTCATTTTCTGCTCAGGCTTTCGTTGATTCTGGAGCAGCTATTAACCTGATGGATTATGATTTTGCTAAACGTTGTGGATTTCCTTGATACCCCTACAGAAGTCTATTCCCTACTGGGGATCGATTCTACCCTTTGGCTGAGAATAAACCCAGTTTTCTACTCAGGTGATAATGAGGGTTGAACCTGATCACCAGGAGTGCTGCAAATTTTTGGTTCTATTATAATCTGCATGACATTATCGTGCTGGGTTTCCCTTGGTTACAGTCTCATAATCCTGTTTTGGATTGGAAATCTGTGTCTGTAACCAGTTGGGGCTGCCAATGTGTTAATACCAACACTCCTGTTTTTTCTGCCTCCCCCAGGCTGAGGATGTTCCTGACTTTTTGTTTGATTTTTCTGATGTGTTTAGCGAAAGTAAATCTGCATCCTTACCTCCCCATAGGAGCTATGACTGCGCTATTGAATTAGTGCCAGGTAGTAAATTCCCTAAGGGTCGCCTTTTTAACTTGTCTGTACCTGAACATGACGCTATGCGGTCTTATATCAAGGAATCATTAGACAAGGGTCATATCAGACCATCCTCTTCACCCTTAGGTGCCGGTTTTTTCTTTGTGGCCAAAAAAGATGGTTCATTAAGGCCGTGTATTGATTATCGTCTCTTGAACAATATTACTGTGAAATATCAATACCCGTTACCCTTGATTTCTGACCTGTTTTCCAGGTGAAAAACGCTACTTGGTTTACCAAGCTTGACCTCAGGGGGGCGTATAACCTTATTCGCATTAAGCACGGGGATGAATGGAAGACGGCATTTAACACCCCTGAAGGGCATTTTGAGTACCTTGTGATGCCCTTTGGGCTCACTAATGCTCCTTCCGTCTTCCAGTCCTTCATGAATGACATTTTTAGGGATTTTGTGGACAAGTTTCTGATTGTTTATTTGGATGATATCTTGATTTTTTCTAATGACTGGGACTCTCATGTGAAACATGTTCGAACTGTATTCCAGATTTTGAGAGAGAATGCTCTGTATGTGAAGGGATCAAAGTGTCTTTTTGGCGTACAGAAGATCTCATTTCTGAGATTCATTTTGTCCCCATCTGTTATTGAAATGGACCCGGTCAAGGTTCAGGCCATCTGTGATTGGGTCCAACCTACTTCATTAAAGGCTCTTCAGAGATTTTTGGGTTTTGCCAATTTTTATCGTAAATTTATTGGTAATTTCTCTGTTATTGTTAAACCATTAACTGATTTGACCAGAAAGGGTTCTGATGTGGTGAATTGGCCTCCTGAGGCAGTCTCTGCGTTTCAGGAACTTAAGCAGAGATTCACTTCTGCTCCTGTTCTACGGCAGCCTGATGTTTCTCTGCCATTTCAGGTGGAGGTTGATGCCTCTGAAATTGGGGCAGGTGCCGTTTTGTCCCAAAAAGATCCAGAGACCTCTAAAAGTAACCCTTGTGCCTTTTTCTCTCGAAAATTTTCTCCTACTGAACGTAATTATGACGTGGGTAATCGGGAGTTATTGGCCATGAAGTGGGCTTTTGAAGAGTGGAGACATTGGCTGGAGGAGCCAAACATCAGGTGGTGGTCCTTACGGACCATAAGAATCTGGTCTATCTGGAATCTGCCAAGCGACTCAATCCTAGACAGGCCAGGTGGGCCTTGTTTTTTCACACGTTTTAATTTTGTGGTTTCCTTTCTTCCTGGCACTAAGAATGTTAAGGCGGATGCCCTCTCGAGGAGTTTCCTTGCGGACTCTCCTGAGCTATCTGATCCCTCTGTTATTTTGAAGGAGGGTGTAGTTCTTTCCGCCATCTCGCCTAATTTGAGACTTGCTCTGGAGGGGTGTCAGGAGGATAGGCCCGAGCGCTGCCCTGTTGGAAAATTGTTTGTCCCGGACCAATGGAAAAAGAGTGTGATGTCTGAGATTCATTGTTCCGCATTGGCTGGGCATCCCGGAATTTTTGGTACCAGAGACTTGGTTAGTCGGTCCTTTTGGTGGCCTACCTTGTCTCGCGATGTCAGGGAATTTGTGCAGTCCTGCGGGACTTGCTCTCGCTCCAAGCCTTGCTCTCGCTCTAGTGGTTTGTTGATGCCATTGCCTGTGCCCAAGAGACCATGGACCCATATCTCTATGGATTTCATTTCGATCTTCCTGTTTCTCAGAGAATGACCACCATCTGGGTAATTTGTGATAGGTTTTCCAAAATGATACATCTTGTGCCATTACCTAAGTTGCCTTCCTCCTCTGAATTGGTGCCATTGTTCCTTCAGCACGTGGTTCGTTTACACGGCATTCCTGAGAACATTGTGTCTGACAGAGGAGTCCAGTTTGTTTCCAGATTTTGGAGGACTTTTTGTTCTAAACTGGGTGTTCAATTGTCTTTCTCCTCGGCATTTCATCCTCAGACCAATGGTCAAACTGAGAGAACAAACCAGACATTGGAGACTTATCTAAGATGCTTTGTGTCTGCTGATCAGGATGACTGGGTCTCTTTTTTGCCTTTGGCTGAGTTTGCTCTTAATAATAGGGCTAGCTCTGCCACTTTGATGTCTCCGTTTTTCTGTAATTCTGGGTTTCACCCTCGATTTTCTTCAGGACAGACGGAGGCTTCTGTCTGTCCAGGTGTTGACTCTGTTGTTGAGCGTATGCAGCAGATTTGGGACCAGGTAGTGGAGAGGTTGTCCCTCTCTCAGGAGAAGGTCCAGCGGTTTGCTAACCGGCATAGGACTGATGGTCCTCGGTTTAAAGTGGGGGACTTGGTCTGGTTGTCCTCAAAGAATATTCCTATGAAAGTAGCATCTCCTAAATTTAAGCCTAGGTTCATTGGACCTTATAAGATCATGGAGATTATTAATCCTGTTTCTTTTCGTTTGCTTCTTCCAGGGACATTTAAGATCCATAACGTGTTCCACAAGTCCTTGTTGAAGAGGTTTGTTGAGCCAGTGGTTCCTGCTGCTGTGCCTCCTGACCCTGTTTTGGTTGAGGGCAATCTGGAGTATGTGGTTGAGAAAATATTGGATTCTCGTTTTTCTAGACGAAGACTCCAGTATTTGGTTAAATGGAGAGGTTATGGTCAGGAAGATAATTCTTGGGTGTTTGCTTCGGACATCCATGCTAGGAGACTTATCCGTGCGTATCATAGAACTCATCCTGACCGACCTGGTTGCTCAAATGAGGGTTCGGTGACCCCTCCTCAAGGGGGGGTACTGTTGTGAATGGGTTTGAGATGAGTTCTGAGCAGAGGCTCCCTCTGGTGGTTACAAGCGGTACTAGTGAGGATTGGGAATCAGGTGTTACTGATTGGTCTTATTTAAGGGAATCATTTTCCCATCAGGGTTGCCGGTGATCAATTGTTCTGGTCTGAATCCTTCTTTCCAGTTTCCCTTGTAGCCTGCTGTGTCGTGTCTGCATCTCCTGCTATCAGATAAGACAATTTCTTATTTTGTGTTTTTGCTATATTTTTGCATTTTGTCCTGCACTTCTGTGGGGGCCTTCTGGGTCCCCTCCGGGGGCTTTTGCCCTCTCAGTTTAGTCCAGCCACTGTGTTTTGTACTTTTGCTTTTTGCAGTTTTTTCAGTGGCTGCTGTTTTTGTTACACCAGAGAACTAATTTAGGTGGTAGAGGTCGTGTGATCTCAGGTATTTTTGAAATTAGTAAAGTTGGTGCTTTTCAGGGTTTTCTGGGATTGCAGTAAGTACCCTTCCTGTCCTTTTCTATTTAGATAGTTTGGGCCCCAGCGTTTGCTCATACTATTTTCTTTCTGTGTCAGTATTTCCTCTTGTCTAACCGCCATTACATGTTTGGGGGCTTTCTATTATCTTTGGGGTTCTGCTCCGGGGCAGATAGCTTTCCTATTTCTATCTTTAGGTGTAGTTAGTTTCTCAGGCTGTGACGAGGCGTCTAGGACCATCGTAGGAACGCTCCACGGCTGCCTCTAGTTGTGGTGGTTAGTCAGGGTACTGCAATCTCATAGATTCCAACTGCTCTGGTGTATTTCCTTTTTTACCTGCACTCCTCAGCTACCGTAACAGAACAGGAAACATAGAGTCCCAGGCGGGATCAGTGGGTGGGAGGGTTAAAGTCGGGACGGTCCCGCTAGATCCGGATCGGTTGGAAGGTATGCATACAGGTGCTGGGGCTGATGTATATACTGGTGCTGGGGCTGATGTATATACGGGTGCCGGGGCTGATGTGTATACAGGTGCTGGGGCTGATGTATATACTGTGCTGGGGATGATGTATATACTGTTGCCGGGGCTGATGTATATACTGGTGCTGGGGCTGATGTATATACTGTTGCAGTGCGTTTAATTTAAAAGCGTTTGGACTGGGATTACACTCCCCCAGTCCCAGACTGAATACAGGCCGATATTACAGGTGCAGGTTCTGGTTGGAGCTCCGGAATTCCTGTGCTGTGTGTCCCTGTCCCTGATGCATTCAGGCAGCAGCCAGGGACAGGAGAGCAGAGCGAGCTCTTTCTGTCAGCACGTTCTTAACCCCTGCAGCGGGGGTCCTGCTATATGCGCTGCAAGCACTGACTGCTGCTTGCGTGCTCACCTGTAAAACCGCCGTGCCCGCAGAAATAAAGGGTTGGCGGCAGGAAGACCAGGCCAGTGGCCGCATCAGCTGGCAAGCGGCCAGATGAGCAGGCGCAGCCAGCACGTGGCCCACATGACAGTGGCCCAGCCGGAAAATGCCCGGTTGGACAGATTATCAATCTGGGCCTGGGCCCATTCCAAAGACTGTGAGGCTAAGTGCACACGTTGAGTATTCTTAGCGTTTTTGCCTCGTTTTTTTCGCGAAATCGCGGCAAAAACGCTTACCCAACGCAACTCATTATATCGTATGGGATTCCGCAATGCTGTGCACATGCTGCGCTTTTTTCCACGGTGCAATCGCATCGCGGAAAAAAAAGCAACATGCTCATTCTTTTTCTGGAATCGCGGCGATTACGCCGCCATAGGAATGCACTGAACCGCTTACTTTCCGCATGTGGCTATGCCCACCATGCACAAAGTAAGCGGTTCATGTGCGGATCGTACCCAGGGTCTGGAGGAGAGGAGACTCTGCCCTGGGTACCATATCCCTGTGAAAACAATAATTAAAATAAAAAATAATGATATTCTCACCTTCCGGCAGCCCCCGCAGCTTTCCCGCCTCTCAGCGACACTCCCGTTCCAGTAATGCATTGCGAGAATCACCCCAGATGACTTAGCGGTCTCGCGTGATGCTACGTCATCTGGGGTCGTTGTCGCAATGCATCCTTGGGAACGGGATTGGCCGGGAGCGTCGCTGAGAGGCGGGAAAGCTGCGGGGGCCACCGGAGGTGAGAATAGCACGATTTATTATTTTTTTTATTATTTTTACATTAGATCTTTTTACTATTGATGCGGCATAGGCGGCATCAATAGTAAACAGTTGGTCACACTTGTCAAACACTATGTGACACTATGTGACTCGTGTGACCAACCTGTCAATCAGTTTTCCAAGCATGCTACAGATCGCTGGAAAATGCTAGCATTCTGCAAGCTAATTACGCTTGCAAAACGCTAGTTTTTAGCGGGAATACGCATACCAAAAAAAATGCATATTTCCCGCATCAGGGAGATGCAGGATTGCCGCGGAAATTACCGCGACAATTCCGCAACGTGTGAACTTAGCCTTAGAGATGTACGAATCTTTCTGGGACTCACTGGATACTTCAGACATTTCGTCAAGAATTTTTCTCGCATCGCTAACCCACTGTTAGAACTTTTGAAAGGAGGACCGTCCCATGCAAGAAACAGTCCTGTATGATGGGGCAGGCATCAAGAGGAGGCCTTTCGGGCCCTGAAATTGGTCCTGACGGAGGCACCAGTGTTGGCATACGCAGACTTCACACAGCCCTTCATCTTGCACACAGACGGCAGTCTGCATGGACTCGAAGCAGTGTTGTCACAGGTATAGAAAGGAGAGAAATGAGTGATTGCTTATGCGAGTCGGTTTCTACATGACTGAGAAGAACCCAGATAACTACAGTTCTTTCAAACTGGAGTTGTGGGCGTTGATGTGGGCCATGACAGAAAAGTTTCCTGAGTACTTGTCTGACTCTGAAGTTCTATTTGCGAACTGATAACAACCCGTTAGCCCATTTGGATAAAGCAAGATTGGTGGCGCTGGAACAACGCTGGGTAGCTCGGATGGCGAAGTTTCGGTATAAGATCACATACAAGAGAGGGGCAGAAAATGCCCATGCCGATGCTCTGTCCCAAGTAGACTATGGAAAGCCCAGACCCAATCGTGATGAAGAGTTGGAGGCAGAAGAGATTCCTAGATTCACAGATTCTGCCAGGACGGTGGCAGCCACGTTGGAACAAGTACAGACAACAGCTCATGTAGATCTTCTGGGGCAATCTCCTGATGAGTGGGTCCGAGTGCAACAGGAGGACAGGGAACTAGCCCGCCTGAGACAGTGGGTGTCGAATAAGCAACTACCCAGCCAACAAGAAAGAAGTACTCTGTCCTCGGTGCTCTGCGGATGCTACGGCAGTGGGAGAGTCTGCAGCTGAATGACGGGATTCTGTACCGGAAAGTTCTCTTGCCACAGGAGCTGGATGTCACCTGGCAAACGGTGATTCCGGAAACATTGATGTCCCAGGTGGCTTCAGAAGCACACGAGAAAGGGGCTCATTTCGGGGCAGAAAAGACTTTCCAACGGCTGCAGCGATTAGTTTATCACCCCCAATTGAAAATCATCGTGGAAAGAACCTGTCAACTCTGTAGAAACTGTGAGCTGGCCAAGCCCCCTAAACAAAGTGCTCCGATACAGACCATCGTGATGGCACCTCTCGAGTTGCTCATGATTGATTATCTGACATTATCAGCACATCAGGGGTATGAACATTGCTTGGTGATGATAGTTCATTTCTCAAAGTTTGCTGTGGTGACCACAACGTGAGATCAAACGGCAAAGTCAGCAGCCTACACCATCTGTAAAAACTTTATTCAGGTGTACGGGTGTCAGAAGCGCATTCATTCAGATCAAGGCACCTGTTTTCTCGGAAAAGTAATGGAAGAGTTGCATCGGCTGTACTGTATGGACAAATCCTGCACAACACCTTATCATCCTCAGGGACATGGGGCCTGCAAGCAGTTCAACCGTACCCTTATTCAGATGTTGAGAACCTTGGAAGAGGACAAGAAGGCCCGATGGCCTGAATATGTGCCTGAGTTAGTATGGGTGTACAACAATAGAAAACACAGCACCATTGGTTATTCGCCTTACGCCCTACTGTTCAGTCGCCCCGGTAAAGAGATTACTGAGCTAGAGCCTGAAGAGGACTACCCACGGACAGGGGTGTCCACTTGGGTACAAGAATATCGACATTGATTACAGACACTACGTCGTTTGGTAAAAACTAAGCTCCAAGACTTGGAACATTCTAGTGTCACACCTTTACGTGGGATAGCTCTACAACCTGGGGACCGTGTCTTGGTACGGGAGAAGTGTCCCGAGATAAGTTGGAGTCTCATTGGGAGAAGAGCCAGTATCGGGTGACGCGTAGAGTTGATGCTAAGGGACCCGTCTACGAGATTCTGCCCGAAGGAGCACAGGATGCCCCTACTCTGATAGTTCATCCCAACATTTTGCGGCCTTGTCTGTCAAAGGACCCTAACCCAGAACCAGAAACGTTAAAGATGCTGAGGGTGAACACAGAAGTTCCTGTTGAATATGCAGAAGATGAGTCAGAAGTCGACAGTACCGTCGAAGAAGGAGTGTCCTCCATTCCCCGAAGACAGCCGGATTCAACCACTCCGATGGACTCTACTAGTCCTTCTATCCTACGGCGCTCCAAACATTCCATCGCAGGTGTACCCCCTAATCGGTATAATCAAGATCAGTTCGTTTGGCAGCAGATAGTTCAAGGGCTGGAAGATTGTCAGGGTGTACTTAAGAATCTCTAGCCCATGGAATGGCGAGCTAAAAGAGAGGGGGAATGCAAGAGGATGAAGAAACGCAGGGTGCCTGTCCTACTTCGGTTATGGAACCATCGGGGCTGTCACCTATGTTGCAGGGGGGAAGCTCTTTAGGAGAGGACCGGGGTCCCGTAAATTCTGTTGGGTGCAGAGCCGGGGTGAGCTGCGCTGCGCGTGGGAAGACAGGCGGATGACAGGGGAGTTGTGTGAAGAGACGTGTGTGGGTCTGATGGGAGAGACAAAGCACCTGGGTAGATCAGGCCTATCAGACATTGCCCTGAGAGAGACACCTGTTGGATTTAGACGACAGTGTGATCCTGCTCCGTCATCCGTCCCGGCTATTAGTTTCGCTCACCAGCAAGCTGTGACACGTGCGCCGTGCGCAGTTAGACAGACACCAGGCCTGCACCTTGTGAGCAAACTCCTGGACATACTGCAGGGAAAGGATTGGCTCCATCAGTTCCCTCCACTGGACTAAGTACCGTGCTAGATACCTTTTGAGCATGAGAATCTTTCCTTTACCTCAGAGACTGCGACGAGACAACACGTGCCGCTGCTGTCAGCACCACCGTTGGGTTCCCGCCTGTCAGAGACTTCATCGAGATGCTCAGTGCCGCTGTTGCCGATGCCACCGTTGGAACCCTGCGACACCGCATGCCGTAGGATCATCGTCTGTTAAGTCATATTACTTTTACTCTGAACTACCGTCGTCACTTACCCCGCTTTCCAGTCACTTACCCAGTTCTGTCCCATTCCCTGCCACTTCCCTGCATTCCTTTACTCCCTGCGTGGAAATCACTGTTTGTGTTAATAAACCTGTTAATTCTTGATCTGATAGGGGCAGCATGGTGGCTCAGTGGATAGCACTGCAGCCTTGCAGCGCTGGAGTCCTGGGTTCGAATCCCACCAAGGACATCTGCAAGGAGTATGTTCTCCCCGTGTTTGCGTGGGTTTCCTCCGGGTTCTCTGGTTTCCTCCCACACTCCAAAAACATACTGATAGGGAATCTAGATTGTGAGCTCCATCGGGGACATCGACGATAATGTGTGCAAACTGTAAAGCGCTGCGGAATATGTTAGCGCTATATAAAGATTATTATTATTTATCTGCCTCCTGTCCGTGGCAACATCCTGCGTTCCCATGTTATCTACACTGACAGCTGAAGCATCAGGTGACCTTTTAAAGGATGGTGGGAGTGGTCACCGCCCACATCAGCTGACCCAGCAGCAATGCAATTACACCAGCTTGCCAGCAGAGAAACACTGACATTTATCCCCCGCTGGCCTGAAAGAAAAAAAGGTTTAACTCAAAGGAATCAAACTGCCACAAATCCAAAAATGGATTGTGACAGTACCCCCCTTTCAATGAGGGGCCTCTGGACCCTCAACACCGAACCTCACCTGAAAACATCATAAGATGAGGATGCCTCGATCCACCTAAGTTCGCCTCTGCAGTCACTTGACCCTCAGGTTTACGGCGAACGCAGCCCAATGGCAGTGACAATAACGTAGGCTCTGGAGGCGCCACAAATCTCCATAGCGCCGTCCTGGGGAATGAGTTGTGTACATGCATAACTGGGGGTAACTCCAGCTGAAAAGTCTCCGGGCTAAGAAAGCCCAATACCCAATACGGCCCGATCACCCTAGAACTCCAGATGCCAGTAGCGCACTACCACCTGATGTTTTTGGTGGACACCCACACGTACTCATTCACATACAGGTCCGGACCTTAATGTTTATTGCCACGCATGCGTTTGCCACAAGATGGTGCACTCTTTGAGGAACTGACAACAGAGGCGTCTCCCTGAGTCACCACACTCCCAATATGCACAGAGGGAACCACCAACCCGCCTGACCCCTCCTCCTAAAAGGACTCCGACACTCTGTTAATTAGTGGCGAGGGTTGAGTCTTGCCCCTACTCCCTGGCAGCACCTCTGCTGCCCCCACCGGAGGAGAAGGGGTCAGTTGCAGAAAGATGGCAGAGATCGTAGCTCCCAGGCAACAGTCCTTACACGACTGGTCCCAGCTTACTACTTCCCTGTACCACCAAACTATGACTGGGTTGTGTTTATTCAACCAAGGGAGGCCAAAGACGTTCGTCTGCACCAGTGTGTCCTCCTTCCTAGCAACAAAAACAGTGGGCAGATTGGGTGTATGCTTCTCCCTGAGGCGTCTATCCACACGGATAGCAAGGGACATGGCGGCCTCCAACGACTTGGGAGCAGCGTACTGCACCAGAGTATCTTGCAACTAGGAGACAGACCCTGACAAAAATGGCTTCTAAGGGCAGGGTCATTCCATTGCGAGTCACTAGCCCACCTCCTAAACTCTGAGCAGTACTATTCCGCCGGCCGGCCCCCCCGCTTGATTTTCCAGAGACGAGACTCAGCCAGGGAGACGCCATCAGGATCCCCATACACCAGCGCCAATGCCGCAAAAAACTCGTCCACCTACCGTAAAGATGGTGAACCGGTCGGCAGGGAGAAGGCTCAGGATTGGGGATCACTATTAAGAAAGGAGACTGATTCCCACACACTGTTCCTCACTCCCTGATTAACAAGGGCGAAGCCTAAAATACAACTTACAGGCTTCTTTGAACACAACAAATTTATCGCTCCCTCCAGAGAAATGGCCAGGGAGAGATATTTTGGATTCGGCTGAGCCTGCAACTGAGCCAAGGCCCAGATCACCGTCAACTGCTAAAGCTGCAGCGACACCTGACCCCGCAGCTCCTTAAGCTCATCAGTGAGGGTCTGGATCAGCTGGGCAAAATCTTGCATTTGGGCCATGGCTCAAAATGTGACGGAAAAAAATGTGACGGTTGGTGATAATGTCACGGTGTGTGACACGACCCAACGGGTCGTCGGTCAATGGACAGCACAACTCACACACAATAGGGAAGGAATTGGGGAGAGGAAGGCCCTATCAATAGGGAATGAGGGATGATTACCACCTGAGCTCCAACCTGAGCCTGTCCCTGCATTCACCTAATGCCCTATGCAGGTCCTTCCCTACGCCACCATCAGGATACCTCATCCCTTACTGTTACCTAACTCTGCCCTGGCTAGTGCACTGGCAAGCAAGAAGCGCTAGCCTCACCTCTGCAGGTAATAAACACAGGGGGAAAGACAGACGCCAAAGGGACAAGGTAACAAAAGCGCCACACAGCAGAATGAAGGCACCAGATAAGCGAACTCAGTAGAAGCACCACTGCACCCAGAGCTCCTTACTCCAGCTTGGTCACTGCAGTCAGCTGATGCATCAGGTGACCTTTTAAAGGATGGTGGGAGTGGTCACCGTCCACATCAGCTGACCCAGCAGCAATGCAATAACATGAGCTTGCCAGCAGAGAAACACTGACATTTAATCCCCGGTGGCCTGAAAGAAAAAAAAAGTTTAACTCAAAGGAACCAGATCTACCACAAAACCCAAAAATGGATCGTCACATCCGAGGTCGGTGATGGATCTATCCAAGAAGTTGATGTCCACTCATTAAGGGTCATGGCTGTTGATGGCCGTCAGCAGGGACCAGACCCATGAAAAGCCTCCACCCGAAGCGTTGTGCAGTGTCCGCGCCTGTCGCCCATTACCGCTCCTAACAAGCGTGCGGAGACTTCAGTCACAAGCAATCCATTTAAACTTAATCTCAATTTGCCCACAGAGAATTTGCTCTTCCTGACATTTTTCGGAGCGCGATAAGAGAGCGTCTCTGCCTCCCGTGTAGGATGTAGCTGGAGGCGCAGGATCTGCTTGTGGTATTGTGCTCAGGACGCATTACACTACTTCTATTCCATCACTAGCCGCCCGGAGGCACGCTCGGCCCCGCTGTCCTTGCTGTTGCTCGCTGCGGAGGCCATCTTCATTATTATTCATTCATTAGAGATTCACTTCTCACTGCACTTAAGTGATAATAAAGCAGAAAGCCGGATATTGACCTTTTCAGCGCCGGGAGAGACGCAGCTGCACAGTCACACTCATCCATGTGCCGGCACACTCGGGGTTAAGGCCGCTCGCTCTCGGCTCCAGGTTTTATTTTTCATGATAGAAATTTGTCTTAACAAACAAAATGGTCAATTAATGCGCCGGTCGCTCTGTGCGCCGTGCGGCTTCTCCGGTCTGATTAAACGTGCCACCAATTTGCAAGACTGGGAATGAATTTGTACATTTGCATTTGCGATGTCCCGGAGACGCGGCCGCCAGACACGGGCGACACGCCGTGCTTTTTGAAGTTGATTAACGTTTGATCGGTCTCGGTCTTACCTGGGTGACTTCAAAGTTTTTTTTTTTCTCCGCTGCAGCAGAAAAGGCCAATTGCACCTTGGAGCAGCGAGAAGGAGACTTAAAAGTGTTTGTCTCATTATCGTATGCAAAGGGGCGACATTCTAATATTGGTTTAATATGGTTCGTTAGCGTTTAATGACGCCGGTGGAGACGGAGCTGGATGCCGATTCATCCCGCAGTGGAACCGCCGCGCTGCCTGTGAAGCTCCCGACACCTCATCCGATGTGGTAATAGGTATTACAGCCCCTGGGACCCCACAACGCAGACTCAAGAGCCCCAGGACCCCACAGCCCCGGGACCCCACAACGCAGACCCCACAGCCCTCGGGACTCCAAAGTGCAGACCCCCCACAGCACAGACCCCACAGCCCCGGGACTCTACAACACAGACCCCACAGCACTCGGGACTCCAAAGCGCAGAACCCCCAGCCCCCAGGACGCCACAAATTCCAAGACCCCACAGTGCAGACCCCACAGCCCCGGGAATCCACAGGGCAGACCCAAGAGCCTCCGGGACCCCTCAACCCCCGGGACCCCACAATGCAGACCCCACAGTCCCCAGGACCCCACAACGCAGACTCCAAAGCCCTCGGGACCCCACATCGCAGACCCCACAGCCCAAGGGATTCCACAACCCCGGAAACCCCACAGCGCAGACCACACTCCGCTCCCAGGACCACACAGCCCCCAAGAGCCCACAGCGCAGACCACACTCCGCTCCCGGGACCACACAGCCCCTGGGACGCCACAGTGCAGACCTCACAGCCCCAGAGACCCCACAACCCCTGGGACCCCACAGCGCAGAC
The DNA here is from genome assembly GCA_033576555.1 of Oophaga sylvatica. Classification (NCBI taxonomy): domain Eukaryota; kingdom Metazoa; phylum Chordata; class Amphibia; order Anura; family Dendrobatidae; genus Oophaga; species Oophaga sylvatica. The sequence goes on along the minus strand of JARQOD010000003.1, from coordinate 608,051,238 downwards.
TCCACAGCCCCCGGGACCCCACAGCACAGACCCCACAGCCCCTGAGACTCCACAATGCAGACCCAACAACCCCGTAACCCCACAGCACAGACCCCACAGTCCCTGAGACTCCACAATGCAGACCCCACAACCCCGGGACCCCACAGCACAGACCCCACAGCCCCTGAGACTCCACAATACAGACCCCATAACCCCGTGACCCCACAGCACAGACCCCAGATCGCACACCCACACAGCCTAAGGGACCCCACAGATCCCGTAAACCCCACAGCGCAGACCACAACACCCGGTACACCACAGTGCAGACCTCATAGCCCCCGAGACCCAACAATGCAGACCCCACAACACACGGGACCCAATAAAGCAGACCCCACAGCCCTGGAAACCTAAAGTGTAGACCCCACAGCCCCGGGACCTCACAGCCCCCGAGATCTCACAGCGTAGACCCCACAATCCCGGGACTCCACAGCACAGAACCCACAACCGCCGGGACCCCACAGCCCTCAAGACCCACAGCACAGACCCCTCAGCCCCCGAAACCCCACAGCGAAGACCCCACAGCCCCCGTGAACCCAGAGCACAGATCCCACAGCCCCCGGGACCCCACAGCACAGATTCCACAACCCTTGAGACCCCACAGCGCAGACCCCACAGGACAGACCCCACAGCCTTTGAGACCCCACAGCCTCCGGGACCCCACAGCGCAGACCCCACAGCCCAAACCCCTCAGCTCCTGGGGCCCCCGGGACCCCACAAAGCAGACCAACAACCCCTGGGACCCCACAGTGCAGACTCCATAGCCCCCGGGACCCCACAGCACAGACCCTGAGACTCCACAATGCAGACCCAACAACCCGTGACCCCACAGCACAGACCGCACAGCCCCCGAGATCTCACAGCACAGACCCCACAATCACCGGGACTCCACAGTGCAGAACCCACAACCGCCGGGACCCCACAGCCCTCAAGACCCCACAGCACAGACCGCAGACCCCTCAGCCCCCGGGACCCCACAGCCCCGAAACCCCACATCGAAGACCCCACAGCCCCGTGAACCCAAAGCAAAGATCCCACAGCCCCCGGGACCCCACAGCACAGATTCCACAACCCTTGAGACCCCACAGCACAGACCCACAGCTTTTGAGACCCCACAGCCTCCGGGACCCCACAGCGCAGACCCCACAGCCCAAACCCCTCAGCTCCTGGGGCCCCGGGACCCCACAAAGCAGACCAACAACCCCCGGGACCCCACAGCACAGACCCCACAGCCCCTGAGACTCCACAATGCAGACCCAACAACCCCATGGACCCCACAGCACAGACCCCACAGCCCCTGAGACTCCACAATGAAGACCCCACAGCCCCTGAGACTCCACAAGGCAGACCCCACAACCCCGTGACCCCACAGCACAGACCCACAACGCAGACCCAAACAGCCTAAGGGACCCCACAGATCCCGTAAACCCCACAGCGCAGACCACACACCCCCTGGGACCCCACAGCCCCCGGTACACCACAGTGCAGACCTCATAGCCCCCGAGACTCCACAACGCAGACCCCACAACCCACGGGACCCAAGAACGCAGACTCCACAGCCCTGGAACCCCAAAGTGTAGACCCCACCAGGTGCCCCCGAAATCTCACAGCGCAGACCTCACAACCCCCGAGACTCCACAGCGCAGAACCCACAACCGCCGGGACCCCACAGCCCTCAAGACCCCACAGCGCAGACCCCACAGCCCCCGGGACCCCTCAGCCCCCGAAACCCCACAGCGAAGACCCCACAGCCCCCGTGAACCCAAAGCACAGATCCCACAGCCCCCGGGACCCCACAGCACAGATTCCACAACCCTTGAGACCCCACAGCGCAGACCCCACAGCACAGACCCCACAGCCTTTGAGACCCCACAGCGCAGACCCCACAGCCCAAACCCCTCAGCTCCTGGGGCCCCCGGGACCCCACAAATCAGACTAACAACCCCTGGGACCCCACAGTGCAGACTCCACAGCCCCCGGGACCCCACAGCGCAGACCCCACAGCCCAAACCCCTCAGCTCCTGGGGCCCCCGGGACCCCATTACGCAGAACCCACAGCACAGACCCAACAGTCCAAAGGACACACAGCTCCTGGGACCCCACAACGCAGACCTCACACCCCCGAGACCCCACAGAGCTGACCACACAGCCCCAGGGACCCACAACGCAGACCCCACAGCCCCCCGGACACTACAGCGCAGATCCCACACCCCCGGGACCCCACAGTGCAGACCTCATAGCCCCCGAGACCCCACAACGCAGACCCCACAACCCACGGGACCCGACAACGCAGACCCCACAGCCCCGGAATCCCAAAGTGCAGACCCCACAGTCCCCGGGACACCATAGCACAGACCACACAGCCCCCAGGACCCCGCATCACAGATCCCACAGCCCTTGAGACCCACACAGCGCAGACCCCACAGCACAGACCCCACAACACAGATCCCACAGCCCTTGAGACCCCACAGCGCAGACCCCACATCACAGACCCCACAGCTTCCGGGACCCCACAGCGCAGACCCCACAGCCCCCAGGACCCCACAGAGCAAACCCCTCAGCTCCCGGGGACCCCACAAAACAGCCCCCGGGACCCCATAATGCAGAACCCACAATGCAGACCCCACAGCCCAAAGGACCTCACAGCCCCAGGGACCCATAATGCAGACCCAATAGCCCCCTGGACCCCACAGCGCAGACACCACACACCCCTGGGACCCCACAACGCAGACCCCACAACCCACGGGACCCGACAACGCAGACCCCACAGCCCAGGAACCCCAAAGTGCAGACCCCACAGTCCCTTGGACCCCATTATCACAGATCCCATAGCCCTTGAGGCCCACACAGCGCAGACCCCACAGCACAGACCCCACAGCCCCCGGGACCCCACAGCACAGATCCCACAGCCTTTGAGACCCCACAGCGCAGATTCCACAGCACAGACCCCACAGCCCCTGGGACCCCACAGCGCAGACACCACAGCCTACAGGACCCCACAGCGCAAACCCCTCAGTTCCTGGGCCCCCAGGACCCCACAAAGCAGACCCCACAGCCCCCAGGACCCCATAATGCAGAACCCACAGTGCAGACCCCACAGCCCAAAGGACCACACAGCTCCTGGGACCCCACAACGCAGACCTCACACCCCCGAGACCCCACAGAGCTGACCACACAGCCCAGGGACCCACAACGCAGACCCAATAGCCCCCCAGACCCCACAGCGCAGACCCCCCCAGGACCCCACAGCGCAGACCCCACAGTCCCCCCGGAACCCACAACGTAGACCCCACAGCCCAAGGGACCCCACAGTGCAGACCCCACATCTCCTGGGACCTCACAGCACAGACCCCCACAACACACCCACAGCCCCCGGGACCCCACAGCACAGACCCCACAGCATAAGGGACCCAACAGCACAGACCACACACCCTCCAGGACCCCACAGCCCCCGAGATGCTACAGTCCCCGGGACCCCACAGCGCAGACCTCACAGCCCCGGGAACACACAAAGCAGACCCCACAGCCCCCAGGACCCCATAATGCAGTACCCACAGTGCAGACCCCGCAGCCCAAAGGACTACACAGCTCCTGGGACCCCACAGAGCAGACAACACAGCCCCAGGGACCCACAACGCAGAACCAATAGCCCCCCGGACCCCACAGCGCAGAACCAACCCCCAGGGACCCAACAGCGCAGACCCCACAGTCCCCCCGGACCCCATAACATAGACCCCACAGCCCAAGGGACCCCACAGTGCAGACCCCATATCTCCTGGGACCTCACAGCACAGACCCTAACAACACCGACCCCACAGCCCCCGGGACACCACAGCGCAGACCCCACAACCCCAGAAACCCCACAGCGCAGACCACACACCCCCCAGTACCCACAACCCCGAGACGCCACAGTCCCCGGGACCCACACAGCGCAGACCCCACAGCCCCCGGGAACACACAAAGCAGACCCCACAACCTCGAGACCCCACTGCGCAGACACCACAACATCTGGGAACCCACAGACCCCTATACCCCAGAGGGCAAACCCCACAGCCCTCGAGACACCACAACGCAGACCCCACAGCCCCCGGGACCCCAAAGCACAGACCCCACAGCCCCCGGGACCCCACAGCCCACAAAACTCCACAACAAAGACACCACAGCCCCCGGGACCCCACAGTGCTCGAGACCCACAGCGATACCCACAGCCCCAGTGTAATGATAATGCGAAATTATCACGTATGACTTTTCCGGGGCATTCCAGAATCTTCCATCTTCTACACACAGAGCCCAGCGACCCCCCTCTCTCCCCCACCTCTGGTCACTCATTGCAGCCTGGGACACTGCTCATCCCTTCCTCCTTCCCCAGCCTGCACACACACATACACCTGAGATGCCAGTGCTGGATTTTCCCTCCTCACCGCCGGGGTCCTCTTTGTGTCCATAACTTGTGTAACTCCTCATAGACAATAATGGGAATTCGTTCATTCAGATGTAATGCAATGTGCGATTGTGATAGAAACATAAAAACTACATGTCCGAGACGTTCTTCGACAGGGCTATCTAGCCTGTGTTATTCCCGGATCCAGCCCCAACAGAATCTGAGAAACGGATTCCTCCTAAACTGTGTGAAATAGGTACTCTGTTTGGTGGTGGATGAATGCCAGCGACAAGCTGGAAAAGATGGTACTATGTGCGTTTCTATATGAGGTACCCTCTGCAAGTTATGATCCTTGTAAGTTTTCAGAACCAAATCTGCAGCTTTGAGCTAGGGGAGGGGCCAGTAATCCAGCCCCTTTAATGAGGTCACAAGCCCAGATGTATAAGTCTGCACCTGAGCCCCCGTTGATTCTAGCCTAAGATGCAAATATCAGACAGATCTCCAATGAACTACGACTTGTGACTCCTCCCCCCAGCCTAGTTTGCTGGAATGTTCTAAGTGCCATGTGAGTGTTTCTTCTTTAACCCTGTTTTATTTTTTTAATTGCTTGTACATATTTTAATTGTCTCACTTTGTAAAACCTTTTTTAAATCTTTTGTAAACACTGCCTATCCTTTCGGAGTAAAATATAAATTTACTAGTTCGTCTCTATGCTCTATAACGAATTTGCACGTGCCTGAAGTAACTACGCTACTAAATTAGGGTGGCCTCTGCCCCACATTCTAGACCCAGAGGCTGGTGGCAGCGAGCGCGTGTGTGCGGGGCTGTATGTATAGCTGGCAGTGACGGAGCAGGTTTTATAAGTGTATTGCCTGGCTGCGGCTAGGAGTAGTTCTAATCCCCTCACTGCAGCGTGCCCAATAGCCAGTACACGTCCAAGCGGCCCGTCCGGCGACTAATTATCCTAGGTGCAGTTCCCTGACTAACCTGAGGGTAAGGTGGGGCGCCGGAGAATTGCAAGGTCCTAAGCGGAACAGGAAAGTGGGATAAATATAAATCCCTGCAGATTATTCATCACATTGGTGGCAGCGGTGAGATCCTAATCCTTGATTCCCGGGCCTCCGTGTGCCGTTATTCATCACACCCAGGGACCCCACAGCACAGACCGCAAAGCCCCCGAGACCCCACAGCGCAGACCCCACAGCCACTAGGAGCCCACAACGTAAACCCCACAGCCCCTGGGACCCCACAGCGCAGACCACACAGCCCCCGGGACCCCACAGCACAGACTCCACAGCACAGAGCCCACAGCCCCGGGACCCCACAGCGCTTGATACCCCACAGCGCATAACTCACAGCCCCAGGGACCCCACAGCACCGACCTCACAGCCCCCGAGAACCCACAGTGCAGACCCCACAGCCACTAGGACCCCACAATGTAAACCCCACAGCCCCTGGGACCCCACAGCGCAGATCCCACAGCACCCAGGACACCACAAATCAGACCCCACAGCCCCCGGGACCCCACAGCACAGACTCCACAGCACAGACCCCACAGCACAGAGCCCACAGCCCCGGGACCCCACAGCGCTTGATACCCCACAGCGCATACCTCACAGCCCCAGGGACCCCATAGCACAGACCGCACAGCCCCCGAGACCCCACAGCGCCTGGGACCCCACAGCGCAGACCCCACAGCACCCAGGACACCACAAAACAGACCCCACAGACCCCGGGACCCCACAGCGCAGAACCCACAGCTCCTGAGACACCACAGCACAAACTTCTCAGCTCCCGGGGCCTCCAGGACCCTACAAAGCAGACCCTACAGCCCCCGGGACCCCATAGCGTAGAACCCACAGCGCAGGCCCCACAGCAAAGGACCACACAGCTCCTGGGACCCCACAACGCAGACCTCACACCCCCGGGACCCCACAGAGCAGACCACTAAGCCCCACGGACCCATAATGCAGACCCTACAGCCCCCCGGACTCCACAGCGCAGACTCCACACCCCCCAGGACCCCACAGCCCCAGGAACCCCACAACGCAGACTCCACATCCCTGGGACACCACAGCCCCCGGAAACCCTTAGTGCAGACCACATACCCCTGGGACTCCACAACGCAGACCACACAGCCCCAAGACCCCACAGCACAGACCCACAGCCCCTGTGACCCCACAGTGCCCTGGACCCCAGAATGCAGACCCCACAGCCCTCGGGACGCCACAGCCCGAGACCCACAGGGCAGACCCCACAGCCCCGGGTACTCCACAGTGTAGACCTCACAGCCCCTGAGAACACACAACGCAGATCCCACAGCCCCTGTGACCCCACAGTGACCGGGACCCCAGAGTGCAGACCCCACAGCCCTCGGGACACCACAGCCCCTGAGACCTCACAGGGCAGACCGCACAGCCATTAGAACCCCACAGCGCAAACCCCACAGCCCCTGAGACCCCACAGCCTCCGGGACCACACAGTGCAGACCTCACAGCACAGATACCACAGCCCCCGGGACCCCACAGCGCAGACCCCAAAGCCCCCAGGATCCCACAGCCCCCAGGAGCTCACAACAAAGACCCCACATCACCCGGGAACCCTTAGCGCAGATGGATCGCCTGCCAGGGCAGTGGGGTACTCGGTACCGAGCCGATGTCTTAAAGGGATGTGTCACGGCAGCAGTGACCCGGTCCGTGGCCCTGGGGCGTTCAATAAAAGGGGAATATTTACAGAGGATGATAGAGTTTGTAGTAAAGTGTTCGTGATGCCACCTGTGGTTTCTGGTCAGAGGTGACCAGTGCTGCAGTGCAGATCCTCTGGGACAGATGGTGGTGATGCAGCAGAGTTGGTAAAGCTTCCCACAGGAAGCTTGCTGTCCCAGGGCAGATGTATGGAGTAGAGGATAGATGGTGTTGGTAGATGTAGTAGTGTTGAATCGGTGTCGCAGGAATGAATAGAGGACACAGCTGAGTGCAGTTTCCAACGCTTTACTCAGTTCTGGCTGCAGCACAGATGCCCGCTTGGTGCCGTGTCCTACAGGTGAGGGGCTCAGCAAACTCCCAGGTAGATCGGGATACACCTTTCCAGGACTCCTTTCAATATGTTCCTCTCTCAGTTGTCTCACTGTGTTGACTTTCCCGCCTCTCCTTCCTGTCCAACACCTCGCAATCAGTGTCCCAAGCCAGTAGCCGTGGAACTTGTCGGATAACGTCCTCACTGTGTTTCCTTGCTCCCTTATGGTTGCCTTTTCGGAGAAGATAATTGCAGTTCAGTAGCTGTGACACCTAGAGATGCCACTGCCTCCGGCTTGCTAGCTGAGTCTTAAAGTTCTCCACTAGGCTAAGGGGCCGGTGTCCCTTCTGCGACCTAGTCCCTCCACAATTGGATCGGGCCCCACAGATGGATCACTCACTATCCATGCCCTAAGGACCCCTATCTGTCCTTCCAGAAGCTTCCCTCTGTTCTTCTCTCTCTAATGTTCTCTGTCTGGGGCCGAGCTGCTACCAGCTCCAAGTCCCCTCCAAGACTGTCTGACTACACTCACTTTCCTGCTTTCTAAGCTTCACTTCCACTCCTTCTTACTCTCTCCACCCAACGCCAATACACTTGTCCCTACCCAGTCTGGGATGAGACCATCCTCCCTTAGGGTACGTTCAGGGTGCCCAGCTGCTATAGAATGTGTTGGGTGCAGGTGTTGGAGTCCTGGGTGGTGCTCTCTTCTTACCTGAGAGTGGAGTATCACACCTCTGGATGAGGTGCAATACCTCTGTGGCGACTGAACCCTCAGGGGCACCACATACCCCCCCTGTTAAACACAGCACGTCCGCGGGCTGAAACAGAGCAAACAGATGTTACAGAAACCTGCAAAATTTTTAGACATGCATATCAATAGAAACAGTTTTTAAAACGCAACTTCCCTTAATGGGAGGCACTTTTTCTTAAATGTTGCATAAATAACAGGTAAACAAACATGAGCATGACTAGTACTGACTGGCATTATTAAATAAAGCATTCTTTGGCATTTATTAAAATTTTCTACTGGTGGACTTTTCTTTAATCTTTACTGTAAAAGTGCTATCAAAATTTTCTTCAACAATATTTACATTAATTTATCAAAACTTCAAGTGCTATTTAATACTTTCAGGTCAAGTGCAATCAAACATTTTTATTCAAGTTCAACAAAATTTTCTTTTCTCTCTTAGTGCAAGCCCCATCAAGGGGTATTCTCTTTCTGCAGTGCAACATGAGGGACCCGTCACAAACCCTCCATGTAGGCCTTGGGCGGGCTACAAGGCAACAATTGGTCTCCACTTTGGACCACCACTTTGGCCACAACAAACGGGTTTTTGTTCTGAGGTCAGTTGTGTAGTGATATAGGGTGTCAGCGCACCCTGTTGGCTTTCAAGTAAAACCAAGAAGAAGCACCTTAAGAAGTGCTAAACTATTTACAATTAAAAGTTTGGATCAAACATTGCTCATGATCTCACAGTTTTTATGATCAGAAAACAGGTGAACCTGTGCAAGAACCCTACCGGGTTAACTCATAAAACTTTAAAGAACTATATACAATACATTTCCGCACCTGTTCAGTTTTTCTTGAAGACAGCACCTGGTGCCGCCTGTTCCTCCTCCTGGGGAAATTCGTAGATAGTGGCCACTCCTGGTGCCACCATTAAACGGTGCCTAACTGTGGCATGCACGGTCAAATCATGTCCTGCCAATGATGTCTGTGTGGCGATGTTCTGCACAGAGACAGGTCTAGGCGGGGGAGGGGTGGTTCCAGCCTGACCTGGTCGGGCTGTTTTTGGAAGTTTCTCACTGGCAGCTCCCTGCTCAGTGGCGGCGGGATTGTACTTTGCACATTCAAAGCGTACCATCCCTTTATGTCCCAGTGACGGATATATGTCACCAGGTCTCCTGGGTAGAGATCCCGGCCCGGGTGTCCCTCTGAGATGAGACTCCACATCTCTCCGGTTTACAAAAACCTCCGCCAACAAATTGGGTTCTTTTATAAACCCCCATCCACCTTTTAGCCTGAAGTCGTACCTTGTCCCAGCGGTCCCTGGTCGGTACCTTTAACTTTGCGGGTCTGCCTCTTCTCCTCCAGATCACGCTCGTCTTGGGCTCGGCGCAGGGCCTGCTGTTCCCATTCCTGTTGCTCCCACTGGTCGGTAAGCTGTTTAACATACTCCGCCCAGCTTAGGACCTCCAGCTTGCTTCCTTCCATTTGCTGGCCCGGGAATCCCATCAGATCGGTCTCCTGATGGGACCAGTGGTATACGATGCGTTCGGCGTACACCTGCCCCACCACGTGTGTTGGCTGTAGCTCGGCTCCATACCGGACGGTCGATCCCAGTCCAGGGACGCACGCGGCCGACCGGGTTCACGGATTGGAGGCATAGGCAATGGGCCGAGCAAAGTTGTTTCGGCTGCTGAGGCCGGGTCCACAACCTCACTTGTCGATCCGGCGCCAGGTTCTTCCCCCGCGGTTGCTTTTATTCCCAGCAGCTGCCGGCTCAGTTCCTCCATTTCCTGATCCAGCAGCGCCTGGTCTGTAGCCACTGGTGGTTCTCTCTCCTGCTCCAGACTGGGGAAGGAGCTTTCCTCCGCACCCCGGGTCACCAGCAGCCGCCATCTTGTCAATCAGCTCCTGTGTTGCAACTCGCACGAGTTCCCTCTCTCTCTTCTGGGTGTGGACCTTCTTCTTCTTTCTTTTCCCACCATCTATAATCAGAAGGCGGATCTCTGTTGCAGATGGACAAGTTCTCATTGTACAGTAACACTTAGACTGGGTGGCCATAGTTTTCGCGCCACCTTGTGGGGTCCCGCCCACGATGACACGCCCTTCTTCTTCTTCTTGCACGTCTCGTGGTGCAAATATGGTGGTAGTCGTTCACTACTTTCAGCAAAGTCTCCAGCACAATAAACAGTTCTCTACAGGCACACAGGACCCGGTGATACCGGGCTACAGATCCTGTTCGTGACGCCAAGTTGAATCGCCCACCAGGGCAGTGGGATACTCGGTACTGGGCCGGTGTCTTAAAGGCCACAATTTGTAGCCCACAGATAGATGAGGCGTGTTACAGAGATACCACATTTTCAAATATCTGGCCTGTATTTTTTATTTTTTTTGGCCAGTAAAATTGTGTCAATAAATAGGCTAAGACACAACAAAAACAATTCTATGGAGGCCTGAATTGGCTCAATTTTTAGCGCAATGATATGTGATCCGTTGTAGCGGACAAAACCCATTGTAAAATATCTGCCCTGTAGCTAAATATTTTTTTGGCAGGTAAATGGTGTCAAGAAATTGTATAATGCACTCCAAAAAAATTTTACAGTAGCACAAAACTGGCAGAATTTGATGCGCACTCAGATGTGATCGCTGAGACGGGAAAACCCGTTTAAAATAGCTGGATTTTCACACTGTGCTATGAAACGGATCTGGCTGTATTCTGCAGTGCCAACAAGCAAATGGAGAAAAAAATGTGTGCCCTGGATTGGTTTTGAATTAAATAATCAGGATTAAGATGCAAAAGAAATTATTCCTGGCCACTGATATCTGGGGCTATGTATATACAGTCAATATATGTAAAAGGCGCAGCAGCAGCAGACAGTAATGGACCCTCTTGATGTATGCAATGAAGTCTGCCACAAACACTCCCTGCCTACCTAGCACTGATATCTATAAACCCAGTAATAAGTCCTTAGGACGACTGTTCATTTAGCTGGATTTGTGTATTCTATTATGGTATACCAACACTAACTTCTACACCACCAAATCTGTCCCTATCTCGGCAGCAGCTCTCCCTACACTAGCTGATTCCAGAGCTGAATGTGACGAGAATGGCGCTGCCCGGTCTGATATAGACCTGATGATGCTGTGCGGCCAGTCAATCACTGTAATGCCACAACCAACATGGCTGCGACGTTACAGTGCGTGACACACAATCCCTGCATGTTCATAGGCGCTCTAAAGAATGCCAAACATGTAGGGCAGGGACCCGAGCTCCGACCGAACAATGCCGGAAATGCTCGGTGCTCGCAGAGTACAACGATGCTTGGGCGAGTACCGAGCATTACCGAGTATGCTCACTCATCACTACACATAACCAGTACTCCTCCATAGAACTAGTACATCTCCCCATAACCAGTACTCCTCCCAGGGCCGGTGTCAGCACCTGGCGCACCCGGGCAAGTGCCGGGGCCCTGAGCAGGTGGGGGGGCCCACTCGTCGTCAGAGACACCGCGTACTATGAGGGGCCCTGTGCCAGTGCCGGCGCCACGAGTCGGCCCCCCCTGCTTGCTCAGGGCCCCAGCACTTGCAGTACTTACCTCTCCCTGCTCCACCGCTGTGACGTCTTCCGCGTTTCCTGACAGTGACATTCAGGTCAGAGAGCGCGATGACGTCACGTCTGTGCTCCCTCTACCTGAACAGTCACAGTGCAGAGAGCTGGAAGATGGCGATGCTGAGGAGTCCAGAGTAGAGCAGTGCCCAGCCAGGAGAGGTAGTTCATTTTTTTTACTGTTTGGAGCAATATATAGGGAGCATTATACACTGGAGAATCATCCATGGGGCCCATCATACACTTGAGCATTATATATGGGGCCCATCATACACTTGAGCATTATATATGGGGCCCATTATATATGGAGCATTATATATGGGGCCCATTATACACTGTAGCATTATATATATATGTGGCCCATCATACACTGGAGCATTATAAATGGGGCTCATCATATAATGAAGTATCACATAGGGTCCATTATATATAGAGCATCATATGGGGATTCATATAGGGTATGGAGCATCATATGGGGCCCATTCTGTATGAAGCAATATGTGGGGCCCATCATATACTGTATGGAGCATTATATGTGACTCATTATACTGTATGGAGCAATATGTGGGGGTCATTATACTCTATGGGGCCCATTCTATACTGTATGGAGCATTATATGGAGACCATCATATACTGGAGCATTATGTGGAGCTCATCATATATTGTATGGAACATTATATGGGACCAATTATGTATGCAGCAATATATGTGTCTCATTATTCTGTATGGAGCAATATATGGGACCCATTACTCTGTATGGGGCACTATGTGGTGCCCTTAATACTGTATGCAGAATTATATGTGTCTCATTATTCTGTATGGAGCAATATATGGGACCCATTACTCTGTATGGGCACTATGTGGTGCCCTTAATACTGTATGCAGCATTATATGGGACTCATTATTCTGTATGGAGCAATATATGGGGCTCATTATTCTGTATGGTGCACTATGTGGTGCCCTTAATACTGTATGCAGCATTATATGGGCTCATTATTCTGTATGGTGCACTATGTGGTGCCCTTAATCTGTATGGAGCATATATGGGACCTATATTCTGTATGGAGCAATATATGGGGCTCATTATTCTGTATGGTGCACTATGTGGTGCCCTTAATACTGTATGCAGCATTATATGGGCTCATTATTCTGTATGGGCACTATGTGGTGGCCATAATACTGTATGGAGATATACTGTCCGGTTTTCGCTATTGTAGATTTACAAAAGATATCATTCATTCGTATGAGAAGTCAAGTATTTGGCCATGTACTATACTATATTCTCTGCTGAGAATCATGAATCGTGGTTAGTGTTAAAGTGGCCCACTAACACTTATTTCGCCTGAGGCCATGAAACTGGTAGACAGCCCTGATCTCAAACCAGTACGCCTCCACATAACCAGTACTCCCCATGAAACCAGTACCCTCCTAGATCCAGTAACTCCTCCATAGAAACCCTAGTTACTCCGCCACATAACCAATACTCCTTTATAGAACAATACTCCACCTCATAACCAGTACTCCACCAAATATCCAGTACCCCTGTACATAACCAGTTCACCAACACATAACTCTATTTTTTAACTGCCTTCAGCTCGATCTGGAGACACAGTGACTTGATGGATGAACGCTCTGTAGGAAGATCAATCTTCTGTAGCCTAGATAGGTCTAACAAATTCTTCTCCACCATTATCTTGGTTGTATCAAGCCATTGGGTTGCTTGTCTTCCTTGTTCCTTCTATTCTTCCAACCATGATGTCCTTCTCCAGTGATCGTTCTCTTCGTATGATGCGTCCACAGTAGACAAGTCGCAGCTTGGTGGCCCTTTGCTTTGAGTGATACGTCTGACTTGATTTGTTCCAAATTGATTGTTCTTCTTGCTGTTCATGGTATTTCTAACGTCCTTCTCCATCATCACAAGGTGTCGATTCTTCTGTCTTTTATCTTTAATTTCCAGGTTTTGCATCCATATGTTACTACAGAAAAGAACCGTGTATAAGCTCTGTCTTCGTTGCCAGTGAAATGTTTTTCGATTTGAAGACCTTGTCCAGTTACTTCATTGTTGATTTGCCCATAACTATTCTCCTGTCATCGCTCCATCTTGAGTGATCATGGATCTGAGTAGGTTGAAGTCATTTCTAACTTCCAGTTCGTTGCCGTCTATCACAGATATGTCCTGGTCATACCAGGCAGTAATCAGTGTCTTCGCCTTCTCTGTATTGAGTAGCAGTCTCATGCTCAAGCTTGCCATCTTGACACTCTGTAATATGTCCTTCATTCCTGTGATGAACAGCACACGGAGGCCCGGGGAATCACGGTTTATGATCCCACTGCTGCCACCAATGTGACGAATAATGGCACACACGGAGGCCCGGGGAATCACGGCTTATGATCCCACCGCTGCCACCAATGTGTGTGAACAATCTGCAGGGATTTATATTTATCCCACTTTCCAGTTCCGCTTAGGAACTTGCAGCTCTCCGGCGCACCCCTTACCCTCAGGTCAGTCAGGGAACTGCACCTAGGATAATTAGTCGCCGGACAGGCCGCTTAGACGTGTACTGGCTATTGGGCACACTGCAGTGAGGGAATTATAACTACTCCTAGCCGCAGCCAGGCCATATGCTTATAAAACCCGCTCTGTCACTGCCAGCGATACCCCATGCCCAGCACACTCACGCTGCTGCCACCAGCCTCTGGGTCTAGAATGTGGGGCAGAGGCCACCCCAATTTAGTAGCGTAGTATACTTCAGGCACGTGCAAATTCGTTATAGGGCATAGAGACTAACTAGTAATTTTATATTTTTACTCCAAAAGTTAGGCAGTGTTTACAAACAATTTAAAAAGGTTTTACAAAAGTGTGACAATAAAAAATATGTACAATACGGTTACAAAATAAAAGGATGAAAGGCAGAAACTTACAATTACTTAGATCATTTTAGGCAAGCCATGCGGTTGGGTGATGGGCGACACGTCATAGTGCATTACGGACCTGCACTGCATCTGGTTTCCAAGACAAATCTGAGGCAAAATTACCTGGCCCTGCCTTATAGCCCTCTGGTCGTGACATCACACAAGGGGCTGAGTTACCAGGGTCCTCCCCTTGTCTCTAAGTTGCAATTTTGGTTCTGAAAACTTATAACGATCATAACTTGGCTTGAGAACCTAGCAGAATCTCGGCAGAACCATCATTCACCTTATTCTGAGATTAGTGTTCTAATGAGTTCAAACTCGGATTAGTTATTCCACTCTGCTCCAGAGAAATCCATTTCTCTGGTTCTGTTGGGGCTAGAACTTAGCCAGAACCACTGTAGTAAAGCCTGATAGGAGCATGTTGCAGAACTGTAGCTTTCGTGTTTCTATCATAAACTTGCAGCGTTTTATGACCAAATGATTAGATTCTCATTATTGTCTATGAGAGGTCCTGAGCACATGGGCAGACAAAGAAAACCCCCGTGGTGAGGAGGGAAAAATCACACACTGGCATCTCAGATTACACAGTGTGTGCAGGCTGGGAGGCTGCAGGCACAAGGGGGGAGAGGTGGGGTGCTTTGGCTCTGTGCTGCTAAACATAATGGGTGTAGTAGTTGTCTGTGTGGAAAGTTCTAGAAAAGTATAAGGAATGGAGCTTTCATTCCAGGTTAGCGTCACAATTCCATCTATGATTATTGCTATTAATGTTGTATCGTCTTTAAATTTAAAATTGTTGAATCCTCCAGCAATTTAGATTCCTTCTTCGCTTTTGGCAAGTCCAGCTTTCTGGAAAATATCTTCTGTCCCATACACAATCTCTTGCCCACTCTTACGCCTACACCTAAAGAACATCTCTAGAATCCGCCCTTTTCTCACCATGGAAACAACAAAAACCCTCACTGTAGCATTGATCCACTCCCGCCTGGACTACTGCAATGCTCTATTACTTGGCCTCCCATTACTCGACTATCCCCTCTCCAGTCCATCCTTAATGCAGCAGCCAGGGTCATCCATCTGGCTAATCGGTACTCGGACGCGTCCGCTCTTCGCCAGTCCTTACACTGGCTGCCCATTCATTATAGGATCCAATTCAAAGTACTGGTTCTCACCCACAAAGCTCTCCACAGTGCAGCACCCCCCTACATCTCCTCCCTCATTTCTATCTATCACCTACCCGTCCTCTCCACAGTGCAGCACCCCTACATCTCCTCCTCATTTCTATCTATCACCTACCCGTCCTCTCCACAGTGCAGCCCCCCTACATCTCCTCCTCATTTCTATCTATCACCCCCGTCCTCTCCACAGTGCAGCCCCCCTACATCTCCTCCCTCATTTCTGTCTATCACCTGCCCGTCCTCTCCACAGTGCAGCACCCCACTACATCTCCTCCCTCATTTCTTCTATCACCCTGCCCGTCCTCTCCACAGTGCAGCCCCCCTACATCTCCCCCTCATTTCTATCTATCACCCTGCCCTCCTCTCCACAGTGCAGCATCCCCCTACATCACCTCCCTCATTTCTATCTATCACCTGCCCGTCCTCTCCACAGTGCGCACTCCTCCCCCTACTATCTATCCTCCTCCCTCCATTATCTTATTCTATCGGCCTAACCGACTGCTGCGCTCTGCAAACGACTTTCGACTAACCTCTGCAGTTATCCGTACCTCCCACTCCCGACTCCGAGACTTCTCCCGTGCTGTGCCAATCCTCTGGAATGCTCTACCCAAGAAATTAGGACTATCCACAATTTGCATGGTTTCAGGCGCTCCCTCAAAACACATCTGTTCAGAGTGGCCTATCACATTCACTAATCAAAGTCATTCTATGTGTAAGTGTGTGTGTGTAGCCCATTCACTATCTCCATCCATCCCTCACTCCCTCAAGGATGGCTGGACCATCATTGTAAATCACCATTGTATATACACACCTGTATTTTGTATCTCCCCCACCTATTGTAGTTTGTAAGCTCTCACGAGCAGGGGGGGTCTTATTTTGCTTTAATTATTGTATTGTTAACGTTGTTACTTACGACTTGTGTTTTGAAACTGTTAAACTGTAAAGCGCTGCGGAATATGATGGCGCTATATAAATAAAGATTATTATTATTATTATTATTCTGTCTAAAAAAAGAGAAATTACGACAAGATGGCCTCACCTTGCTCTACTTTGAACCAAGCCATGTCCAGTTTGCACTGTTGCTTCTGGGTCCACGTAAAGGGTTCCTAATAAGGCTGATGAGATGGTTTGGCACACCCACATCCTTATCTGTACACTACATTGTATATTATCTAGAGAGCTCATGTGTATAATAGCGGTCACTGTATTGCCTGTACACTGACAATATATACAGAGCTCCTGTGTATAATGTCACTGGTGATCACTGTATTACCTGCACACTATATAAAGAGCTCCTGTGTATAATGTCACCGGTGATCACTGTATTACATGTACACTGACACTATATAAAGAGCTCCTGATTATAATATCATTGGTGATCACTGCATTACCTGTACCCTATACACTATATGCAGAAATCCTGTGTATAATGTCGCTGGTGATGACTGTATTACCTGTACACTGACACTATACACAGAGCTCCTGTGTATAATGTGACTGGTGATCAATGTATTACCTGTTGTGAATGCTATGGATTCTGAATTGGGGCTCCCTCTTGTGGCTGTTGATATTAATGAAGCTGTCTTGACTGACAGAGGCCCTTCAGCTGAGGATCCAGCTGTGGACGATCTGGGAGTGATGACTGGGGAGATTTAAGGGAGTAACTTTCCCATGATCCTCGCCGGTGATTAGTTTTCTCTTCCTGGTCCAGTTTGGAAGTCAGCTGCTGCAGGCTCCTGCAACTTTTAGATAAGCTTTTTCTGCTTGTTTCTGTGGTTTTGTTTTCTTTTGTTTTTCTGCCTTCTGAGTGAGGTCAGCCGGGTCCCCCTGCTGGGGCCTGCGCTGGTCTCTGTTTCTCAGTTATCTCTGTTCATTTGTTCAGTCCCTGTTATTTCAGTGGCTGCTGGGTAGCTACCTGTTCACATCAGCGTTCTGACATAGCGGGGAGAGATGTGTGGTCTCAGTATTTTTTGGAATCAGAAGTGTTGGAATTTTTCTTAGGGCTTTCCTGGATTGCAGAAAGTATTCTTTTCTGTCCTGTCCTATCTAGACAGTTCTGGGCCCCAGCGTTTGCTTACTCTATTTTCTGCCTGCGTTTGTATTTCATCTTGTCTCACCACCAATATATGTGTGGGGGCTACCCATTCCTTTGGGGCACTACTCCGGGGCAGTTATCTTTCCCCTTTCTATATCTAGGCTTAGCTAACTCTCTGGCTGTGTCCAGGCGTCTATGTCATCGTAGGTACGTCCCACGGCTGCTTCTAGTTGTGCGATTAGTTTAGGGTTCTGCAATCCATTAGTTACCAACCTCTCTGGGTGACCGGCTGCCTCTGCTATTTTTGTTGCTCTCCTCCTCGGCTACCATATCACGGCCTAACCGTAATCTGTGGGTACTCAAAAGAAGGAAAGAATAGTAAAAAAAAAAAAAAAGAGTTTCAGAGTTTTTTTTTTTTTCTTTTTCTCTGGGGGCCGTAGGAGGATTTTCTTTCTTCTTCAATGGAGATTGTGCAGTTGTCAGCATATCAAGAAAAGAACACTGTTCCTACTGTGAAACATGGAGGAGGCTCTGTTATGTTCTGGGGTCTGTTATGTTCTGGGGCTGCTTTCACCATCTGGCACAGGGTGTCTAGAATCTGTTCAGAATACAATTAAATCTCAAGACTATCAAGGGATTCTAGAGAGAAATGTGCTGCCCAGTGTCAGAAAGCTTGGTCTCAGTCGCAGGTCATGGGTCTTGCAACAGGATAATGACCCAAAACACACAGCTAAAAACACCCAAGAATGGCTAAGAGGAAAACATTGGACTATTCTGAAGTGGCTTCTACGACCCTGACCTAAATCCTATTGAGCATCTTTGGAAGGAGCTGAAACATGCCGTCTGGAAAAGGCGACCTTCACACACGAGACAACTGGAGCAGTTTGCTCTTAAGGAGCGGCCAAAATACCTGTCGAGAGGTGCAGAAGTCTCATTGACAGGTACAGGAATCGTTTGATTGCCTCAAAAGGTTGTGCAACAAAATATTAAGTTAAGGAACCATCATTTCTATCCGGGCCGATTTCATGAGTTTTTATTTTTGAAAAAATTCTGTGCGAGCATGGATGAAAAGCAATGTCTGACTTTCATTTGTTTATTTTCAGAGATTTTTGATTTATTATTACTTTTGTCAGATTCAAAATATTTCCGCCACCATTGTGGGTTTTTCTGTCACTAAACAAGGGGTACCAACAATTTTGACCACGTGTGTATATACAGAGCTCTTGTATATAATGTCACTGGTGATCACTGTATTACCTGTACACTGACACTATATACAGAGCTCCTGTGTATTATGTCACTGTTGATCATTATATTAATTGTACAGAGCCTTGCGTAAGTATTCGGCCCCCTGGAAACTTTTCAACCTTTTCCCACATATCATGCTTCAAACATAAAGATACCAAATGTAAATTTTTGGTGAAGAATCAGCAACAAGTGGACACAATTGTGAAGTTGAAAGAAATTTATTGGTTATTTAAAATTTTTGTGGAAATACAAAAACTGAAAAGTGGGGCGTGCAATATTATTCAGCCCCTTTACTTTCAGTGCAACAAACTCACTCCAGAAGTTCATTGTGGATCTCTGAATGATCCAATGTTGTCCTAAATGACTAATGATGATAAATATAATCCACCTGTGTGTAATCAAGTCTCCGTATAAGTGTACCTGCTCTGTGATAGTCTCAGGGTTCTGTTTGAAGCACAGAGAGCATCATGAAGACCAAGTAACACAACAGGCAGGTCCGGGATACTGTTGTGGAGAGGTTTAAAGCCGGATTTGGATACAAAATGATTTCTAAAACGTTAAACATCCCAAGGAGCACTGTGCAAGCGATCATATTGAAATGGAAGGAGTATCATACCACTGCAAATCTACCAAGACCTGGCCGTCCCTCAAAACTTTCATCTCAAACAAGGAGAAGACTGATCAGAGATGCAGCTAAGAGGCCCATGATCACTCTGGATGAACTGCAGAGATCTACAGTCATGGCCAAAAGTTTTGAGAATGACACAAATATTATATTGTCACATGATCTACTGCCCTCTGGTTTTTATGTGTGTTTGACAGATGTTTTTATCACAGACAGAAATATAGTAATTGCAAACAAATAAGTAACAAAAGCTTATATTGACAGTTAGAATGAGTTAATGCAGCAAGTCAATATTTGCAGTGTTGACCCTTCTTCTTCAGGACCTCTGCAATTCTCCCTGGCATGCTCTCAATCAATATTCATGGCTGTGTTTTTAGGCAAGACTGTGAGAAGCCGATTCCCTTGGCTGAGAAGCAACCCCACACATGAATGGTTTCAGGATGCTTAACAGTTGGCATGAGACAAGACTGATGGTAGCGCTCACCTTGTCTTCTCCGAATGAGGCGTTTTCCTGATGTCCCAAACAATCGAAAAGGGGATTCATCAGAGAAAATAACTTTACCCAAGTCCTCAGCAGTCCACTGCCTGTAACTTTTGCAGAATATCAGTCTGTCCATGATGTTTTTTCTGTAGAGAAGTGGCTTCTTTGCTGCCCTCCTTGAGACCAGGCCTTGCTCCAAGAGTCTCCGCCAAACAGTGCGTGCAGATGCACTCACACCTGCCTGCTGCCATTCCTGAGCAAGCTCTGCACTGCTGGTAGCCCGATCCCGCAGCTGAAACACTTTTAAGAGACGGTCCTGGCGCTTGCTGGTCTTTCTTGGGCGCCCTGAAGCCTTTTTGGCAATAATGGAACCTCTCTCCTTGAAGTTCTTGATGATGCGATAGATTGTTGACTGAGGTGCAATCTTTGTAGCTGCGATACTCTTCCCTGTTAGGCCATTTTTGTGCATTGCAATGATGACTGCACGTGTTTCTTTAGAGATAACCATGGTTAACAGAAGAGAAACAATGATGCCAAGCACCAGCCTCCTTTTAAAGTGTCCAGTGGTGTCATTCTTACTTAATCATGACAGATTGATCTCCAGCCATGTCCTCATCAACACCCACACCTGTGTTAACTGGAGCAATCACTGAAAAGAGGTTACTTGGTCCTTTTAAGGCAGGGCTGCAATGATGTTGAAATGTGTTTTGGGGGATAAAGTTCATTTTCTAGCCAAATATTGACTTTACAAGTAATTGCTGTTAAGCTGATCACTCTTTATAACATTCTGGAGTATATGCAAATTGCCATTAGAAAAAGTGAAGCAGTAGACTTTGTAAAAATTAATATTTGTGTCATTCTCAAAACTTTTGGCCATGACTGTACAGCTGAGGTGGGACAGTCTGTCCATAGGACAACAATCAGTCGTACACTGCACAAATCTGGCCTTTATGGAAGAGTGGCAAGAAGAAAGCCATTTCTCAAAGATATCCATAAAAAGTGTCGTTTAAAGTTTGCAACAAGCCACCTGGGAGACACCAAACATGTGGAAGAAGGTGCTCTGGTCAGATGAAACCAAAATCGAACTTTTTGGCAACAATGCCAAACGATATGTTTGGTGTAAAGGCAACACAGCTCATCACCCTGAACACACCATCCCCACTGTCAAACATGGTGGTGGCAGCATCATGGTTGGGCCTGCTTTTCTTCAGCAGGGACAGGGAAGATGGTTAAAATTGATCGGAAGATGGATGGAGCCAAATACAGGACCATTCTTGAAGAAAACCTGTTGGAGTCTGCAAAAGACCTGAGACTGGGACGGAGATTTGTCTTCCAACAAGACAATGATCCCAAACATAAAGCAAAATCTACAATGGAATGGTTCACAAATAACCGTATCCCGGTGTTAGAATGGCCAAGTCACAGTCCAGACCTGAATCCAACCGAGAATCTGTGGAAAGAGCTGAAAACTGCTGTTCACAAACGATCTCCATCCAACCTCACTGAGCTCCAGCTGTTTACCAAGGAAGAATGGGCGAGAATTTCAGTCTCTCGATGTACAGAAACTGATAGAGACATACCCCAAGCGACCTGCAGCTGTAATCACAGCAAAAGGTGGCACAACAAAGTATTAAGTTAAAGGGGCCGAATAATATTGCACGCCCCACTGTTCAGTTTTTGTATTTCACAAAAATTTAAAATAACCAATAAATTTCGTTCAACTGCACAATTGTGTCCCACTTGTTGTTATTCTTCACCAAAAAATTACATTTGGTATCTTTATGTTTGAAGCATAATATAATTCACAATTAAGTCCTAACTATAATGAAGCCCCTACATAAGTGGGGTCAACTATCCTTATTTAGTCAATGGAACTCACAAAAAATCTTTACCTACATATTGGTAAATGAAACTAAGGATAACCAAATATACAAAAGTAGTAATTTCTTTATTGAAAAAGTCATAAAACCTTAATATAATGCTGAAATTTGCACAAAATTTAGAAAAAACCGGGGACATACAACCATGGACTCCACAAAACAAAAGTACAGCCAATATCAGAGTTATTAATAATTTATATTAGAAGGTAGCAGTATACAGCACTTGTAAAGGGGTATCAGAGCGAACCACTAAGGAACCGGAGGTAACTGATCCAAAGTGCTGCAATATATAACCTCCTATTGTTCATATTTAAAGTGCGGACCCAATATACCTTCTAACTACCAAAATCTAACATAGTAACAACAGTGTATTTAAACAAATCTTATTACCTTTAGGCTGTTTGTGATAGTCCTGGCGTCCCTGCTGCCTCGACGCGCGTTTCGAAAACCTTCTTCGGGAGGCGTGTCAGGGAAGGGGAGACGCCAGGTTAAATACATCATAGCAGTGATACAATTGGACAGGCAATTATATTCAAAGTATTCTCATTGGTGATCACCCCTGCACAAGCCGATTAGTCGTCATACCACAGCTGTCCGTTCATTTCTTCTCTCAAAACGAAAGTAAAACTGTGTAGGAACGCCCAGTTACAAAAGGCCACCAATCAGAAAAATGAACTCGACATGGCATAATATTTTGTCATCCTTAACTTAGCGCATGCGCAGTGATGTATCACCGCCAGAAAAGGAATTAATACACGCCCCTAAATGTCGCAATATCCAATAGGCGGAGAGGAATAAAACTATCACGTGAATAGCTGTTTTGGCGCATGTGCCGATCCACCAAACCCATATCGCTAAGGGAGAACAGGGGGCGCGGTCAGTGGGAGGAACGGTAAGCGTCAGTATTGACACACACCATTTACTACACCAATAGACAGCAGCCGCTGCTCCAAATGGGTTTGCGATCAGCAGACGCGCTCAGCCAGTGACGCGAAATGTTCCACCTCAGGCCCAAATAAAACATCAGGACAATATATATAATATTAATCGAAGGAATTTTTAAATATATGTGAACAGATATCTGCAATACTAGAACAATAATAATAATCCTTAGACAAACATTTAAAAGGATTTTTAGCTACCCAATATATTAATATATCTATATCATTTCGTACAGATCATTCAAGGTTAAACGGCTAATCAACGGATCTAGTTTTCTAGATAATAAGGACAAAAATCACCTTATTAAGACCGTTTAACCTTGAATGATCTGTACGAAATGATATAGATATATTAATATATGGGTAGCTAAAAATCCTTTTAAATGTTTGTCTAAGGACTATTATTATTGTTCTAGTATTGCAGATATCTGTTCACATAATTTATTTTAAAAATTCCACTTTCGATTTAAATTTATTAATTATTATATTGTCCTGATGTTTTATTTGGGCCTGAGGTGGAACATTTCGCGTCACTGGCTGAGCGCGTCTGCTGATCGCAAACCCATTTGGAGCAGCGGCTGCTGTCTATTGGTGTAGTAAATGGTGTGTGTCAATACTGACGCTTACCGTTCCTCCCACTGACCGCGCCCCCTGTTCTCCCTTAGCGATATGGGTTTGGTGGATCGGCACATGCGCCAAAACAGCTATTCACGTGATAGTTTTATTCCTCTCCGCCTATTGGATATTGCGACATTTAGGGGCGTGTATTAATTCCTTTTCTGGCGGTGATACATCACTGCGCATGCGCTAAGTTAAGGATGACGAAATATTATGCCATGTCGAGTTCATTTTTCTGATTGGTGGCCTTTTGTAACTGGGCGTTCCTACACAGTTTTACTTTCGTTTTGAGAGAAGAAATGAACGGACAGCTGTGGTATGACGACTAATCGGCTTGTGCAGGGGTGATCACCAATGAGAATACTTTGAATATAATTGCCTGTCCAATTGTATCACTGCTATGATGTATTTAACCTGGCGTCTCCCTTCCCTGACACGCCTCCCGAAGAAGGTTTTCGAAACGCGCGTCGGGGCAGCAGGGACGCCAGGACTATCACAAACAGCCTAAAGGTAATAAGATTTGTTTAAATACACTGTTGTTACTATGTTAGATTTTGGTAGTTAGAAGGTATATTGGGTCCGCACTTTAAATATGAACAATAGGAGGTTATATATTGCAGCACTTTGGATCAGTTACCTCCGGTTCCTTAGTGGTTCGCTCTGATACCCCTTTACAAGTGCTGTATACTGCTACCTTCTAATATAAATTATTAATAACTCTGATATTGGCTGTACTTTTGTTTTGTGGAGTCCATGGTTGTATGTCCCCGGTTTTTTTCTAAATTTTGTGCAAATTTCAGCATTATATTAAGGTTTTATGACTTTTTCAATAAAGAAATTACTACTTTTGTATATTTGGTTATCCTTAGTTTCATTTACCAATATGTAGGTAAAGATTTTTTGAAGCATAATATGTGGAAAAAGGTTGAAAAGTTCCAGGGAGCCGAATACTTTCGCAAAGCATTGTACACTCTATACTATATAAAAGATCTGCAGCATTGACATTGGGGGATAAGCTGCCTGCTTTCACTGTCTCCCAAAGCGATGTGTGAAGACAGTTTAGCAGACTTGTTATTGGCAAAGCAGCTGGACCTGATGGCCTCAGCCCACGTGTCCTCAGAGCATGTGCAAACCAACTGTGTACTGTCTTCCAGCATCTGTTTAACTGGAGCCTTCAATCACAGGGGGTACCAGAACTGTGGAAGACCACCTACCTGGTGCCGGTTCCTAAGACCACTTTTCCAACTTCCCTACACGACTATCGTCCAGTGGCCTTAACATCGCATGCTATGAAGTCTTTGGAGAGAATAATACTTGCCTACTTGTGTCCGAGGGTGAGGCCTACACTGACCCCCTGCAGTTTGCGTACCAGCAGAGATTGGGGGTGGATGATGCTGTAGCGTCTCTGCTACATACAATGCATTCGTTCTTGGATAATGATGGAACTGCAGTGCGCGCCATGTTCTTTGACTTCTCAAGTGCTTTCAATACCTTACAGCCGCTCTTACTACGTAATAAGTTGACTGCTATGGCGGTAGATGAGGGGATGGTGAACTGGATAAGTGACTACCTGACAGGACAGGCCGCAGTTTGTAAGGATGGGGGAGGTGGTATCTGGCAGTGTACGGAGCAGTGTTGGAGCCCCTCAGGGTACAGTGCTGTCACCCTTTCTCTTCACATTGTATACAGCTGACTTTCAGTATAAATCTGATTTTTGTCACCTCCAAAAATTCTCAGATGACTCCGTGATTGTAGGGGGCATTGTGGGGGGCCGGGGGTAGGAGGAATATAGAAGGGTGGTTTCTGACTTTGTGGATTGGTGTCAGACTAACTGTCTGGAACTAAATGTAAAGAAAACCAAGGAGATGGTGGTGAGTTATAGAAGGAAAAAGGAGGATTACTTACCGATCACCATTGCTGGCCAGGAGGTGGAGATGGTTGAGAGCTACAAATATTTGGGGGTTCACCTTGACAGTAAACTCGATTGGAGGTGTCATACAGAAAAGGTTTACAAGAAGGGATGAGCAAACTGTACTTTCTGCGGAAGCTCAGGTCGTTCAATGTGTGCAGTAAAATGCTGGAGATGTTCTACCAGTCCGTTGTAGCAAGCGCCATCTTTTTTGCTATCATCTACTGGGGCAGTAGTGTGCGAGTAGCTGACGCTAATAAGATCAACAAACTTATCAAGAAGGCAAGTGCAGCTGTTGGCCTCCATCTTGACTCTTTTGAGGAGGTATTGGAGGATAGGATTCAGAAGAAGTGTAGGGCTATAATGAACAATAATACACACCCCCTATACGAGCTGTTCTTGAATCAGAAGAGCACATTCAGCAGCCGTCTAATCCTACTAAGGTGCAAGAAGGAGAAATTCAGGAAATCGTTTGTACCTACTGCTATGGGGATGTATAATAATTTCCTAAGGGTGGTAGAAAATAATGACTGATGGCTGGTGTACTAATGTCAATTAACATTGTCTTATATACACCTGAACTACACACTTTTATTTATTATGTAATGTTGGTATACCTGTGCAAGATTTGTGTCCTAATATTTTATGTACTGCTGTTTGTATTGCTGCTGTAATACTGTAATTTCCCCCCGGGATCAATAAAGTGTATTGTATCGTATACAGAGCTCCTGTGTATAATGTGACTGGTGATCACTGTAATACCTGTACACTGACACTATATACAGAGCTCCTGGGTATAATGTCACTGGTGATCACTGTATTATCTGTACATTGACACTGTATACAAAGCTCCTGTGTATGTCACTGGTGATCACTGTATTACCTGTACACTATATACATAGCTCCTGTGTGTAATGTCTCTGGTGATCACTGTATTACCTGTACACTACACACTATATACAGAGCTCATATGTATAATGGCACTGGTGATCACTGTATTACCTGTACACTATACACAGAGCTCCTGTGTATAATGTCACTGGTGATCACTGTTGTAACAACCCTGCTGGCACCGCTGCATGGCCTCCGATTCCCCACATACCAACTTGCACCAGAGGTCTCTAGTTCCTATAATGCAAGGTCAGTCTACACTGTTGTCACCTTATCCACCTGATCTGCTGACTATTAAGTCATGGTGTGCTGACGCCACTGAAGAAGAGGAAGCGGTGGCGCCCTCTCCACACACCTACTGTGACTATACCTGTAACCAGTTCCTAGGAACATCCTTGTCACCTGAAAATTTTTCTTTAGACCATGGACAGGAGATGAACCTTGTGAGGATGCCTTCTGATTCCATTTGGCAGGTGGAGGAAGAGGTTGAAGCAGAAGCCTTTGTATCTCTGTTTTTCACCAATCCGGAGGAAGAGGTCCAATTTTCTTCAGATAACAGGCAGAGGCTGGATCCTGTACGGGTACCTTCAGCTTCCATTTGGTCGGCTAGTGAAGATACCAAGGCGAAGGTGCTTCCCTCTGATCCAAAGGAGGAGGTCCAATTTTTTTGGGATAACGGGCTGAAGTTGGATCCAGTGAAGGTGTCTTCAGTTTCCAGGGGGCCGGTTGATGTTGAGGTCAAAACAGAAGCTTCCAAGTCCCTGCTTTCTGTTAACCAGATGGAAGAAGTCCTGGCCCTTGTATCTTCTGTATGGGAAGCTGACCTTGCTGGACACAAAGAGACTTGGCAACCTGAGATCCCTAATGTCACACCTACCTCATCCTACCCGAGGAATGTCGTTATGGCTCTGACTGTATGTGCGCCTGTCCTTCTTCTACAAGTTGTTCTGGCGGGCTTGAAGAAGAGGGGCCGTAAAGGGGGTGTACTGTAACAACCCTGCTGGCATCGCTGCATAGCCTACCATTCCCCACATACCAACTTGCACACTGCTCCAGGTCATCTGTGATTTCTGTCTGCTGCCAGCTCCATGTTCTGTGCCTCTTGCTTTCTATCTGCTCTTTGCATGTTTCCTGGCTGTGTGCATAGAGGGGCAGCGCCAAAACTCTCTGGTTCTTATGGAGTCAGTGTGTACCTGTCTAATTTGTCCCTGACCAATTACCATGAGCCCTCTAGTATTTAGGGCAGCTCCACCCTGTGGATCTTGCCTGTGCAACGTGTTAACTCAGTTAGTGTTTTGCTATTGAGCTGCCAGGTCTTGCTCTGTGTTCCTCCATCGTTGGAGGCTTCACTCCTAGCTTTGCCTTGTACATGTTTGTCCGCCCTCCAGGAGGCAGAATATCCTGGTCTCTGTGCTATTGCTCCTGACCTTATCTTGTACTTGTCCTTGCCGCCCTCCAGGAGGCAGAATATCCTGGTCCCTGTGTCTTTGTCCCTGTACCTTGTTTCGTGTCATTACCTTGTCTGAACTCTGTCCTAGCTCTGTCTCTTAGTCTCCTTGTCTGTGGTTTCCTTCCCTGCTGTGTCTTGCCTTGTGTTCTCTCTGTATCACTTTCTGCCTCTTGTCCGCACTCCTGCGGTTTTGCTCCATTCCACCCTCTTTGCTCCTGCCGCTGAGGTAATCTCTTGCTGCAGCTCCTCTCCACATATCTTGCAGTTCCGCTCTGCTTCACTCCTGCATCTGCAGAACCTCTTGCTGCAGCTCCTCTCCGCATACCTTGCGGTTCTGCTTTGCTTCTCTCCTGCCTCTGCAGAACCTCTTGCTGCTCTACAGCCCTTCTCCGCGGCCTTGCGGTTCTCCTGCTGTGTGAACAGGTCTCTACCTGTTCCTCCATACACCATTCCTTCCATCTGTACCAGTACCTGCACTGCTGTGTGAACAGGTCTCTACCTGTTCCTCCATACACCATTCTTCCAGTCTGTACCAGTACCTGCTCCTGCTGTGTGAACAGGTCTCTACCTGTTCCTTCGTACACCATTCCTTCCAGTCAGTACCAGTACCTGCACTTGCTGTTTGAACAGGACCCTACCCATTTCACACACCTCTTCTTGTCCCTGTGCCTTCCAGTTGGTGCCTACCTACCCTGTATCTCAGCCGGCTGCCAGCCTGTGTCACTTGTGCCAGCCCTGTGTCTCAGCCGTGCCTGCCAGCCCTGTGTCCAGCCGGACTGCCAGCGCTGTGTCTCAGCCGTGCCTGCCAGCCCTGTGTCTCAGCTGTGCCTGCCAGCCCTGTGTCTCAGCCGTGCTACCTACCTTGTTCTCAGCCGTGCCTGATCGTGTCCTGCCTTGCTGCCTCATGTCTCAGCCGTGCCACCGTCTCCCCAAGTGGGATCAGCAGCCATAACCAGTCTTAGTCGCGCCCCTTCCAGGGTAGTCTGGTTTGTGGCACAGTGGGGCCACAACCCCCTGGCTCACGCCCACCAGTCAGGGCATGAGCGTGACAACTGTATTACCTGTACACTATACACTATATACAGAGCTCCTGTGTATAATGTCACTGGTGATCACTCCATTACCTGTACACTATACACTATATACAGAGCTCCTATGTATAATGGCACTGGTGATCACTGTATTACCTGTACACTACAGTCATGGCCAAAAGTTTTGAGAATGACACAAATATTAATTTTTACAAAGTCTACTGCTTCACTGTTTCTAATGGCAATTTGCATATACTCCAGAATGTTATAAAGAGTGATCAGCTTAACAGCAATTACTTGCAAAGTCAATATTTGGCTAGAAAATGAACTTTATCCCCCAAAACACATTTCAACATCATTGCAGCCCTGCCTTAAAAGGACCAGCTAACCTCTTTTCAGTGATTGCTCCATTAACACAGGTGTGGGTGTTGATGAGGACATGGCTGGAGATCAATCTGTCATGATTAAGTAAGAATGAGACCACTGGACACTTTAAAAGGAGGCTGGTGCTTGGCATCATTGTTTCTCTTCTGTTAACCATGGTTATCTCTAAAGAAACACGTGCAGTCATCATTGCAATGCACAAAAATGGCCTAACAGGGAAGAGTATCGCAGCTAGAAAGATTGCACCTCAGTCAACAATCTATCGCATCATCAAGAACTTCAAGGAGAGAGGTTCCATTATTCCTCAACCATGAAACCACAAAAACACTAGTGCACGCCCTTATCATCTCCCGCCTCGACTACTGCAACCTCCTACTGTCTGGCCTCCCCTCTAGCACTCTGGCACCACTCCAGTCCATCCTACACTCTGCTGCACGACTAATCCACCTGTCTTCCCGCTATTCCCCAGCCTCCCCACTATGCCAGGCCCTTCACTGGCTTCCTATTGCCCAGAGGCTCCAGTTCAAAACCTTAACCATGACATACAAAGCCATCCACAACCTTTCTCCTCCATACATCTGTGACATGGTCTCCCGCTACCTACCTACACGCAACCTTCGATCCTCTCAAGATCTCCTTCTCGACTCCCCCCTCATCTCTTCTTCCCACAACCGCATACAAGACTTCTCCGGCTTCCCCCATACTCTGGAACTCCCTGCCGCAAAACATCAGACTTTCACCAACAACGGAGACCTTCAAGAAAAACCTGAAGACCCACCTGTTCCGACAAGCCTACAACCTGCAATGATCCTCAGTCTACTGAACCATCGCACGACCAGCTCTACCCTTTCCTAGTGTATCCTCACCCATCCCTGTAGACTGTGAGCCCTCGCGGGCAGGGTCCTCTCTCCTTCTGTACTTGTGTGTCCCTTGTCTAGCACATGTTTATTGTATCTGTCTATATTTTTCCCTTTTCATATGTAAAGCGCCATGGAATAAATGGCGCTATATAAATGTATAATAATAATAATAATAATAATTGCCAAAAAGGCTCCAGGGCGCCCAAAAAAGACCAGCAAGCGCCAGGACCGTCTCTTAAAAGTGTTTCAGCTGCGGGATCGGGCTACCAGCAGTGCAGAGCTTGCTCAGGAACGGCAGCAGGCAGGTGTGAGTGCATCTGCACGCACTGTGAGGCGGAGACTCTTGGAGCAAGGCCTGGTCTCAAGGAGGGCAGCAAAGAAGCCACTTCTCTACAGTAAAAACATCATGGACAGACTGATATTCTGCAAAAGGTACAGGCAGTGGACTGCTGAGGACTGGGGTAAAGTTATTTTCTCTGATGAATCCCCTTTTCGATTGTTTGGGACATCAGGAAAACGCCTCATTCGGAGAAGACAAGGTGAGCGCTACCACCAGTCTTGTCTCATGCCAACTGTTAAGCATCCTGAAACCATTCATGTGTGGGGTTGCTTCTCAGCCAAGGGAATCGGCTCTCTCACAGTCTTGCCTAAAAACACAGCCATGAATAAAGAATGGTACCAGAATGTCCTCCAAGAGCAACTTCTCCCAACCCTCCAAGAGCAGTTTGGCGATCAACAATGCCTTTTCCAGCATGGTGGAGCACCTTGCCATAAATCAAAGGTGATAACTAAATGGCCCAGGGAACAAAACATAGAGATTTTGGGTCCATGGCCTGGAAACTCCCCAGATCTTAATCCCATTGAGAACTTGTGGTCAATCATCAAGAGACGGGTGGACAAACAAAAACCTAAAAATTCTGACAAAATGAAAGCATTGATTGTGCAAGAATGGACTGCTATCAGTCAGGATTTGGTCCAGAAGTTGATTGAGAGCATGCCAGGGAGAATTGCAGAGGTCCTGAAGAAGAAGGGTCAACACTGCAAATATTGACTTGCTGCATTAACTCATTCTAACTGTCAATATAAGCTTTTGTTACTCATATGTTTGCAATTATATTTCTGTCTGTGATAAAAACATCTGTCAAACACATAAAAACCAGAGGACAGCAGATCATGCGAAAATATAATATTTGTGTCATTCTCAAAACTTTTGGCCATGACTGTATATACAGAGCTCCTGTGTATAATGTCATTGGTGATCACTGTATCACTAAATCATAGAAAAAGACCTAAAATTATTTTATTAGATATGCATTAAAAGGATGAACCCTCAAAAAAAACAGACAACATACACATAGAAAAAAAGTGATAGAAAAGATAGGTTTTTGCTACCAATACTCTACACTATGCCTATATTCCCACCTACCTACCAGAGGTGGTTGGCACCCTAGGAGATGATAGTGGCATCCCGCTCCTGGTGGCTCTCCTGTAACCCTGGATGGCCCTACTGAGGGAAAGAAAGGAGAGGAAAGGGTCCTAAATAGGTCACCCTTGCCACGTATGTGGCCTCTGTGTCTATGCCTGATACAATATGGCAACAGTCAGGGGTGAACCTAGCCTCTCTACTGCCTGAGTCGAACTTCAAAATGGCACCCCCTGTAGTAAAATCAGTACAAATAAATCTGCTTTACTCTTTACTAGCCTAACTGACGCACATGCAAAAATACATACACTTTTAAATAGGAATATATTTGAAACATCGATCTTTACACTTCTTCAGTAACTCAATGCCGCCTGAGGCGAAGGTGCGCCCTGGCCGGGGAACAGTGCTTACTGTAGCTCTTCTTCCCGCGGCGTCCGTGTGGTACTGATACGGCACACAGTTGCCATACGGACACGGATATCTCCAGTAATGGTTTTTCCCGGTACCGGAAATATCAGGATGTGTGAAACCAGCCTAAAGCCACATTCACACGTTTCAGTATTTGGTCAGTATTTACCTCAGTATTTGTAAGCCAAATCGGGAGTGGGTGAGAAATCCAGAAGTGGTGACGTGTTTCTATTATACTTTTCCTCTGATTGTTCCACTCCTGGTTTTGGCCTACAAATACTGAGGTAAAATACTGAACGTGTGAACGTGGCCTGATAGAGGGTTTCTGCTACTTCTGACTTCCCACAGACAGAAGTTGCAGTCACAAGATGGCGCCGATAAAAGGTGGAGACGATGACATTATACACAGGAGCTCTGTATATAGTGTATAGTGTACAGGTAATACAGTGATAACGGTGACATTATACACAGGAGCTCTGTATATATTGTCTGTGTACAAGTAATACAGTGATCACTGGTGACATTATACACAGGAGCTCTGTATATAGTGTATAGTGTACAGGTAATACAGTGATAACCGGTGACATTATACACAGGAGCTCTGTATATAGTGTATAGTGTACAGGTAATACAGTGATAACCGGTGACATTATACACAGGAGCTCTGTATGTAGAGTCAGTGTACAGGTAATACAGTGATCACCAGTGACATTATACACAGGAGCTCTGTATATAGTGTCAGTGACTGGTACTGAGAAAAAGAAAGAAAGAACAGAGAGAGAAAGAAAGAACAGAGAGAAAGAAAGGGGAAAGAAGATGAACAGAGAGAGAAAGAAAGAGGGGAAAGAAAGAAAGAACAGAGAGAAAGAAAGAAAGAAAGGGGAAATAAAGAACATAGAAAGGGGAAAGAAAGAACAGAGAGAGAGATAAAAAGAAGAAAGAGAGAACAGAGAGAGAGAAAAAAGAAAGGAGAGAGAAAGAACAGAGAAAAAAGAAAACGGAGAGCGAAAGAAGAACAGAGAGAGAAAAAGGAAAGAGGGGAAAGAAAGAAGAGACAGAAAGAAAGAAAGAACAGAGAGAGAAAGGAAGAACAGAGAGAAAGAAAGGGGAAAGAAGATGAACAGAGAGCAAAAGAAAGAACAGAGAGAGAAAAAGAAAGAGGGGAAAGAAGGAAAGAAAGGAGAGAAAGGGGAAATAAAGAACATAGAAAGAAATAAAGAACAGAAAGAGAGAAAGAAAGGGGGGAAGAAAGAAAGAACAAAGAGAGGAAAGAAAGAACAGAGAGAGAGAGAGAGAAAGAAACAGAGAGAAAGAAAGATTCTATAAAGATACTACAGCAGCCCGGCTCCCATTGTCATGCCCACCTGTGCCTCCCGATACAGGACATATCAGCATCCGCTCACATGGCCGACATCCCCGATTCCAAGGCGATCCCGCTGTCCGTGCTGTCGGAGGAGGACATGGTGATAGATCTGAAGCATTCCCTGAAGTGCCTCCATGGTTCCATCACAATCTCCTCCCGAAATTACCTCATTTCCGGTCAGCTTGCAGCACATCACTTCCAGTGGAACGTCACGTGTGAGTTTTAAAGTGCTCCTCGGGGCTCCGCCGTGTACTTCTGTGTCCATGGGAAAAGTAAGCTCCTGGCCGGGGCACTCTCAAAATCGGGACAGTCTCGCTGGATCTGGGATGGTTGGAAGGTATGAATGCTCCCCGCCATACACTGACCTCGTACATGCACGGCTCCCCACACCTCATACACACACGGTTCCACTTTATATGCCTCGTACACATGCGACTCTGCTCCGCACACCTCGTACACATGCGGCTCCGCTCCGCACACCTCGTACACACGTGGCTCCGCACACCTTGTACACTCGCGGCTCCGCTCCGCACACCTCGTACACATGTGGCTCCTCTCCGAACACTTCGTACACACAGGGCTCAGCACACCTCGTACACATGCGGCTCTGCTCCGCACACCTCATACACATGGTGCTCCCCTCCGCACACCTCGTACACACGTAGCTCCGCACACCTCGTACACACGCGGCTCCGCTCTGTACACCTCGTACACACGTGGCTCCTCTCCGCACACCTCATACACACAGGGCTCAGCACACCTTGTACACACGCGGCTCCGCTCCACACACCTCGTACACACAGGGCTCCGCACAACTGGCACTCACAGGGCTCCGCACACCTTGTACTCTCAGGGCTCCGCACACCTCGTACTCATGTGGCTCTGCTCCGCACACCTCGTATACACGTGGCTCCGTACCCTTCATACACACAGGGCTCCATTCCGTACACCTCGTACAAACACGGCTCCGCTACGTACACCTCGTGCACACACTTGGCTCCGCTCCGCACACCTCGTACACATGTGGCTCCTCTCCGCACTTCGTACACACAGGGCTCAACACACCTCGTACACATGCGGCTCTGCTCCGCACACCTCATACACATGGTGCTCCCCTCCGCACACCTCGTACACACGTAGCTCCGCACACCTCGTACACACGCGGCTCCGCTCTGTACACCTCGTACACACGTGGCTCCTCTCCGCACACCTCATACACACAGGGCTCAGCACACCTTGTACACACGC
Organism: Oophaga sylvatica; assembly: GCA_033576555.1. Lineage (NCBI taxonomy): Eukaryota > Metazoa > Chordata > Amphibia > Anura > Dendrobatidae > Oophaga > Oophaga sylvatica. The sequence goes on along the minus strand of JARQOD010000003.1, from coordinate 608,016,589 downwards.
GGCTCCGCTCCACACACCTCGTACACACAGGGCTCCGCACAACTGGCACTCACAGGGCTCCGCACACCTTGTACTCTCAGGGCTCCGCACACCTCGTACTCATGTGGCTCTGCTCCGCACACCTCGTATACACGTGGCTCCGTACCCTTCATACACACAGGGCTCCATTCCGTACACCTCGTACAAACACGGCTCCGCTACGTACACCTCGTGCACACACTTGGCTCCGCTCCGCACACCTCGTACACATGTGGCTCCTCTCCGCACTTCGTACACACAGGGCTCAACACACCTCGTACACATGCGGCTCTGCTCCGCACACCTCATACACATGGTGCTCCCCTCCGCACACCTCGTACACACGTAGCTCCGCACACCTCGTACACACGCGGCTCCGCTCCGTACACCTCGTACACACGCGGCTCCTCTCCGCACACCTCATACACACAGGGCTCAGCACACCTTGTACACACGCGGCTCCGCTCCGCACACCTCGTACACACAGGGCTCCGCACACCTCGTACTCATGTGGCTCTGCTCCGCACACCTCGTATACACGTGGCTCCGTACACTTCATACACACAGGGCTCCATTCCGTACACCTCGTACAAACACGGCTCCGCTTCATACACCTCGTGCACACACTTGGCTCCGCTCCGCACACCTCGTACACACGCGGCTCCGCTCCGTACACCTCGTACTCATGTGGCTCTGCTCCGCACACCTCGTATACACGTGGCTCCGTACACTTCATACACACAGGGCTCCATTCCGTACACCTCGTACAAACACGGCTCCGCTTCGTACACCTCGTGCACACACTTGGCTCCGCTCCGCACACCTCGTACACATGTGGCTCCTCTCCGCACACTTCGTACACACAGGGCTCAGCACACCTCGTACACATGCGGCTCTGCTCCGCACACCTCATACACATGGTGCTCCCCTACGCACACCTCGTACACACGTAGCTCCGCACACCTCGTACACACGCGGCTCCGCTCCGTACACCTCGTACACACGCGGCTCCTCTCCGCACACCTCATACACACAGGGCTCAGCACACCTTGTACACACGCGGCTCGCTCCGCACACCTCGTACACACAGGGCTCCGCACACCTTGTACTCACAGGGCTCCGCACACCCCGTACTCATGTGGCTCTGCTCCGCACACCTCGTATACACGTGGCTCCGTACACTTCATACACACAGGGCTCCATTCCGTACACCTCGTACAAACACGGCTCCGCTCCGTACACCTCGTACACACGCGGCTCCGCTCCGTACACTTCATACACACTTGGCTCCGCTCCGCACACCCCATACACACGCGGCTCCGCTCCGCACACCTCGTACACACGCGGCTCCGCTCCGTACACCTCGTACACACGCGGCTCCGCTCCGTACACCTCGTACACACGCGACTCTGCTCCGTACACACACAGCTCCGCTCCGCTCACCTCGTACTCATGTGGCTCTGCTCCGCACACCTCGTATACACGTGGCTCCATACACTTCATACACACAGGGCTCCATTCCGTACACCTCGTACAAACACGGCTCCGCTTCGTACACCTCGTGCACACACTTGGCTCCGCTCTGCACACCCCGTACACACGCGGCTCCGCTCCGCGCACCTCGTACACACGCGGCTCCGCTCCATACACCTCGTACACACGCGGCTCCGCTCCGTACACCTCGTACACACGCGGCTCCGCTCCGTACACCACACAGCTCCGCTCCGTACACCTCGTACACACACGGCTCTGCTCCGCACACCTCGTACACACACGGCTCCTCTCCGCACACCTCATACACACAGGGCTCAGTACACCTCGTACACACGCGGCTCCACTCCGCACACCTTGTACACACGCGGCTCCGCTACGCACACCTCGTACACACAGGGCTCCGCACACCTCGTACTCACAGGGCTCTGCACACCTCGTGCTCATATGGCTCTGCTCCGCACACCTCGTATACACGTGGCTCCGTACACTTCATACACACAGGGCTCCATTCCGTACACCTCGTACAAACACGGCTCCGCTTCGTACAACCTCGTACACACACGGCTCCGCTCCGTACACCCTCGAACACACGCGGCTCCGCTCTGTACACTTTGTACACACGCGGCTCCGCTCCGTACACCTTGTACACACACGGCTCTGCTCCGTACACCTCATACATACCACACAGCTCTGCGCCGTACACCTCGCACACACCACACGGCTCTGCTACATCCACACTGTAAACCCCTCCTGACCCCTCACATATAAACTTACCCGCTCATCCAGAACCATGACAACCAGCAAGCAGAGACCTGCACACGGAGGAGCCTGACCATGTGACACCTAACTCCTCCCCTCCTGTGACCTCATCACAGGTCCTGCTCGCACATTTACAGAGCACAGCACAGAAATGGTAAATACTGGCTGTGAGAATCTGGAGAGCCGGGAGGGCAGGAAAGGGTGCTTGGGGGGCAAGCCGGCTTCTCTTACTGCGGGACACATAGTGTCCTGAGCGGGACAGCGGGTGGGAGGGGTTAGAATCAGGACTGTCCCGCTCAAGTCGGGAGGTTGGGAGGTATGCGTGACCAGCTGATGCAGGAGCCAGGAGATAAGAATCTGCCGCCCCCCCACTCTTCAGGAATGTGCCGCCTGAGGCTGAGTGCTCAACTCGCCTCATGATAGGTGCGCCCCTGCAATCAGTTAGGTGGCACCCGGCAGGTTAAGAGCTTTAGAGATTTGGAGAGCTATATTAAGAATAGAATCATCCCTAGGGGTCTAAGAATTCAACTTCAGCCCTCTTTAAGGACATCCTCCCCTGAGTTACTTACACTGTGGTTAAAAAAATCAGAGGAATCCTCCCTTAGATTTATGAACTTACTACTAGGTGAGGAAAAAAAAAATATTTGAAAAATCATCCACTAATTTAAATAAACTGATTGAGAATATTCTCAAATTGAAATTAGACCTGGACTTTAATAGATGGGAAAACTACTACAGCCATCTGTTGAGAAATATCAGTCTTTCTTGAAAGAGAGAAAACAAGCCCAGTTTCAAAGAGATCTGAAAGCGTTTGGGGAAAATCAAGGATACAATTTCCAGACACCAGGGGAGAGGGCATCCGATATATCCTCATCAGACCTTGAGGCATCGGACACCGAAATATCGGTGTCAGTTACAGGTACTACCTTGCTAGCCAGCTCTAAGCCATCTAGACTGAGATGGCAGGACTCGAGGGAACGATACGGTCGGAGAGAAACCTGCAAGAATATAAATACAACTTCAGCCCCTGGTCCTGCGGCATCATCCTCTTTCTCCTCCTCTTCCTCTTTTTTAGAGCGGAATGCCCAGAAAGGCTACTTCCTGCGGACAAAACTCAACTGAATAACGGCCAGATCATCAACCTATCAAAACATCAGATTACTCAGTTTAATTGCATTGGATGGGTTAAGGATCTTAATTTGTTCTGCAGGGAGCTAAAATGGAGGAAGTTTTTTTTATTCATAACGACCTTGCGCAGTGCCGTAGTTTAGGATTACAGGAGGAAGACCTGGAAGGAAGGTTACTAGGCCTTCTTTGGTCTTCTGAGTGAAAATGAGACCAGAAAGGAATGGGCACCTTTTACATACTTGAGAAATAAGAGTACTAAGAAGCCACCACAGGGTGAGGTTACAAGTGTGGACATTTTTCTTAAACTTGTGGATAGAGATTTACGTAGTCTGTCAGCAAGTACAGCGGATAGGGACATGAATTTAACGGAGGGGGAGATTCTGGTCCTTAAAAACCTGGAAAAAAATGAAACAATAATAATAAAACCTTCGAACAAAGGGGGAAATGTGGTAACTATGGAACAAGATGAATAGCTAAACATGTGCCACCGCATCCTCAAAGATAGTTTGACGTATGAAATCTTGCAGTCAGATCCTACCATTAGGTTCAGAGGTGAACTTGTGACCATACTGTTTGCCGCTTTTAATTCAAAACTCCTCTCCAAGAATGAACTTGAGTATTTGCTCCCAACATACCCCCTCACACCGACCTTTTACACCTTACCGATGCACAAGGGTCTGATACCGTTGAAAGGGCGACCCATCGTATCGGGTATAGACTCACTCACACAGAATTGCGGCATTTATATAGACTACATACTTCGCCCCTTTGTGCTTTCCCTCCCTTCCAACATTAGGGACACCTCTGATCTACTGAATAAAATTGAAGGTATCAACTTGGGACAGGAGAGCCTTTACAGTAATATACCTCACGAGTGGGGGATAAAAGGGGTCGCCCATTTTTTAAGTCAAGATCCATCGGATGTGTTACCCACAATTCCTTTGTCATAGACCTTCTACGATATATCCTCACGCATAACTTTTTCCTCTTCAGTGGCAGGTTCTTCCACCAGCTCAGGGGCACTGTAATGGGGAGCCCTTGTGCCCCCAGTTATGCTAATCTGTTCCTGGGCTGGTGGGAGGATACCCACATCTTTGGGGATGAAACAAGGTGGTTGCATCCCCTAATAGGAGCATGGTACAATATATAGATGATATTTTTATCATCTGGATGGGCTCCAGGACAGAATTTAATGAGTTTCTGGAGAACATCAATGTACACTTTACGTCTGAACTGAGCAGGGATATATTACCATTCTTGGATGTATTGATCGAGAGGAAAACAGAGGGCACCCTTAGTACTGACATGTATCGTAAGCCAACCAGTACCAATAGCTTGCTCAGGTGGGATAGCCACCACCCAGCCCCACTAAGGAGAGGTATACCGAAGGGTCAATTCCTAAGACTTAGAAGGAGCTGCTCACAAACATCAGACTTTAATAGACAGGCCATAGATGTGGCTAACAGATTTACTGACAAAGGCTATCCTAAACAGGTCCTCATGTAAACAGCCTGCAGCTTTGCAGAAAGTAAAGAAAGAATCACCCGTCTTGCTACAAACTTCAGCCGGTAGGAACAAGGTGAAAAGAAAAAATACATATCATAGGTACCTATGATAACAAACACGACCAGGTCTTCACTATCCTTAAAAGACACTGGGATGTGCTGATGGCGGATCCGGACCTTGGTGAAGTGCTGGGCACTAACCCAGCTGTCACCTATAGGAAGGGACGCTCACTTAGGGATCGCCTGGTGCACAGTCATTACAAAAGACCAACACCTATGGGCACTTGGCTGGATCGGAAACAATGTGGGTTTTTTTAAGTGTGGAGATTGCAGTTATTGCAAATGAATGAGACCTTGCAAACAATTCACCAATTCACCAGTTATGTGGTGCCAATATTCAAAAAGGAGGCAAAAACCTGAACCTGGAAATTATAGGCCAGTGAGCTTAACATCTACTGTGGGTAAAATCCTGGAGGGTTTTTTTAAGGGATACTATATTGGAGTATCTGAAGCTGAATAACCTCATGACACAATATCAGCATGGGTTTACGAGGGACCGTTCTTGTCAGACTAATCTGATAAGCTTTTATGAAGGGGTAAGTTCAGGACTGGACCAAGGGAACGCAGTGGACGTGGTGTTCATGGACTTCTCAAAAGCTTTTGATACAGTGCCACACAAAAGGTTGATACATAAAATGAGAACAATGGGGATAGGGGAAAATATGTGTAAGTGGGTTAAGAACTGGCTCATGGATAGGAAACAAAGGGTGGTTATTAATGGAGCACACTCGGACTGGGTCACGGTTAGCAGTGGGGTACCACAGGGGTCAGTATTGGGGCTGCTTCTCTTTAACATATTTATTAATGACCTTGTAGGGGGCATACAGAGTAGTATTTCAATATTTGCAGATGACACTAAACTCTGCAGGGTAATAAATACAGAGGAGGACAATTTTATATTACAAGAGGATTTATGTAAACTAGAAGCTTGGGCTGATAAATGGCAAATGAGCTTTAATGGGGATAAATGTAAGGTCATGCACTTGGGTAGAACAAATAAGATGTATAATTATGTGCTTAATTGTAAAACACTGGGCAAAACTGTCACTGAAAAAGACCTGGGTGTATGGGTGGACGACAAACTCACATTTAGTGGCCAATGTCAGGCAGCTGCTGCCAAGGCAAATAAAATAATGGGATGCATTAAAAGAGGCATAGATGCTCATGAGGAGAACATAATTTTACCTCTATACAAGTCACTGGTGCGACCACACTTAGAATACTGTGTGCAGTTCTGGTCTCCGGTGTATAAGAAAGACATAGCTGAACTGGAGCGGGTGCAGAGAAGAGCAACCAAGGTTATTAGAGAACTGGGGGGTCTGCAATACCAGGACAGGTTATTACACTTGGGGTTATTTAGTTTGGAGAAACGAAGGCTTAGGGGTGATCTTATTACAATGTATAAATATATGAGGGGACAGTACAAAGACCTTTCTAATGATCTTTTTACTCTTAGACCTGTGACGGGGACAAGGGGGCATCCTCTACGTCTGGAGGAAAGAAGGTTTAGCCATAATCACAGACGCGGATTCTTTACTGTAAGAGCAGTGAGACTATGGAACTCTCTGCCGTCTAATGTTGTAATGAGTGATTCCCTACTAACATGTAAGAAGGGACTGGATGAAAAGTATAATATTACAGGCTATATTCACTAGTTTCCTAGATACTGCGTTGATCCAGGGAGCTAGTCTGATTGCCGGATGTGGAGTCGGGAAGGAATTTTTTTCCCCAATGTGAAGCTTACTGTTTGCCACTTGGTTTTTTTTGCCTTCCTCTGGATCAACATGTTAGGGCAGGTTAGGATAGGATATGGGGAGAACTAGATGGACTTAAAGTCTTCCTTCAACCTTAATAATAACTATAACTATGTTACTATGTTACCTTCACTAGCGGTCACCCGGAAGTTCTCCCTGAGTGCGTCCGGCGGGACATGTAAGAACCCGGCGTCTCTGACACAGGACGCACGGACTATTTTCTCTTCTTGCCGAACGGACACTTCTGAAGGGGCGCATACCAAGCGCTATTTCTCTGGACCTTACAACACAGGTATCTATTTTTCTTCCTTTATGCTGTGGACGAATCACTCCTACCTAAGGCCGGGTTCACATTGTGTTGCGGGCAATGCGCTGATGGCATCCGTCACATAGCGGCACTAACGCTATGTAACGGATGCGTTAATGCCGCCATTGCCCACAATAGTAGTAGTGCATCCTAACGCATGCCGAAATCGGCATGCATTAGCGATGTGCCGTCATTCTGTGACGGACCCTCGGACTCGGTCTGCAGCGTTCGGGGGTCCGTCACTGCTAGCTCAGATGGAGACGCTGCGCTAGCGTGGTCGGTAAACGCGATCACAATATGACAGTGGCGTTAATGTAGTCCGTCAACGCTATGTGAACCTAGCCTAAGTGAACGGAGCTCATACATTTTCTCATTTGCATTGTTGTTCATGATATTCCTTGTCTCAAATCTAATTTCAGTGGGACACAACCATCTTCTTTTTTCAAGGGATTCTCCATATTAGTAAAGAATGTCAGAAAAAATGCCTTTCCTAAACTTTGGCACTTTCTGCAGTGTTATCACCCTGTCCGTATTATAGTCTTAGGAGTCATTCTTACGGTATGTTATCTAGTATATACCTTCCTCATGCCTGTTCTTTGGACATGTACTCTATATACATACATCTCTATATTTGTCTCGTTGCATTTTCTCCTTATATCTATCTCACACCATTCTTGATAAATGTTGTAACTAGTTTCATTGTATTTCACAGAAACAGACATTTCTTGGAAAAGACTCATAAGCCGAAACATTGAATATTTATGTCTGCATCATTGAAATATTTCTACAAATTGTGTTAAATAGAAGAGAATATCTATGTCTAACCACTGGAATATTTTCTTGCAATTATCTTATGAAATTGAATAGACAATTTCCCTTTTTTTTCTTTTTTTCATTTTTTATCATGAATATGGATATTTGTGTCTGCATCACTAAGACATTTCTCTTGTAAAATAAGGAGATAATCATTTTTTTGTTTTTTTCTTTTTTTCATCTAATGTATAATAAAAACACCAATAGCATAAATTGAGTGCCGGAGTTTTTCTATTTTTATCTATGCAGTTTTTTTCTCCTGAGCACCATTCTCTATTGCGGTGAGCACTCCTTAGTCTTTATTACAGTAGTGAGCACTGTATTACCTGTCCACTGACACTATATACAGAGCATGTGTGTTTTAATGTCACTGGTGATCCCTGTATTACCTGTACACTATACACTATTGTGATGATACTGTAGCTCCATGTCTTGTGCTGTTGCTAGAACTACAACCCCGTTTGCAAGCACAGGGCAAAGTTACCCCTCCCTCCTTTCTCTGCAGCTCACGCTTCCCTTCCCCCCTGTCAACCTGCAGTCAAGCTCAGTGTAACCTGAGCTACCAGTGCTGGAAGTTTTGCCGCTTCACCGCAGGGGTCCTCCATTGTCTGCACACGTGCTTTCTTCCTATAGCAGCCATTTTGGAGAATTCATTCTTTTTGGTTAATAACACGGTGGGAGCATTCGCTAGAAACACGAACGTCACTGTGTTGAACCATGCGCCGACGGGCATCGTTCCCGTGGTACCGGTGAACCCGTAACTCCAACAGAGCCCGAGAAATGGAATTCTCGGGTGCCCTATGAACTAGCCCACCCAAGTGTGGGCTCATTGGAACCGTCATTTTAGAGTAAGATCATTGATAGGTCTGCCATTATTCTGCTAGGTTCACAGGACGAGGGATGGACCTTATGATATTTCAGAGCTCAAATCATACACTTCTGTCCCTGGGAGGTGGCCAGAAAAACCAGCCCCGTTTGTGAGGTCAGCAGCCCACATGTATAAGTCTGGCAGTGACCCCCCCCTGGGTCAGTCCTTGCTGTGAGGTCCTGAGTAAGAGATCTGCCAATGAACTATGACGTGTGGCTCCTTCCCCCAGCCTGGCTTGCCTGTAAATGATCTAACAACATGTGAGTTATCTTTCATTCTTAATCCCATTTTATTTTATAACTGCATCTGTACATAACGATATTGTCTCAGTTTGTTCCATCTTTTATATTATATAAGCACTGCCTGTTTTTAAGGAATAAACCTATAAATTTATTAGTTTGTTTCTCCTGCTCTATAAACGAATTTGCACGTGCCTGAAGCACTACGCTACTGTTTTGGGTTGCTACGGACCCTCTTGATAAATTGTTCATCAAAAGCCGTAGCTGTGGCAGCTAAAAGGAAGGGTGTAAAGTGTTAATCATTGGGTGACGCTGGCAGTGACGGAGCGGGGTTTAATAAGGGTACTGCCTGGCTGCAGCCAGGAGTAATTATAAATTCCCTCACTGCAGCGTGCCCAATAGCCAGCACACATCCCAGTGACCCGTCTGGCGACCAATTATCCTAGGTGCAGTTCCCTGACTGACCTGAGGGGTAAGGGGGGCGCCAAGAGCTGCAAGTTCCTAAGTGGAAGTGGGATAATTATAAATCCCTGCAGTTTACTGGGTCGGACGGCAGCAGCCGTCGTGTGTGTGCGCTTTTCGTCACATTTGCAGCACGGAGGGATCACAAGCCGTGATACCCCGGGCTACCGTGTGGCGGACCGCTGCCCGTTCATCACATGTGGTGGCAGCGTGGGATCACAAGCCGTGATACCCCGGCTACCGTGTGGCAGACCGCGTGCCCGTTCATCACATATGGTGGCAAGCGGTGGGATTATAGAGCATTAGTGACTGGTTTGAGCAATCATTCCATTCACTAAAAAACTTGCACGGTTCTTCAGGGACCCTGCAACTAAAGTTTTTGGAGAACAGACCAGTGTTTATTAGTCCTGAGACAATTGTGTGTACTTGGGGTTACCCCCCCTTCTCTTTGTTTTTCTATCCTATCTTTTATTTGGCAAACATGGCTACAATAGGAGCAAGTTGGTACAAACTGCAGAAAAGGGACACTCTTGCTGGAATATGCATTTCCCGAGCCTTGACCCAGGGCCAAACCAAAGCTCAACTGATCAAGGTCCTGATGTCACAGGACCACGCTGAAGCGAGGAGGGCACAGAAGCCGGCCCAAGCCAAGGTGGGGCGGCAGCAGAGGCCCAAACCCTGCAGGCTTACAACCAGGGCGGGATGTGTATCTCACAACAATCCTTATTGAAAAAATACTAAGTATGGAATGGACAAGGCAACTGTTAGGTGGATTCATAACTGGCTTAGTGATCGGACCCAAAGGGGTTGTAAATGGCTGCACATCCAGTTGGAAGAATGTCCAAGTGGGTACCACAAGGCTCTGTTTTGGGCCCTGTATTGTTCAACATCTTTATCAATGATTTAGATGAAGGAATTGAGGGTAAACTGATCAAATTTGCTGATGACACAAAGCTAGGAGGGGTAGCTAATACTAGAGAAAGAGAGAGAGGATCAAAAAGATAAAATAAACGGAGCAGTGGGCAGCAACTAACAGAATGGATTTTAACAGGGAAAAATGCAAATACTACATCTGGGCAATAAAAATGAAAAAAGCTATACAAAATGGGAGGAATAGGGCAAGTAACAGCACATGTGAAAAAGACTTGGGTATACTAATTGATCACAGACTTAACATGAGTCAACAGTGTGATGCAGCAGCAAAAAAGCAAATGCCAATTCTAGGATGTATCAACAGAAGCTACAGTCTAGAATCACGTGGGGTCATTATTGCCCTCTACTCCTCTTTGGTCAGACCTCATCTGGAATACGTGTCCAGTTTTGGGCACCACATTTTAAAAAAAGACATCAACAAACTGGAGCAAGTTCAGAGAAGAGCCACCAAAAGGTGACCGGTCTGCAAACCATGTCCCTATGAGGAACGGTTGCAGGATTTGGGAATGTTTAGCTTGCAAAAAAGAAGACTGAAGGAGACTTAATAGCTGTCTACAAATATCTCAAGGGCTGTCACATTGTAGAAGGATCATCTTTATTCTCATTTGCGCAAGGAAAGACTAGAAGCAATGGATGAAACTGAATGGGAGGAGACACAGATTAGATATTAGAAAAAACTTTTGACAGTTAGGTGATCAATGAGTGGAACCAGGCTGCCACAAGAGGTGGTGAGTTCTCCTTCAAGGAAGTCTTCAAACGAGGCTGGATAGACATCTGTCTGGGATGATTTAGAGAATCCTGCTTGAGCAGGGGTTGGACCAAGACCCAGGAGGTCCCTTCCAACTCTACCATTCTATGATTCTATGATTCTATGACCCTTACCTGCAGGCGGCCCTGGAGGAACTCCCCACCGACGACCGGGGGGAGCGCCTGAAGCTGATTCAGCAATAACCAGCAGGAGGCCCGAGCCGAGCGCCAAGCCCAGCGAGAGGCTGAGAGAGCCGAGCGGAGGCTGAGAAGCCCGAGCCGAGCGGGAAGCCCAAGCGCAGAGAGCCCATGAGCTGGAGATGGTCCAGCGAGGGCAATGCCCTCCACAGCCCAGAGCAGTGTGCCCAGCAGCACTCAAGTCCCAAGCCCCGGCCGGAGCACTTTCCCGTGCTGGAAGGGACGGAGACTTGGACACTTTTCTGCGGGCCTTTGAGAAAGTCTGCAGACAGTACCCGGCTGCCCGCCGACCAATGGGCCAGGTACTTGACCCCCGGGCTAAAGGGCAAAGCTTTGGAGGCGTTTGCTTCCCCTCGCGCCAGATCAAGACAGTGACTATGAGGCCATCAAGCAGGCCTGATTGCCAAGTACCAGCTAACCCCTGAGGTATACCGAAAGAAGTTCCGGAACCTCCAAGTGGCCCACATGACAGCTATAGCGATGTGGTGCAAAGGACTCCGGAACCACTTTGACCAGGGATCCATGGACTGTCAGTTGACACCTATGAGGAGCTGAAAGACCTGATATCAAAGACCAGTTCCTGCATCTGTGCCCAGCTGAGTCCGACAGTTCATCCTGACCGAGAACCGGAGGACGCGGTCACAACAGCACGATCGCCGACAGCTATGAGGCCAACCGGAAACCCGAGGTGCGGAAGCCCGTCTCCACCCGCTGGGGAGGGGTAAGCCTGCAACCAACCCCAGTGCCCCTGCCAGTCGCCCTCTGGAGGCACTATCCCCTTGCCAGCGCCAGGCCTACATCAGACCCCCGCCATGTTTCTCCTGTAAAAGGACTGACACTCAGCGCCACCTGTCCCGAGAGGCAGAAGAACCCCCCAGCCAAGGCCTCCGGGCCCAACTCCTCTGTTCTTTTGGTGGGTGGTTGGTGGGGAGGGTTGATGACAACGTGCAGCCCGTCCGCGTGGGGGCCCGTCTTGCTACAGGCCTCAAGGACACCGGGGCTGAACAACCCTATCCGACCCAACTGGCGGCCCCGAAGA
>JARQOD010000003.1:607896804-608004165 GCA_033576555.1 Oophaga sylvatica | reverse complement strand
GAAAAATTTTTTTTCTTAAACTTTTGGATAGAGATTTACGTAGTCTGTCACAAGTACAGCGGATAGGGACATGAATTTAACGGAGGGGGAGATTCTGGTCCTTAAAAACCTGGAAAAAAATGAAACAATAATAATAAAACCTTCGAACAAAGGGGGAAATGTGGTAACTATGAACAAGATGAATAGCTAAACATGTGCCACCGCATCCTCAAAGATAGTTTGACGTATGAAATCTTGCAGTCAATCCTACCATTAGGTTCAGAGGTGAACTGTGACCATACTGTTTGCCGCTTTTAATTCAAAACTCCTCTCCAAGAATGAACTTGAGTATTTGCTCCCAACATACCCCCTCACACCGACCTTTTACACCTTACCGATGCACAAGGGTCTGATACCGTTGAAAGGGCGACCCATCGTATCGGGTATAGACTCACTCACACAGAATTGCGGCATTTATATAGACTACATACTTCGCCCCTTTGTGCTTTCCCTCCTTCCAACATTAGGGACACCTCTGATCTACTGAATAAAATTGAAGGTATCAACTTGGACAGGAGAGCCTTTACAGTAAATACCTCACGAGTGGGGGATAAAAGGGTCGCCATTTTTTAAGTCAAGATCCATCGGATTGTGTTACCCACAATTCCTTTGTCATAGACCTTCTACGATATACCTCACGCATAACTTTTTCCTCTTCAGTGGCAGGTTCTTCCACCAGCTCAGGGCACTGTAATGGGGAGCCCTTGTGCCCCAGTTATGCTAATCTGTTTCCTGGGCTGGTGGGAGGATACCCACATCTTTGGGATGAAACAAGGTGGTTGCATCCCCAATAGGAGCATGGTACAATATATAGATGATATTTTTATCATCTGGATGGGCTCCAGGACAGAATTTAATGAGTTTCTGGAGAACATCAATGTACACTTTACGTCTGAACTGAGCAGGGATATATTACCATTCTTGGATGTATTGATCGAGAGGAAAACAGAGGGCACCCTTAGTACTGACATGTATCGTAAGCCAACCAGTACCAATAGCTTGCTCAGGTGGGATAGCCACCACCCAGCCCCACTAAGGAGAGGTATACCGAAGGGTCAATTCCTAAGACTTAGAAGGAGCTGCTCACAAACATCAGACTTTAATAGACAGGCCATAGATGTGGCTAACAGATTTACTGACAAAGGCTATCCTAAACAGGTCCTCATGTAAACAGCCTGCAGCTTTGCAGAAAGTAAAGAAAGAATCACCCGTCTTGCTACAAACTTCAGCCGGTAGGAACAAGGTGAAAAGAAAAAATACATATCATAGGTACCTATGATAACAAACACGACCAGGTCTTCACTATCCTTAAAAGACACTGGGATGTGCTGATGGCGGATCCGGACCTTGGTGAAGTGCTGGGCACTAACCCAGCTGTCACCTATAGGAAGGGACGCTCACTTAGGGATCGCCTGGTGCACAGTCATTACAAAAGACCAACACCTATGGGCACTTGGCTGGATCGGAAACAATGTGGGTTTTTTTAAGTGTGGAGATTGCAGTTATTGCAAATGAATGAGACCTTGCAAACAATTCACCAATTCACCAGTTATGTGGTGCCAATATTCAAAAAGGAGGCAAAAACCTGAACCTGGAAATTATAGGCCAGTGAGCTTAACATCTACTGTGGGTAAAATCCTGGAGGGTTTTTTAAGGGATACTATATTGGAGTATCTGAAGCTGAATAACCTCATGACACATATCAGCATGGGTTTACGAGGGACCGTTCTTGTCAGACTAATCTGATAAGCTTTTATGAAGGGGTAAGTTCAGGACTGGACCAAGGGAACGCAGTGGACGTGGTGTTCATGGACTTCTCAAAAGCTTTTGATACAGTGCCACACAAAAGGTTGATACATAAAATGAGAACAATGGGGATAGGGGAAAATATGTGTAAGTGGGTTAAGAACTGGCTCATGGATAGAAAACAAAGGGTGGTTATTAATGGAGCACACTCGGACTGGGTCACGGTTAGCAGTGGGGTACCACAGGGGTCAGTATTGGGGCTGCTTCTCTTTAACATATTTATTAATGACCTTGTAGGGGGCATACAGAGTAGTATTTCAATATTTGCAGATGACACTAAACTCTGCAGGGTAATAAATACAGAGGAGGACAATTTTATATTACAGAGGATTTATGTAAACTAGAAGCTTGGGCTGATAAATGGCAAATGAGCTTTAATGGGGATACATGTAAGGTCATGCACTTGGGTAGAACAAATAAGATGTATAATTATGTGCTTAATTGTAAAACACTGGGCAAAACTGTCACTGAAAAAGACCCTTTGGGTATGGGTGGACGACAAACTCACATTTAGTGGCCAATGTCAGGCAGCTGCTGCCAAGGCAAATAAAATAATGGGATGCATTAAAGAGGCATAGATGCTCATGAGGAGAACATAATTTTACCTCTATACAAGTCACTGGTGCGACCACACTTAGAATACTGTGTGCAGTTCTGGTCTCCGGTGTATAAGAAAGACATAGCTGAACTGGAGCGGGTGCAGAGAAGAGCAACCAAGGTTATTAGAGAACTGGGGGGTCTGCAATACCAGGAGACAGGTTATTACACTTGGGGTTATTTAGTTTGGAGAAACGAAGGCTTAGGGGTGATCTTATTACAATGTATAAATATATGAGGGGACAGTACAAAGACCTTTCTAATGATCTTTTTACTCTTAGACCTGTGACGGGGACAAGGGGGCATCCTCTACGTCTGGAGGAAAGAAGGTTTAGCCATAATCACAGAGCAGATTCTTTACTGTAAGAGCAGTGAGACTATGGAACTCTCTGCCGTCTAATGTTGTAATGAGTGATTCCCTACTAACATGTAAGAAGGGACTGGATGAAAAGTATAATATTACAGGCTATATTCACTAGTTTCCTAGATACTGCGTTGATCCAGGGAGCTAGTCTGATTGCCGGATGTGGAGTCGGGAAGGAATTTTTTTCCCCAATGTGAAGCTTACTGTTTGCCACTTGGGTTTTTTTTTGCCTTCCTCTGGATCAACATGTTAGGGCAGGTTAGGATAGGATATGGGGAGAACTAGATGGACTTAAAGTCTTCCTTCAACCTTAATAATAACTATAACTATGTTACTATGTTACCTTCACTAGCGGTCACCCGGAAGTTCTCCCTGAGTGCGTCCGGCGGGACATGTAAGAACCCGGCGTCTCTGACACAGGACGCACGGACTATTTTCTCTTCTTGCCGAACGGACACTTCTGAAGGGGCGCATACCAGCGCTATTTCTCTGGACCTTACAACACAGGTATCTATTTTTCTTCCTTTATGCTGTGGACGAATCACTCCTACCTAAGGCCGGGTTCACATTGTGTTGCGGGCAATGCGCTGATGGCATCCATCATATACGGCACTAACGCTATGTAACGGATGCGTTAATGCCGCCATTGCCCACAATAGTAGTAGTGCATCCTAACGCATGCCGAAATCGGCATGCATTAGCGATGTGCCGTCATTCTGTGACGGACCCTCGGACTCGGTCTGCAGCGTTCGGGGGTCCGTCACTGCTAGCTCAGATGGAGACGCTGCGCTAGCGTGGTCGGTAAACGCGATCACAATATGACAGTGGCGTTAATGTAGTCCGTCAACGCTATGTGAACCTAGCCTAAGTGAACGGAGCTCATACATTTTCTCATTTGCATTGTTGTTCATGATATTCCTTGTCTCAAATCTAATTTCAGTGGGACACAACCATCTTCTTTTTTCAAGGGATTCTCCATATTAGTAAAGAATGTCAGAAAAAATGCCTTTCCTAAACTTTGGCACTTTCTGCAGTGTTATCACCCTGTCCGTATTATAGTCTTAGGAGTCATTCTTACGGTATGTTATCTAGTATATACCTTCCTCATGCCTGTTCTTTGGACATGTACTCTATATACATACATCTCTATATTTGTCTCGTTGCATTTTCTCCTTATATCTATCTCACACCATTCTTGATATGTTTGTAACTAGTTTCATTGTATTTCACAGAAACAGACATTTCTTGGAAAAGACTCATAAGCCGAAACATTGAATATTTATGTCTGCATCATTGAAATATTTCTACAAATTGTGTTAAATAGAAGAGAATATCTATGTCTATACCACTGGAATATTTTCTTGCAATTATCTTATGAAATTGAATAGACAATTTCCCTTTTTTTTCTTTTTTTCATTTTTTATCATGAATATGGATATTTGTGTCTGCATCACTAAGACATTTCTCTTGTAAAATAAGGAGATAATCATTTTTTGTTTTTTTCTTTTTTTCATCTAATGTATAATAAAAACACCAATAGCATAAATTGAGTGCCGGAGTTTTTCTATTTTTATCTATGCAGTTTTTTTCTCCTGAGCACCATTCTCTATTGCGGTGAGCACTCCTTAGTCTTTATTACAGTAGTGAGCACTGTATTACCTGTCCACTGACACTATATACAGAGCATGTGTGTATAATGTCACTGGTGATCCCTGTATTACCTGTACACTATACACTATTGTGATGATACTGTAGCTCCATGTCTTGTGCTGTTGCTAGAACTACAACCCCCGTTTGCAAGCACAGGGCAAAGTTACCCCTCCCTCCTTTTCTCTGCAGCTCACGCTTCCCTTCCCCCCTGTCAACCTGCAGTCAAGCTCAGTGTAACCTGAGCTACCAGTGCTGGAAGTTTTGCCGCTTCACCGCAGGGGTCCTCCATTGTCTGCACACGTGCTTTCTTCCTATAGCAGCCATTTTGGAGAATTCATTCTTTTTTGGTTAATAACACGGTGGGAGCATTCGCTAGAAACACGAACGTCACTGTGTTGAACCATGCGCCGACGGGCATCGTTCCCGTGGTACCGGTGAACCCGTAACTCCAACAGAGCCCGAGAAATGGAATTCTCGGGTGCCCTATGAACTAGCCCACCCAAGTGTGGGCTCATTGGAACCGTCATTTTAGAGTAAGATCATTGATAGGTCTGCCATTATTCTGCTAGGTTCACAGGACGAGGGATGGACCTTATGATATTTCAGAGCTCAAATCATACACTTCTGTCCCTGGGAGGTGGCCAGAAAAACCAGCCCCGTTTGTGAGGTCAGCAGCCCACATGTATAAGTCTGGCAGTGACCCCCCCCTGCGTCAGTCCCTGCTGTGAGGTCCTGAGTAAGAGATCTGCCAATGAACTATGACGTGTGGCTCCTTCCCCCAGCCTGGCTTGCCTGTAAATGATCTAACAACCATGTGAGTTATCTTTCATTCTTAATCCCATTTTATTTTATAACTGCATCTGTACATAACGATATTGTCTCAGTTTGTTCCATCTTTTATATTATATAAGCACTGCCTGTTTTTAAGGAATAAACCTATAAATTTATTAGTTTGTTTCTCCTGCTCTATAAACGAATTTGCACGTGCCTGAAGCACTACGCTACTGTTTTGGGGTTGCTACGGACCCTCTTGATAAATTGTTCATCAAAAGCCGTAGCTGGTGGCAGCTAAAAGAAGGGGTGTAAAGTGTTAATCTATTGGGTGACGCTGGCAGTGACGGAGCGGGGTTTATAAGGGTACTGCCTGGCTGCAGCCAGGAGTAATTATAATTCCCTCACTGCAGCGTGCCCAATAGCCAGCACACATCCAAGTGACCCGTCTGGCGACCAATTATCCTAGGTGCAGTTCCCTGACTGACCTGAGGGTAAGGGGGGCGCCAGAGAGCTGCAAGTTCCTAAGTGGAAGTGGGATAATTATAAATCCCTGCAGTTTACCGGGTCGGACGGCAGCAGCCGTCGTGTGTGTGCGCGTTTTCGTCACATTTGCAGCACGGAGGGATCACAAGCCGTGATACCCGGGCTACCGTGTGGCGGACCGCGTGCCCGTTCATCACATGTGGTGGCAGCGGTGGGATCACAAGCCGTGATACCCCGGGCTACCGTGTGGCAGACCGCGTGCCCGTTCATCACATATTGGTGGCAAGCGGTGGGATTATAGAGCATTAGTGATCTGGTTTGAGCAATCATTCCATTCACTAAAAAACTTGCACGGTTCTTCAGGGACCCTGCAACTAAAGTTTTGGAGAACAGACTCAGTGTTTATTAGTCCTGAGACAATTGTGTGTACTTGGGTTACCCCTCCTTCTCTTTGTTTTTCTATCCTATCTTTTATTTGGCAAACATGGCTACAATAGGAGCAAGTTGGTACAAACTGCAGAAAAGGGACACTCTTGCTGGAATATGCATTTCCCGAGGCCTTGACCCCAGGGGCCAAACCAAAGCTCAACTGATCAAGGTCCTGATGTCACAGGACCACGCTGAGAGCGAGGAGGGCACAGAAGCCGGCCCAAGCCAAGGTGGGGCGGCAGCAGAGGCCCAAACCCTGCAGGCTTACAACCAGGGCGGGATGTGTATCTCACACAATCCTTATTGAAAAAATGACTAAGTATGGAATGGACAAGGCAACTGTTAGGTGGATTCATAACTGGCTTAGTGATCGGACCCAAAGGTGGTTGTAAATGGCTGCACATCCAGTTGGAAGAATGTCTCAAGTGGGGTACCACAAGGCTCTGTTTTGGCCCTGTATTGTTCAACATCTTTATCAATGATTTAGATGAAGGAATTGAGGGTAAACTGATCAAATTTGCTGATGACACAAAGCTAGGAGGGGTAGCTAATACTAGAGAAGAGAGAGAGAGGATTCAAAAAGATATAAATAAACTGGAGCAGTGGGCAGCAACTAACAGAATGGATTTTAACAGGGAAAAATGCAAAGTACTACATCTGGGCAATAAAAATGAAAAAAGCATATACAAAATGGGAGGAATAGGGCTAAGTAACAGCACATGTGAAAAAGACTTGGGTATACTAATTGATCACAGACTTAACATGAGTCAACAGTGTGATGCAGCAGCAAAAAAGGCAAATGCAATTCTAGGATGTATCAACAGAAGCATACAGTCTAGATCACGTGGGGTCATTATTGCCCTCTACTCCTCTTTGGTCAGACCTCATCTGGAATACTGTGTCCAGTTTTGGGCACCACATTTTAAAAAAGACATCAACAAACTGGAGCAAGTTCAGAGAAGAGCCACCAGAATGGTGACCGGTCTGCAAACCATGTCCTATGAGGAACGGTTGCAGGATTTGGGAATGTTTAGCTTGCAAAAAAGAAGACTGGAGGAGACTTAATAGCTGTCTACAAATATCTCAAGGGCTGTCACATTGTAGAAGGATCATCTTTATTCTCATTTGCGCAAGGAAAGACTAGAAGCAATGGGATGAAACTGAATGGGAGGAGACACAGATTAGATATTAGAAAAAACTTTTTGACAGTTAGGGTGATCAATGAGTGGAACAGGCTGCCACAAGAGGTGGTGAGTTCTCCTTCAATGGAAGTCTTCAAACAGAGGCTGGATAGACATCTGTCTGGGATGATTTAGAGAATCCTGCTTTGAGCAGGGGGTTGGACCAGATGACCCAGGAGGTCCCTTCCAACTCTACCATTCTATGATTCTATGATTCTATGACCCTTACCTGCAGGCGGCCCTGGAGGAACTCCCCACCGACGACCGGGGGGAGCGCCTGAAGCTGATTCAGCAATACCAGCAGGAGGCCCGAGCCGAGCGCCAAGCCCAGCGAGAGGCTGAGAGAGCCGAGCGGGAGGCTGAGAGAGCCCGAGCCGAGCGGGAAGCCCAAGCGCAGAGAGCCCATGAGCTGGAGATGGTCCAGCGAGGGGCAATGCCCTCCACAGCCCAGAGCAGTGTGCCCAGCAGCACTCAGAGTCCCAAGCCCCGGCCGGAGCACTTTCCCGTGCTGGAAAGGACGGAGACTTGGACACTTTTCTGCGGGCCTTTGAGAAAGTCTGCAGACAGTACCGGCTGCCCGCCGACCAATGGGCCAGGTACTTGACCCCCGGGCTAAAGGGCAAAGCTTTGGAGGCGTTTGCTTCCCTCGCGCCAGATCAAGACAGTGACTATGAGGCCATCAAGCAGGCCCTGATTGCCAAGTACCAGCTAACCCCTGAGGTATACCGAAAGAAGTTCCGGAACCTCCAAGGTGGCCCACATGACAGCTATAGCGATGTGGTGCAAGGACTCCGGAACCACTTTGACCAGTGGATCCATGGACTGTCAGTTGACACCTATGAGGAGCTGAAAGACCTGATGATCAAAGACCAGTTCCTGCATCTGTGCCCAGCTGAGGTCCGACAGTTCATCCTGGACCGAGAACCGGAGGACGCGGTCACAACAGCACGGATCGCCGACAGCTATGAGGCCAACCGGAAACCCGAGGTGCGGAAGCCCGTCTCCACCCGCTGGGGAGGGGGTAAGCCTGCAACCAACCCCAGTGCCCCTGCCAGTCGTCCCTCTGGAGGCACTATCCCCTTTGCCAGCGCCAGGCCTACATCAGACCCCCGCCAGTGTTTCTCCTGTAAAAGGACTGGACACATCAGCGCCACCTGTCCGGAGAGGCAGAAGAACCCCCCAGCCAAGGCCTCCGGGCCCAACGCCTCTGTTTTTTGGTGGGTGGTGTGGTGGGGAGGGTTGATGACAACGTGCAGCCCGTCCGCGTGGGGGCCCGTCTTGCTACAGGCCTCAAGGACACCGGGGCTGAACGAACCCTCATCCGACCCGAACTGGCGGCCCCTGAAGAGTTGATTCCGGGGAAAACCTTAACTGTCACAGGGATTGGGGGCGTCCACTACCCCTTGCCGATAGCCCGAGTTTTCATTGACTGGGGTGCCGGGAGCGGGGTTAAAGGAAGTGGGGGTGTCCGAAAACCTGCCCACTGATGTTTTATTGGGGACTGATCTGGGGAGGATGGTGGCGTACTATGTCCCTGACACCCCTTCCCAATCTGATGATAAGGTTAACGTTAACCATGATGTTGATGTTGATGATGATGGGAAACTGATTGTGTTACCTGCTAATGCTTTGGAAGTGATGATGCAACTGATAACCTTTCTTTCCCTAGGACTGATGTTGATAGTGATGTATCTGTGCCATCTGAATCTGTTAACCCTTTCTCTGAAGTGGTAGATGTGTCCACAGGTACAGGAGCGTTCAGCCACGTCGCTCTGCGGAGTGAGACGGCTGAGGAACCCCTAGCAGGAGCAAGCGACAGTGCTCAAGGAAATGGGGAGGTGCATGGGAACCGGGAGGAAGGTGACGCCATGACACTGACCAGTGCCACCGAGGAAGGTAACTGGCCCATAAGTAGCACTGCTCCTGAAGTGTTGGGGGTGGATGGGGAGGTAGAGCCCATAGCAGCGCAGGCTGATGGGTCTATAGAAATCCCCGGGGAGACTGCATATGTAGCTGCTGTCATCCGCAGTCAGAGTGCCCGGATCGCAGGTAGCGCCCTGCCATCTGGACCCTCCTCCACTACAGGAGAGACTGAACCAGAGGTGGACCCAGAGCCGGTCCCAGAGGGTCCCAGTGAGGAAGGAACCCTGACGTCACTTCTGGCTGCCTCCAGCCAGGAGTTCCAGGCTGCTCTGCACTCAGATGCGAGCCTGGAGAACTTGAGGCACCTCGCCGAGACGCCCACCTCCGTGACTGATAAGGAGAGGGTGTTCTGGGAACGAGGAAGGTTGTACCGGGAGACAGTACCCAGAGACTCCCAAAAGGAGTGGTTGAGGGAAAAACAGCTGGTCGTCCCGCACCAGTTCCGAGGTGAGTTGTTGAGGATTGCCCATGAGATTCCACTTGCTGGACACTTGGGGATTAGCAAAACTAAGGCACGGCTGTCTCAACACTTCTATTGGCCCAAGATGGGGACAGATGTGACTAACTACTGCCGCTCCTGTATCACCTGTCAAAGAGTGGGGAAGGCGGGGCCTGCTCTTAAGGCTCCCCTGATCCCGTTGCCAGTGATAGAGGAGCCTTTCCAGAGAATCGCGGTGGACATTGTGGGCCCGCTGGCCGTCCCCAGCAGCTCTGGAAAGCAATACATCCTTACTGTGGTAGACTACGCTACCCGGTACCCGGAGGCAGTAGCTCTGTCCTCAACTAGGGCAGATAAGGTGGCGGATGCACTGGTGACCATCTTTTCACGGGTAGGATTTCCCAGGGAGATGCTTACCGATCAAGGGACCCAATTTATGTCTCGCCTAATGAAGGCTCTCTGCAGCAAAATGCAGGTGACGCGTATGGTATCGAGTGCGTATCACCCACAGACAATGGTTTGTGTGAGCGCTTTAACGGTACCCTCAAACAGATGCTCCGCATGCTGGTTGAGACCCAGGGACGCGATTGGGAGCGGTACCTCCCACACCTGCTATTTGCCTACAGAGAAGTCCCGCAGGCCTCGACGGGGTTCTCCCCCTTCGAGCTCCTGTATGGTAGGCGAGTCCGGGGACCCCTTGGGTTGATAAGAGAATCCTGGGAAGATGAGCCAAACCCCACGGAAGTGTCCATCGTGGATTATGTCATGCGCTTCCGCGACAAGATGCAGACCTTGACGCAGTTGGTGCATGACAACATGACGCAGGCTCAGGCTGACCAGAAGCACTGGTACGACCAGAACGCCCGGGAGCGGACCTACCAGGTGGGTCAAAAGGTGTGGGTGCTGGTCCCCGTACCAAAGGATAAGCTTCAGGCAGCCTGGGAAGGCCCGTACGTCGTGCACCAACAGCTCAACCCAGCCACCTACGTGGTCACGCTTGACCACACTCGGGGTAGGCGCAAGGCCTTTCACGTCAACATGATGAAGGCCCATCACGAACGTGAAGCCTGCGTCCTACCGGTCTGCAATCTGCCCGAGGACGGGGAAGAGGATCCCCTCCTAGACATGCTGGCCCAAGCTAATGCCAATGGGTCCATTGAGGACATGGAGGTAAATGTCTCGCTAACCGTCTCCCAGCGGTTGCAGTTGCTGACCACTCTGGAACCCTTCCGGGCCGAGTTCACGAACCGACCCGGAAGGACCGAGTTGGCAGTCCACGAGGTGGACACCGGGGATCATGCCCCATTACGGCGGACACCTTATCGGATCTCTGAGGAGGTGCAGCAGATTATGCGCCAGGAGATCCATGAGATGTTGCAGCTGGGGGTGATCCGGCCGTCCAAAAGCACGTGGGCCTCACCTGTAGTTCTCGTGCCCAAAAAGGATCGGACCACCCGGTTCTGCGTGGACTACAGGGGGCTCAACGCCATCACTACCTCTGATGCGCACCCAATGCCACGCATCGAGGATCTGCTGGAGCGGTTGGCGAATGCCAAGTACATATCCATCATGGATCTGAGCCGGGGATACTGGCAGATTCCCCTGAGCCCTGCGGCGCAGGAGAAATCTGCCTTTATCACCCCTTTTGGACTGTACGAGTCCACGGTCATGCCTTTCGGCATGAAGAATGCCCCTGCCACTTTTCAGCGGATGGTCAACCACCTGCTTCAGGGACTGGAGGAGTACGCTGTGGCGTACCTGGACGACATTGCCGTCTTCAGTTCCACCTGGGAGGAACACCTTCAGCATCTCCAGGAGGTGCTCAAGCGTATTCACCAGGCAGGTCTGACCATCAAGCCGGGAAAATGCCAGATGGGCATGAGGGAGGTCCACTACCTGGGGCACCGGGTAGGCGGGGGTTCCATGAGTCCAGAGCCCGAGAAAGTGGACGCGATCGTGTCCTGGCCCACCCCCAGGACCAAAAAGCAGGTGAAGTCCTTCCTGGGCACTGCAGGGTACTATAGGCGTTTCATACTGAACTATAGCGCCATTGCAAAACCCTTGACGGACCTCACCAAGGGCGGTCTACCCCAAACAGTCAACTGGACAGATGGCTGTGAGGCGGCATTCCGAGCTTTGAAAACAGCCCTGTGCAGCTCTCCAGTGTTGAAAGCCGTCGACAGCAGTCGGCCATTCCTGGTACAGACTGACGCCAGCGAATTTGGCCTCGGTGCTGTACTCAGCCAGGTTGATTCGGGGGACCAGGAGCACCCCGTGTTGTACCTGAGCCGGAAACTTCTGCCAAGGGAAGTGGCATACTCCACCATCGAGAAGGAGTGCCTGGCCATGGTCTGGGCACTGCAACGTTTGCAGCCCTACCTGTACGGGCGCACCTTCAAGGTGGTCACCGACCACAACCCTCTGAGCTGGCTGCACACAGTGTCCGGAACCAATGGTAGGTTGCTACGCTGGAGCCTTGCCCTGCAGCAGTATGATTTTGCCGTACAACACAAGAAAGGCAGTGATCATGGGAATGCTGATGGGTTATTACGACGTGGCGAACCCGCTGAGGTGCGCATGTCGGATTACCGAGAGGTCATGCCTCCGTAGCGCCCTCTAAAGGGGGGAGGTGTGATGATACTGTAGCTCCATGTCTTGTGCTGTTGCTAGAACTACAACCCCCACCGTTTGCAAGCACAGGGCAAAGTTACCCCTCCCTCCTTTTCTCTGCAGCTCACGCTTCCCTTCCCCCCTGTCAACCTGCAGTCAAGCTCAGTGTAACCTGAGCTACCAGTGCTGGAAGTTTTGCCGCTTCACCGCAGGGGTCCTCCATTGTCTGCACACGTGCTTTCTTCCTATAGCAGCCATTTTGGAGAATTCATTCTTTTTTGGTTAATAACACGGTGGGAGCATTCGCTAGAAACACGAACGTCACTGTGTTGAACCATGCGCCGACGGGCATCGTTCCCGTGGTACCGGTGAACCCGTAACTCCAACAGAGCCCGAGAAATGGAATTCTCGGGTGCCCCATGAACTAGCCCACCCAAGTGTGGGCTCATTGGAACCGTCATTTTAGAGTAAGATCATTGATAGGTCTGCCATTATTCTGCTAGGTTCACAGGACGAGGGATGGACCTTATGATATTTCAGAGCTCAAATCATACACTTCTGTCCCTGGGAGGTGGCCAGAAAAACCAGCCCCGTTTGTGAGGTCAGCAGCCCACATGTATAAGTCTGGCAGTGACCCCCCCCTGCGTCAGTCCCTGCTGTGAGGTCCTGAGTAAGAGATCTGCCAATGAACTATGACGTGTGGCTCCTTCCCCCAGCCTGGCTTGCCTATGCATATGTAACTATCATGTGAGTTATCTTTCATTCTTAATCCCATTTTATTTTATAACTGCATCTGTACATAACGATATTGTCTCAGTTTGTTACATCTTTTTATATTATATAAGCACTGCCTGTTTTTAAGGAATAAACCTATAAATTTATTAGTTTGTTTCTCCTGCTCTATAAACGAATTTGCACGTGCCTGAAGCACTACGCTACTGTTTTGGGGTTGCTACGGACCCTCTTGATAAATTGTTCATCAAAAGCCGTAGCTGGTGGCAGCTAAAAGGTAAGTGTAAAGTGTTAATCTATTGGGTGACGCTGGCAGTGATGGAGCGGGGTTTATAAGGGTACTGCCTGGCTGCAGCCAGGAGTAATTATAATTCCCTCACTGCAGCGTGCCCAATAGCCAGCACACATCCAAGTGACCCGTCTGGCGACCAATTATCCTAGGTGCAGTTCCCTGACTGACCTGAGGGTAAGGGGGGCGCCAGAGAGCTGCAAGTTCCTAAGTGGAAGTGGGATAATTATAAATCCCTGCAGTTTACTGGGTCGGACGGCAGCAGCCGTCGTGTGTGTGCGCGTTTTCGTCACATTTGCAGCACGGAGGGATCACAAGCCGTGATACCCCGGGCTACCGTGTGGCGGACCGCGTGCCCGTTCATCACAACTATATACAGAGCTCCTATGTATAATGTCACTGGTGATCCCTGTATTACCTGTACACTATACACTATATACAGAGCTCCTGTGTATATTGTCATAGCTGAGCACTGTATTACCTGTACACTATATATATATATATAGAGCTCTTGTGTATAATGTCACTGGTGATCACTGTATTACCTGTACACTATACACTATATACAGAGCTCCTATGTATAATGTCACTGGTGATCCCTGTATTACCTGTACACTATACACTATATACAGAGCTCCTGTGTATATTGTCATAGCTGAGCACTGTATTACCTGCGCACTATATAAAGAGCTCCTGTGTATAATGTCACCAGTGATCACTGTATTACGTGTACACTGACACTATATAAAGAGCTCCTGTGTACAATGTCACTGGTGATCCCTGTATTACCTGTACACTGACACTATATATACAGCTCCTGTTTATAATGTCACTGGTGATCACTGTATTACCTATATACTGACACTATATACATAGCTCCTGGGTATAATGTCACTGGTGATTACTGTTTTACCTGTATACTGACACTATACATGAGCTCCTGTAGATCCTGTGTATAATATCACTGGTGATCACTGCGCTACCTGTACACTATACACTATATACAGAGATCTTGCATATAATGTCACTGGTGATCACTGTATTGCCTGTATACTATACACTATATACAGAGCTCCTGTGTATAATGTTACTGGTGATCCCTGTATTACCTGTACACTGACACTATATTCAGAACTCCCTTGCATAATGTCACTGATGATCAATGTATTACCTGTACACTGACGCTATATACAGTATACAGAGCTCCTGTGTATAATACCACCGGTGATCATTGTATTACCTCAACACTATTACAAAACACAGAGCTCCCATGTATAATGTCACTGGTGATTACTGTATTACCCATACACTTCCCTTGGATCTTGGTCTTCAGCTCAGTTGCCTCTTCCCTTACATCTTGGTCCCTGGCTTAGTTTAATCTTCGCTTGGATTTTGGGGTCTGGCTCAATTGTCTCTTCTTCTGTATTTTGATCACTGGTTAAGTTGCCTTTCCTCTTAAAACTTTGCCTCTGGCTCAGTTGCCCATTCCCTTTGATCTTTGTCATTGGCTCAGTTACCTCTTCCCTTACATCTTGGTCCCTGGCTCAATTGCTTCTTCCCCTGGATCTTGGTCTCTGGGTCAGTTGGATCTTCATTTGGATCTTGATCTCTGACTCAGCTGCATCTTCCCTTGGATCTTGGTCTCTGGCTCAGTTGCCTCTTTGCTTGGATCTTGGTCAATGGATCAGATGCCTCTTTGCTTGGATCTTGGTCTCTGGCTCAGATGCCTCTTTACTTGGATCTTGGTCTCTGGCTCAGTTGCTTCTTCTCTTGGATCTTGGTCTCTGGCTCAGTTGCCTCTTCTCTTGGATCTTGGTCTCTGGCTTAGTTGCCTCTTCTCTTGGACCTTGGTCTCTGGCTCAGTTGCCTCTTCTCTTGGATCTTGGTCTCTGGCTCAGTTGCCTCTTCGCTTGGATCTTGGTCTCTGGCTCAGTTGCCTTTTCGCTTGGATCTTGGTCTCTGGCTCAGTTGCCTCTTTGCTTGGATCTTGGTCTCTGGCTCAGTTGCTTCTTCACTTGGATCTTGGTCTCTGGCTCAGTTGCTTCTTCTCTTGGATCTTGGTCTCTGGCTCAGTTGCCTCTTTGCTTGGATCTCGGTCTCAGACTCAGTTGCCTCTTCCCTTGGATCTTGGTCTCAAGGGTATGCCACACTAAGCGAGATCGCTAGCGAGATCGCTAACGAGATCGCTAACAAGATCGCTACTGCGTCACCAGTTATGATGCAGTAGCGATCTCGTTAGCGACTTAGCTGTGTGTGACATGTAGCAGCGATGTGGCCCCTGCTGAGATGTCGCTGATCGCTTATGAACATTCTGAGCCGTTTTTTGGTCGTTGGTGTCCCGCTGGTGAGCCTGAATCGCTGAGTGTGACACCCTTTATGAACGACTTCACCAGGGTCGCAGGTGGGACTAGGTTTTCCCAACGACCGCAGAGGTCATTATACAGATCGCTGATGAGTTGTGTTTGGAATCTAACTAGCGATCACATAGCGATCGAACTAGCGATCTCGCCAGGTCGTGTCGTTGTTGTGATCGCTGGTGCGATCGCTAAGTGTGGCAGTGCCTTCAGGCTCAGTTGCCTCTTCCCTTGGATCTTGGTCTCTGGCTCAGTTGCCTCTTCACTTGGATCTTGGTCTCTAGCTCAGTTGCCTTTGTCCCTAGATCTTGGCATTTGGCTCAGTTGGCTCTTCTCTTGGATCTTGGTCTCTGGCTTAGTTGCCTCTCCTCTTGGATATTGGTCATAGGCTCAGTTGCTTCTTCCATTAGATCCAGTTGCCTCTTCCATTAGATCTTGGTCTTTGGTTCAGTTGCTTCTTCACTTGGATCTTGGTCTCTGGCTCAGTTGCCTCTTCTCTTTGATCTTGGTCTCTGGCTCAGTTGCCTCTTCACTTGGATCTTGGTCTCAGGCTCAGTTGCCTCTTCGCTTGGATCTTAGTCTCTTACTCATTTGCCCTTTTCCCTAGATCTTGACATTTGGCTCAGTTGAATTTTCCCTTACATCTTGGTCTCTGGCTGGAATCTTGGTTCTTTCTCGTGGATCTTGGTCTCAGCTTGGAGTTGATTGTCATTCTGCAGGCAGTGCCCCCTGTCCTCTCTAATCCTCTTCAATTCACACTTATGTTTACCTGAATCTGAGCGATTTTGGAAATGTCATTAACTGAATGCTGCATCCTCTCAGACTGGAGATGATGAGCAAACAGTGAGAGGAATCCATGTCCAGTTGAGATAACGGCACCGCTCTTCCCGGGACGCTGCTCACCTCGGTTTACTCAGCAGTTTGTCTCTGAACTGCAAACAACCCTTTGTTGTTCTTTCATTTAATAAACTAATTAACTGATTAGAAGGTGCAGAATTTGATCTCCACCCATCATCCAAAACTACAACACCTGCGGAAATGTATCCTGTGGGTGTTTGGAGATCAAAATGGCCACATGTCAGCAAACAATCAGTCACTAAATGATGAGCAGTGAGTTACCATAGTTCAGTTCCCTGCCCTGACTCCCTTAACGCACGGATGATGCTGCACTCTTATCTGAGACTGGTATGCCCTATTACTGTAATGTCCTTGAATACCTGTTCGCGGTTGTGGCCTTGGTCACGTAAACATACACGGGTCACTGACTGGCACCAGGGTGATCATGTGCACTGGAGCCCTGAGTGTCAGTAGAAATGGACGTCTTTATCAGTGAATGTGTCTGAAGCCGCTCCAAATAATATACTCAATAGATTTAATGATTTTGTTGATGCATTTTTTGTGTAGGGATTCACTCTCTCAGGAAGGCATTAGGCAGCGCTCACACAGGCTCTGGATTCATGGATCAAACAATGGGATTTTTATTTTTCATTGGTTGCACAGCACCAAAACAAAACCATGAACACAAAATGCCAGCCTTGAGCTAGTCCCAATCCGATCAAACTAAACCGCTATTGTCCATAACAACCAGTGAGACTTGCAGTTTGGTGCACACGGGCGGTGGAGACTTTTCTCAGAGAGATATTCTGGCCTATCTCTCTTTAGCTCCCACACATATCTGTTATGAATGTGCTAGAGATGGTTTCTGAGCAGAGGCTCCCTCTGGTGGTTACAGACAGTACTGAACCTTTCAGCGAGGAATGGCAATCTGGGATCACGGACTGGTCTGATATAAGGGAGGTTCCCTCCCATGATGGTTGCCGGTGATCAATTGTTCTTGTCTCAGTTGTAGTTCCTGGTTCATTTGGAAGTTTGCTGGAGTCTTGCCTGCATCTTCTGCTATCAGATAAGATATTTTCTGCTTTTATTTTTGTGCTTGCTATTTGCATTGTTTTCTGCACATTTGTGGAGGTCAGCCAGTTCCCCTCCTGGGGCCTGAGCTCCTCACAGTTTATCTGCAGCCTCTGTTGTTTTTTCATTTGCTTTTTCCTGCTTTTTCAGCGGCTGCAGCTTGGTTTTGTTCACACTGAGATCTGATTTAGTGGGTGGCGAGATCATGTAATCTCAGTATTTTTGTAATCAGAATTGTTGGATTTTTGTAGGGTTTTCTGGGTTGCAGAAAGTAATCTCTCCTGTCCTTTCCTATTTAGTCAGCTTGTGGCCCCAGCGTTTGCTCAATCTGTTTTCTGCCTGCGTTTGTGTTTTCATCTTGTCTAACCGCCATTATATGTTTGGGGGCTGCCTATTCCTTTGGGGCTCTGCTCCGGGGCAGATAGCTTTCCTGTTTCTATCTTTAGGTATAGCTAGCTCTCAGGCTGTGACGAGGCGTCTAGGATCAACGTAGGAACGCTCCACGGCTACCTCTAGTTGTGTGGTTAGTTCAGGTTTCTGCAACCCATTAGTTACCAACATCTCAGGTGTTCGGCTGCCCTGCTGTTGTTCCTGTCCTCCTCAGCTACCGTACATAACACATATCCACTGTGGTCAGCTTCCCACCAGCTGACTGACCATGGTGAGCACCTAGCATGGTTATAGGCAGAGCCAGCCAGGTGATGTAATCAGAAGCTGTAGAGCTAGGATTTACCCCCAGCCACCCTGGCTTTGCTACATACCCCAAAGGTGGGGGCTGGGCATGATCTGCCAACACACAGAGCCCACAGGGCTTTAAATTGATCCAAACTTGAGGCTCAAGCCCTTATTTTTAGGTATCAATTTTTGGCCATGATGACTGGAAGGCACAAAGTTCCTGCCACTTTAGCACTCGAAATGTTAGGTTCTCACTGACCCAACCAGCCGGGGGTTTCCAGCGGATCCCACCTTTCCAGGGGTTTAGGAGGTTTAGTAGTAAAAGCATGATAGTGAAGAAATGGGCAAAACAGGGCTGGTTAGATGAGTGCGGTCAGCGGGAGGGTGAGACCCTGTAAGGTGCCGTCTGGGGATGTG
This sequence comes from Oophaga sylvatica, assembly GCA_033576555.1. Taxonomy (NCBI): domain Eukaryota; kingdom Metazoa; phylum Chordata; class Amphibia; order Anura; family Dendrobatidae; genus Oophaga; species Oophaga sylvatica. Next base: position 607,985,495 of record JARQOD010000003.1, on the reverse strand, counting down.
CTGGGGCTGTTCTAGGTGTTATAGTCTGTTGGTGTTGTCAGTCTACACTGAACTCATACAAAATGGGGCTGGCGTCCTGTGCCGCGCCTGTGCTATGTCTCTGGAGATCAGGAGATTGTGAGGGACGTTCCTCTACTGCGCAACTACGGATAATATATACAGAAAAGGCAATAATGCCAGCTTCACTCCACGAATGACGATACGCACCCGAGAAACTCCGAGATACCGGCTACACACGTGGTCAAAAGTGTCGGTGCCCCTCGTGTAATGACAGAAAACCCACAATGGTCACAGAGACAACCGGAATCTGACAAAACTAAAGTATAAGGGGTGTGGTCTCATCATGATATCAGTGATGTCATCACCGGGGCGGGGCTGGAGTATAATGGGTGTGGTCTCATCATATCAGTGATGTCATCACCGGGGGCGGCGCTGATAACCTCTCACATGTATAGAGGCAGGTTGTCAGCAGTGATAGATGAGGGGGCGGGGCTGGAGTATAAGGGGCGTGGTCTCATATCAGTGAGGTCATCACCGGGGTGGGGCTGATAACCTCACATGTATACAGGCAGGTTGTCAGCAGTGATAGATGAGGGGGCGGGGCTGGAGTATAAGGGGCGTGGTCTCATATCAGTGATGTCATCACCGGGGGTGGGGCTGATAACCTCACATGTATACAGGCAGGTTGTCAGCAGTGATAGATGAGGGGCGGGGCTGGAGTATAAGGGGTGTGGTCTCATTATATCAGTGATGTCATCACCGGGGCGGGGCTGATAACGTCACATGTATACAGGCAGGTTGTCAGCAGTGATAGATGAGGGGGCGGGGCTGGAGTATAAGGGGTGTGGTCTCATTATATCAGTGATGTCATCACTGGGGGCGGGGCTGATAACCTCTCACATGTATACAGGCAGGTTGTCAGCAGTGATAGATGAGGGCGGGGCTGGAGTATAAGGGGTGTGGTCTCATTATATCAGTGATGTCATCACCGGGGGCGGGGCTGATAACCTCTCACATGTATACAGGCAGGTTATCAGCAGTGATAGATGAGGGGCGGGGCTGGAGTATAAGGGGTGTGGTCTCATTATATCAGTGATGTCATCACCGGGGGCGGGGCTTATAACCTCTCACATGTATACAGGCAGGGTGTCAGCAGTGATAGATGAAGGGGTGGGCGCGCCTGGAGTATATAGGGGTGTGGTCTCATTATTATATCAGTGATGTCATCACGGGGGCGGGGCTGATAACCTCTCACATGTATACAGGCAGGTTGTCAGCGGTGATAGATGAGGGGCGGGGCTGGAGTATAAGGGGTGTGGGCTCATCATTATATCAGTGATGTCATCACAGCGGGCGGGGCTGACAACCTCTCACATGTATACAGGCAGGTTGTCAGCAGTGATAGATGAGGGGCGGGGCTGGAGTATAAGGGGTGTGGTCTCATCATTATATCAGTGATGTCATCACCGGGGCAGGGCTGATAACCTCTCACATGTATACAGGCAGGTTGTCAGCAGTGATAGATGAGGGGCGGGGCTGGAGTATAAGGGGTGTGGGCTCATCATTATATCAGTGATGTCATCACAGGGGGCGGGGCTGACAACCTCTCACATGTATACAGTCAGGTTGTCAGCAGTGATAGATGAGGGGCAGGGCTGGAGTATAAGGGTGTGTGGTCTCATCATTATATCAGTGATGTCATCACTGGGGTGGGGCTGGAGTATAAGGGGTGTGGTCTCATCATTATATCAGTGATGTCATTACAGGGGGCGGGGCTGACAACCTCTCACATGTATACAGGCAGGTTGTCAGCAGTGATAGATGAGGGGTGGGGCTGGAGTATAAGGGGTGTGGTCTCATCATTATATCAGTGATGTCATCACCAGGGGCGGGGCTGTTAACCTCTCACATGTATACAGGCAGGGTGTCAGCAGTGATAGATGAGGGGCGGGGCAGGAGTATAAGGGGTGTGGTCTCATCATATCAGTGATATCATCACCAGGGCCGGGGCTGGAGTATAAGGGGTGTGGTCTCATATCAGTGATGTCATCACCGGGGGCGGGGCTGTTAACTTCTCACATGTATACAGGCAGGGTGTCAGCAGTGATAGATAAGGGGCGGGGCTGGAGTATAAGGGGTATGGTATCATCATATCAGTGATATCATCACCAGGGCCGGGGCTGGAGTATAAGGGGTGTGGTCTCATTATATCAGTGATGTCATTACCGGGGGCGGGGCTTGAGTATGAGGGGTGTGGTCTCATCATTATATCAGTGATGACATCACTTATGTAATGATGAGACCACACCCCTAAGTGATGTCATCAACGGGGGCGGGGCTGATAACCTCTCACATGTACACAGGCAGGTTGTCAGCAGTGATAGATGAGGGGTGGGGCTGGAGCATAAGGGGTGTGGTCACACCATTACATAAGTGATGTCATCACTGGGGGCAGGGCTGCAGTATAAGGGGTGTGGTCACACCATTACATCAGTGATGTCATCAATGGGGCGTGGCTGGAGTATAAGGGGTGTGGTCTCATAATTATATCAGCGATGTCATCACAAGGGCGGGGCTGATAACCTGCCTGTATACATGTGAGGTTATCAGCAGTGATAGATGAGGGGCGGGGCTGGAGTATAAGGGGTGTGGTCTCATTATATCAGTGATGTCATCACCGGGGGTGGGGCTTTTAACCTCTCACATGTATACAGGCAGGGTGTCAGCAGTGATAGATGAGGGGTGGGGCTGGAGTATAAGGGGTGTGGTCTCATTATTATATCAGTGATGTCATCACCGGGGGCAGGGCTGATAACCTCTCACATGTATACAGGCAGGTTGTCAGCGGTGATAGATGAGGGGGTGGGGCTGGAGTGTAAGGGGTGTGGTCTCATTATATCAGTGATGTCATCACCGGGGGCGGGGCTGATGACCTCTCACATGTATACAGGCAGGTTATCAGCAGTGATAGATGAGGGGAGGGGCTGGAGTATAAGGGGTGTGGTCTCATATCAGTGATGTCATCACTGGGGGCGGGGCTGATAACCTCACATGTTTACAGGCAGGTTGTCAGCAGTGATAGATGAGGGGCGGGGCTGGAGTATAAGGGGTGTGGTCTCATCATTATATCAGTGATGTCATCACCGGGGGCGGGGCTGATAACCTCTCACATGTATACAGGCAGGTTGTCAGCAGTGATAGATGAGGGGCGGGGCTGGAGTATAAGGGGTGTGGTCTCATCATTATATCAGTGATGTCATCACCGGGGCGGGGCTGATAACCTCTCACATGTATACAGGCAGGTTGTCAGCAGTGATAGATGAGGGGCGGGGCTGGAGTATAAGGGGTGTGGTCTCATCATTATATCAGTGATGTCATCACCGGGGCGGGGCTGATAACCTCTCACATGTATACAAGCAGGTTGTCAGCAGTGATAGATGAGGGGCAGGGCTGGAGTGTAAGGGGTGTGGTCTCATTATATCAGTGATGTCATCACAGGGGGCGGGGCTGATAACATCTCACATGTATACAGGCAGGTTGTCAGCAGGGATAGATGAGGGGAGGGGCTGGAGTATAAGGGGTGTGGTCTCATCATTATATCAGTGATGTCATCACCGGGGCGGGGCTGATACCTCTCACATGTATACAGGCAGGTTGTCAGCAGTGATAGATGAGGGGCGGGGCTGGAGTATAAGGGGTGTGGTCTCATCATTATATCAATGATGACATCACCGGGGGCGGGGCTGATAACCTGTCACATGTATACAGGCAGGTTGTCAGCAGTGATAGATGAGGGGCAAGGCTGGAGTATAAGGGGAGTGGTCTCATCATTATATCAGTGATGTCATCACAGGGGGCGGGGCTGATAATCTGTCACATGTATACAGGCAGGTTGTCAGCGGTGATAGATGAGGGGAGGGGCTGGAGTATAAGGGGTGTGGTCTCATCATTATATCAGTGATGTCATCACCGGGGGCGGGGCTGATAACCTCTCACATGTATCCAGGCAGGTTGTCAGCGGTGATGGATGATGGGTGGGGCTGGAGTATAAGGGGTGTGGTCTCATCATTATATCAGTGATGTCATCACAGCGGGCGGGGCTGATAACCTCTCACATGTATACAGGCAGGTTGTCCGCGGTGATAGATGAGGGGGCGGGGCTGGAGTATAAGGGGTGTGGTCTCATCATTATATCAGTGATGTCATCATTGGGGCGGGCTGATAACCTCTCACATGTATACAGGCAGGGTGTCAGCAGTGATAGATGAGGGGCGGGGCTGGAGTATAAGGGGTGTGGTCTCATCATTATATCAATGATGACATCACCGGGGGCGGGGCTGATGACCTCTCATGTATACAGGCAGGTTGTCAGCGGTGATAGATGAGGGGGCGGGGCTGGAGTATAAGGGGTGTGGTCTCATCATTATATCAGTGATGTCATCACAGCGGGCGGGGCTGACAACCTCTCACATGTATACAGGCAGGTTGTCCGCGGTGATAGATGAGGGGGCGGGGCTGGAGTATAAGGGGAGTGGTCTCATCATTATATCAGTGATGACATCATTGGGGCGGGGCTGATAACCTCTCACATGTATACAGGCATGTGTTCATTCTCTCTTTTCGTGTATTTCTGATATTATTCCTGTTTTCTGCTCTCGGGCCGGCATAATGTCGGTGTGCTATTTGTAGGGCACATTTTGGTGATGGACCTGAGTACGGCGTTCTGTTCTCTGACATTTCTTAGACCTTTTGTGAAGATGTTATGAGGATGTAGTCATTGATTGTCATTTCTCCCTGACAGGCCGGGAATGTGAGGAGCAGCCGCCGCCATCTCCAGTCTCGGGTTTCAGCCGCCGCACTGAGGAGATGATAATGGGCTGCGATTTGCATGAGAAGCCGCCGCTATCGGCCTCTCCCATCACATCCAGAACTGACCTGCTGCCAATTACAGGACGCTCATTACAGGCAATGCACTGGTAATGGCAGCTCAATAGCCGGGTCAGATAACGCGCTCCTCCACCGTGTGCCAGGATCGGGACTGACCCGGACAGACAGCCTTAACCTCTAGAGCTCTGGAGATGAGCCCTGTGCCCAGCTATACAAGGGACAAGAGCGGACCCCAAATCTCTCGTAATCTTCCCCAGTCCATTATATAGATGGTGTAACCATAGACCAGCGATGACCCCCAGGACTCATCATACAGATGGTACAACCATATACCAGCGATGACCCCCAGGACCCATCATACAGATGGTGTAACCATAGACCAGCGATGACCCCCCGAACTCATCATATAGATGGTGTAACCATAGACCAGCGATGACCCCCAGGACCCATCATATAGATGGTGTAACCATAGACCAGCGATGACCCCCTGAACACATCATATAGATGGTGTAACCATAAACCAGCGATGACCCTCATTACCCATCATACAGATGGTGCAACCATAGACCAACGATGACCCTCAGGACCCATCATATAGATGGTGTAACCATAGACCAGCGATGACCCCCAGGACCCATCATACAGATGGTGCAACCATAGACCAACGATGACCCTCAGGACCCATCATATAGATGGTGTAAGCATAGACCAGCGATGACCCCCTGAACTCATCATATAGATGGTGTAAACATAGACCAGCGATGATCCCCAGGACCCATCATATAGATGGTGTAACCATAAACCAGCGATGACCCTCAGGACCCATCATACAGATGGTGTAACCATATACCAGCGATGACTCTCAGGACCCATCATATAGATGGTGTAACCATAGACCAGTGATGACCCTCAGGACCCATCAAATAGATGGTGTAACCATAGACCAGCGATGACGCTCAGGACCCATCATACGGATGGTGTAACCATAGACCAGCGATAACTCTCAGGACTCATCATACAGATGGTGTAACCATAGACCAGCGATGACTCTCAGGACCCATCATATAGATGATGTATCCATAGACCAGCGATGACCCTCAGGACCCATCATATAGATGGTGTAACCATAGACCAGCAATGACCCCCAGGACCCATCATATAGATGATGTAACCATAGACCAGCGATGACCCCCTGAGCCCATCATATAGATGGTGTAACTGTAAACCAGCAATGACCCTCAGGACCCATCACAGATGGTGTAACCATAGACCAGCGATGACCCCCTGAACTCATCATATAGATGGTGTAAGCATAGACCAGCGATGATCCCCAGGACCCATCATATAAATGGTGTAACCATAAACCAGCGATGACCCTCAGGACCCATCATACAGATGGTGTAACCACATACCAGCGATGACCCTCAGGACCCATCATATAGATGGTGTATCCATAGACCACCGATGACTCTCAGGATCCATCATATGGATGTGTAACCATAGACCAGCGATGACCCTCAGGACCCATTATACTGATGGTGTAACCATAGACCAGCCATGACCCCCAGGACCCATTATACAGATGGTGTGGCCATAGACCAGTGATGACTCATTAAGCCTTTAATATGGATGGTGTGGGCATAGACCAGCCACGAACCCTGAGCCATTCATACGGACGGTGTGGCTATAGATCTGCTACTACTCCTTGAGCCCTTTATATGGATGGTGCTGCCATAGATCTGCCCTGACACTCTGAGCCCTTCATATCGATGCTGCGGCCGTAGACCATCCATTATTATCTGAGCCTTTCATATGGATGGTGCGACCATAGATAAGCCACAACACCCTGAGCACTTCATACAGATGGTGTGGCCATAGACCAGTGATGACTCAATGATTGCTTCATACGGATGGAACGGCCATAGACCAGCCACAACCCCCTGAGCCCTTCATGTGTATGGTGCAGACATAGATCTACTACGATTCCCTGAGTCCTTTATACAGATGGTATGGCCATAGTTCAGCCACAACACCTTGAACACTTCATATGGTTGGTGTGGGCATAGACCATCCATGACCCCCTGACCCCTTCATAATGAAGGTGCAGGCATAGACCATACATGACTCCCTGAGCCCTTCATAATGAAGGTGCAGGCATAGACCATCCATGACCCCCTGAGCCTTCATAATGAAGGTGCAGGCATAGACCATCCATGACCCCTAAGCCCTTCATATGGTTGTGTGGGCATAGACCATCCATTACTCCCTGAGCCCTTCATACAGATGTTGCAACACAGACCAGTATGACTCATTGAGCCCTTCATACGATGGTGTGCGCATAGACCATCCATGACCCCTGAGCCCTTCATATGGTTGGTGTGGGCATAGACCATCCATGACCCCCGTGACCCTTCATAATGAAGGTGCAGGCATAGACCATCCATGACTCCCTGAGCCCTTCATAATGAAGGTGCAGGCACAGACCATCTATGACTCCTGAGCCCTTCATACAGATGGTGTGGGCATAGACCATCCATGACCCCTGAGCCTTCATATGGTTGGTGTGGGCATAGACCATCCATTACTCCCTGAGCCCTTCATACAGATGTTGCAACCATAGACCAGTAATGACTCACTGAGCCTTCATACAAATGGTGTGCGCATAGACCATCCATGACCCCCTAAGCCCTTCATATGGTTGGTGTGGGCATAGACCATCCATTACTCCCTGAGCCCTTCATACAGATGTTGCAACCACAGACCAGTAATGACTCACTGAGCCCTTCATACGGATGGTGTGCGCATAGACCATCCATGACCCCCTGAGCCCTTCATATGGTTGGTGTGGGCATAGACCATCCATGACCCCTGACCCCTTCATAATGAAGGTGCAGGCATAGACCATCCATGACCCCCTGAGCCCTTCATATGGTTGGTGTGGGCATAGACCATCCATGACCCCCTGACCCCTTCATAATGAAGGTGCAGGCATAGACCATCCATGACTCCCTGAGCCCTTCATAATGAAGGTGCAGGCATAGACCATCCATGACCCCTGAGCCCTTCATAATGAAGGTGCAGGCATAGACCATCTATAACTCCCTGAGCCCTTCATACAGATGGTGTGGGCATATACCATCCATGACCCCCTAAGCCCTTCATATGGTTGGTGTGGGCATAGACCATCCATTACTCCCTGAGCCCTTCATACAGATGTTGCAACCACAGACCATAATGACTCACTGAGCCCTTCATACGGATGGTGTGTGCATAGACCATCCATGACCCCCTGAGCCCTTCATATGGTTGGTGTGGGCATAGACCATCCATGACCCCCGGACCCCTTCATAATGAAGGTGCAGGCATAGACCATACATGACTCCCTGAGCCCTTCATATGAAGGTGCAGGCATAGACCATCCATGACCCACTGAGCCCTTCATAATGAAGGTGCAGGCATAGACCATCCATGACCCCCTAAGCCCTTCATATGGTTGGTGTGGGCATAGACCATCCATTACTCCCTGAGCCCTTCATACAGATGTTGCAACCACAGACCATAATGACTCATTGAGCCCTTCATACGGATGGTGTGCGCATAGACCATCCATGACCCCCTGAGCCCTTCATATGGTTGGTGTGGGCATAGACCATCCATGACCCCCGGACCCCTTCATAAGGGAAGGTGCAGGCATAGACCATCCATGACTCCCTGAGCCCTTCATAATGAAGGTGCAGGCACAGACCATCTATGACTCCCTGAGCCCTTCATACAGATGGTGTGGGCATAGACCATCCATGACCCCCTGAGCCCTTCATATGGTTGGTGTGGGCATAGACCATCCATTACTCCCTGAGCCCTTCATACAGATGTTGCAACCATAGACCAGTAATGACTCACTGAGCCCTTCATACGAATGGTGTGCGCATAGACCATCCATGACCCCCTAAGCCCTTCATATGGTTGGTGTGGGCATAGACCATCCATTACTCCCTGAGCCCTTCATACAGATGTTGCAACCACAGACCAGTAATGACTCACTGAGCCCTTCATACGGATGGTGTGCGCATAGACCATCCATGACCCCCTGAGCCCTTCATATGGTTGGTGTGGCATAGACCATCCATGACCCCTGACCCCTTCATAATGAAGGTGCAGGCATAGACCATCCATGACCCCCTGAGCCCTTCATATGGTTGGTGTGGGCATAGACCATCCATGACCCCTGACCCCTTCATAATGAAGGTGCAGGCATAGACCATCCATGACTCCCTGAGCCCTTCATAATGAAGGTGCAGGCATAGACCATCCATGACCCCCTGAGCCCTTCATAATGAAGGTGCAGGCATAGACCATCTATAACCTCCCTGAGCCCTTCATACAGATGGTGTGGGCATATACCATCCATGACCCCCTAAGCCCTTCATATGGTGGTGTGGGCATAGACCATCCATTACTCCCTGAGCCCTTCATACAGATGTTGCAACCAAGACCAGTAATGACTCACTGAGCCCTTCATACGATGGTGTGTGCATAGACCATCCATGACCCCTGAGCCCTTCATATGGTTGGTGTGGGCATAGACCATCCATGACCCCCGGACCCTTCATAATGAGGTGCAGGCATAGACCATACATGACTCCCTGAGCCCTTCATAATGAAGGTGCAGGCATAGACCATCCATGACCCCCTGAGCCCTTCATATGAGGTGCAGGCATAGACCATCCATGACCCCCTAAGCCCTTCATATGGTTGGTGTGGGCATAGACCATCCATTACTCCCTGAGCCCTTCATACAGATGGTTGCAACACAGACCATAATGACTCATTGAGCCCTTCATAACGGATGGTGTGCGCATAGACCATCCATGACCCCCTGAGCCCTTCATATGGTTGGTGTGGGCATAGACCATCCATGACCCCCGGACCCCTTCATAATGAAGGTGCAGGCATAGACCATCCATGACTCCCTGAGCCCTTCATAATGAAGGTGCAGTCATAGACCATCTATGACTCCTGAGCCCTTCATACAGATGGTGTGGCATAGACCATCCATGACCCCCTGAGCCCTTCATATGGTTGGTGTGGGCATAGACCATCCATTACTCCCTGAGCCCTTCATAGGGTTGGTGGGCATAGACCATCCATGACCCCTGACCCTTCATAATGAAGGTGCAGGCATAGACCATCCATGACTCCCTGAGCCCTTCATAATGAAGGTGCAGGCATAGACCATCTATGACTCCCTGAGCCCTTCATACAGATGGTGTGGGCATAGACCATCCATGACCCCTGAGCCCTTCATATGGTTGGTGTGGGCATAGACCATCCATGACCCCCTGAGCCCTTCATATGGTGGTGTGGGCATAGACCATCCATTACTCCCTGAGCCCTTCATACAGATGTTGCAACATAGACCAGTAATGACTCCTGAGCCCTTCATACGAATGGTGTCGCATAGACCATCCATGACCCCCTGAGCCCTTCATATGGTTGGTGTGGGCATAGACCATCCATGACCCCCTGCCCCTTCATAATGAAGGTGCAGGCATAGACCATCCATGACCCCTTGAGCCCTTCATATGGTTGGTGTGGGCATAGACCATCCAAGACCCCCTGACCCCTTCATAATGAAGGTGCAGGCATAGACCATCCATGACTCCCTGAGCCCTTCATAATGAAGGTGCAGGCATAGACCATCCATGACCCCCTGAGCCCTTCATAATGAAGGTGCAGGCATAGACCATCTATGACTCCCTGAGCCCTTCATACAGAGGTGTGGGCATAGACCATCCATGACCCCCTAAGCCCTTCATATGGTTGGTGTGGGCATAGACCATCCATTACTCCCTGAGCCCTTCATACAGATGTTGCAACCACAGACCAGTAATGACTCACTGAGCCCTTCATACGGATGGTGTGCGCATAGACCATCCATGACCCCTGAGCCCTTCATATGGTTGTGTGGCATAGACCATCATGACCCCCTGACCCCTTCATAATGAAGGTGCAGGCATAGACCATCCATGACCCCCTGAGCCCTTCATATGGTTGGTGTGGGCATAGACCATCCATGACCCCCTGACCCCTTCATAATGAAGGTGCAGGCATAGACCATCCATGACTCCCTGAGCCCTTCATAATGAAGGTGCAGGCATAGACCATCCATGACCCCCTGAGCCCTTCATAATGAAGGTGCAGGCATAGACCATCTATAACTCCCTGAGCCCTTCATACAGATGGTGTGGGCATATACCATCCATGACCCCCTAAGCCCTTCATATGGTGGTGTGGGCATAGACCATCCATTACTCCCTGAGCCCTTCATACAGATGTTGCAACCACAGACCATATGACTCACTGAGCCCTTCATACGGATGGTGTGTGCATAGACCATCCATGACCCCTGAGCCCTTCATATGGTTGGTGTGGGCATAGACCATCCATGACCCCCGACCCCTTCATAATGAAGGTGCGGCATAGACCATACATGACTCCCTGAGCCCTTCATAATGAAGGTGCAGGCATAGACCATCCATGACCCCCTGAGCCCTTCATAATGAAGGTGCAGGCATAGACCACCTATGACTCCCTGAGCCCTTCATAAGAGGTGCGGCATAGACCATCCATGACCCCTAAGCCCTTCATAGTGGTGTGGGCATAGACCACCTTACTCCCTGAGCCCTTCATACAGATGTTGCAAAAGACCAGTATGACCCTGAGCCCTTCATAGGATGGTGTGCGCATAGACCATCCATACCCCTGAGCCCTTCATATCAGTATGTTGCAACCCAGACCATAATGACCCCTGACCCCTTCATAATGGGTGCAGCATAGACCATCCATGACTCCCTGAGCCCTTCATATGTTGGTGTAGGCATAGACTTTCCATGACCCCCTGACCCTTCATAAGAAGGTGCAGGCATAGACCATCCATGACCCCTAAGCCCTTCATATGGATGGTGTGGCATAGACTTCCATGACCCCCTGATCCCTTCATAAGAAGGTGCAGGCATAGACCATCCATGACCCCTTAAGCCCTTCATATGGTTGGTGTGGGCATAGACCATCCATGACCCCCTGACCCCTTCATAATGAAGGTGCAGGCATAGACCATCCATGACCCCTTGAGCCCTTCATATGGATTGGTGCAGGCATAGACCATCCATGACCCCCTGACCCTTCATAATGAAGGTGCAGGCATAGACCATCTATGACTCCCTGAGCCCTTCATAATGAAGGTGGGCATAGACCATCCATGACCCCCTGAGCCCTTCATATGTGGTGTGCGGCATAGACCATCTATACTCCCTGAGCCCTTCATACAGATGGTTGGCAAGACCATCCCATGACCCCTAAGCCCTTCATAGGTTGGTGTGGCATAGACCATCCATTACCCCTGAGCCCTTCATATCGTGTGTGGCATAGACCATCATGACCTCTGACCCTTCATAATGGAGGTGTGCGCATAGACCATCCATGACCCCCTGAGCCCTTCATATGGTTGGTGTGGGCATAGACCATCCATGACCCCCTGACCCCTTCATAATGAAGGTGCAGGCATAGACCATCCATGACTCCCTGAGCCCTTCATAATGAAGGTGCAGGCATAGACCATCCATGACCCCCTGAGCCCTTCATAATGAAGGTGCAGGCATAGACCATCTATAACTCCCTGAGCCCTTCATACAGATGGTGTGGGCATATACCATCCATGACCCCCTAAGCCCTTCATATGGTTGGTGTGGGCATAGACCATCCATTACTCCCTGAGCCCTTCATACAGATGTTGCAACCACAGACCAGTAATGACTCACTGAGCCCTTCATACGGATGGTGTGTGCATAGACCATCCATGACCCCCTGAGCCCTTCATATGGTTGGTGTGGGCATAGACCATCCATGACCCCCGGACCCCTTCATAATGAAGGTGCAGGCATAGACCATACATGACTCCCTGAGCCCTTCATAATGAAGGTGCAGGCATAGACCATCCATGACCCCCTGAGCCCTTCATAATGAAGGTGCAGGCATAGACCACCTATGACTCCCTGAGCCCTTCATACAGATGGTGTGGGCATAGACCATCCATGACCCCCTAAGCCCTTCATATGGTTGGTGTGGGCATAGACCATCCATTACTCCCTGAGCCCTTCATACAGATGTTGCAACCACAGACCAGTAATGACTCACTGAGCCCTTCATACGGATGGTGTGCGCATAGACCATCCATGACCCCCTGAGCCCTTCATATGGTTGGTGTGGGCATAGACCATCCATGACCCCCTGACCCTTCATAATGAAGGTGCAGGCATAGACCATCCATGACTCCTTGAGCCCTTCATAATGAAGGTGTAGGCATAGACTGTCCATGACCCCCTGATCCCTTCATAAGGAAGGTGCAGGCATAGACCATCCATGACCCCCTAAGCCCTTCATATGGTTGGTGTGGGCATAGACCATCCATTACTCCCTGAGCCCTTCATACAGATGTTGCAACCACAGACCAGTAATGACTCATTGAGCCCTTCATACGGATGGTGTGCGCATAGACCATCCATGACCCCCTGAGCCCTTCATATGGTTGGTGTGGGCATAGACCATCCATGACCCCCGGACCCCTTCATAATGAAGGTGCAGGCATAGACCATCCATGACTCCCTGAGCCCTTCATAATGAAGGTGCAGGCATAGACCATCTATGACCCCTGAGCCCTTCATAATGAAGGTGCAGGCATAGACCACCTATGACTCCCTGAGCCCTTCATACAGATGGTGTGGGCATGACCATCCATGACCCCCTAAGCCCTTCATATGGTTGGTGTGGGCATAGACCATCCATGACCCCCTGACCCCTTCATAATGAAGGTGCAGGCATAGACCATCCATGACTCCCTGAGCCCTTCATAATGAAGGTGTAGGCATAGACCGTCCATGACCCCCTGATCCCTTCATAAGGAAGGTGCAGGCATAGACCATCCATTAAGGCCCCGTTACCCGCTGTTTACCCTGGATACCAGCTCCCAACGTCTGCTGTACGGCGCTGGGAGCTCGCTGATCGTTGGTCTCCCGCTGTCACACGCAGAGATGTGTGCTGCCCAGGGGAGACCAACGATAGATTTATGGTCCAATACATTCTGCAACGAGTAACGATCAGCCGACTGATCGTTACTATGTGTAACACGCAACGATGTTGTTTCGACATCGCTGCATCGTCACCAAACCGGTGACGTTGCAACGATATCATTCACGATATTGAAGCGTGTAACGGGGCCTTTACTCCCTGAGCCCTTCATACAGATGGTGAGACCATAGACCAGTAATGACTCACTGAGCCCTTTATACGGATGGTGCGGGCATAGAAAAGTCATGACACCCTGAGCCTGTACAGATGGTGCAACCTTAGTCCAACAATGACGTGGTACTTCCTATGGAGCGCTGCGGCTGGGTGGTCTGCACTGTTACAGTTGTGCTCAAAAGTTTACATACCCCAGCAGAATTTTTGCTTTCTTGGCCTTTTTTCAGAGAATATGAATGTGAACACAAAAACTTTTTCTCCACTCATGGTTAGTGGTTGGGTGAAACCATTTATTGTCAAACTACTGTGTTTTCTCTCTTTAAATCATAATGACAACCCAAAACATCCAAATGACCCTGATCAAAAGTTTACATACCCTGGTGATTTTGGCCTGATAACATTCACAGAAGTTGACACAAATGGGTTTGACTGGATACTAAAGGTAACATCTCACCTGTGACAACTAGTGATGGGCGAGCACTAAAATGCACAGCAGTTGACACAAATGGGTTTTATATGGCTACTAAAGGTGACATCCTCACCTGTGACCTGTTTGCTTGCAATCAGTGTGTGCATAAAAGCTGAGTGAGTTTCTGGGATCCAGTCAGACTCTTGTATCTTTCATCCAGCCACTGACGTTTCTGGATTGTGAGTCATGGGGAAAGCAAAAGAATTGTCAACGGATCTACGAAAAAGGTAGTTGAACTGTATAAAACAAGAAAGGGATACAAAAAGATATCCAAGGAATTCATAACGCCAGTCAGCCGCGTTCAAACAGTGAGTAACAAATGGAAAATCAGGGTCTCTGTAAAAACAAAACCACGGTCAGGTAGACCAATAAAAATTTAGTCCACAACTGCCAGGAAAATTGTTCAGGATGCAAAGAAAAACCCACAAATAATATCAGCTGAAATACTGGACTCTCAAAAACTGGCGGTGTGACTGTTTCAAGATGCACAATAAGGAGGCACTTGAAGAAAAATGGGCTGCATGGTCGAGTCGCCAGAAGAAAGCCATTATTGCGCAGATGCCACAAAGTATCTCGCCTACAGTACACAAAACAGCACAGAGACAAGATTCAAAACTTCTGGAACAAGGTAATTTGGAGTTATGAGATCAAAATTGAACTTTTTGGCCACAACCATAAATGTTACTGTGAGGATATGGCCGCTTACTAAAGACTATAGGACAAATGGACGTAGAGCCGAGTCCACAGCTCTAAGAGATAGAGACTTTTTTCAGCACGGAGCACCAATATTGTGTTTTATTAGATATTTTCTTGCTGTGTTTTATTAGTGATTTTCTGGTCAATTCATCCTGAGGAATCAGTGTTTCATTCAGTGACAGTAAGCAGAGGAAGATGAGCAGGCTGGATCTTATGTATATATGTATACTTAAGAGTACTTTCACACTTGCGGTTTTTTGCGCAGCGCATCGTGCGCACATGAAAAGCATTAAAAAAATGCATGCAAACGCTTATAAACGCTGCGATATTTAGTCGCATCAGCGTGCGCATTACGACCAAAAAACGCAGCGTTTGTATGCGATTTCAAGCGTTTTGCATGCATTTGCGTTTTTTCGGCGCATGGGTTGTCTACGTGTCACATTTCTATCAACTCTGTCTCTATCATCTCTATCAACTCTGTCTCTATCATCTGTCTCTATCATCTCTGTCTCTATCATCTGTGTCTCTATCATCTGTGTCTCTATCATCTCTGTCTCTATCATATCTGTCTGTATCATCTGTCTCTATCATCTGTCTCTATCATCTCTGTCTCTATCAACTCTGTCTCTTATCTGTCTCTATCATCTCTGTCTCTATCATCTCTGTCTCTATCATCTGTGTCTCTATCATTCTTCCTTTCTCTTTTATCTCTGTCTCTATCATCTCTGTCTCTATCATCTCTGTCTCTATCATCTCTGTCTCTATCATCTCTGTCTCTATCATCTATCTCTATCATCTGTCTCTATCATCTCTGTCTCTATCATCTCTGTCTCTATTATCTGTCTCTATCATCTCTGTCTCTATCATCTCTGTCTCTATCATCTCTGTCTCTATCATCTCTGTCTCTATCATCTGTCTCTATCATCTCTGTCTCTATCATCTCTGTCTCTATCATCTCTGTTTCTATCACCTGTCTATCATCTGTGTCTCTATCATCTGTCTTTATCATATCTGTCTCTATCATCTGTGTCTCTATCATCTCTGTCTCTATCATCTGTCTTTATCATCTGTCTCTATCATCTCTGTCTCTATCATCTCTGTCTCTATCATCTCTGTCTCTTATCTCATCATGTCTCTATCATCTCTGTCTCTATCATCTGTGTCTCTATCATCTCTGTCTCTATCATCTGTGTCTCTATCATCTCTGTCTCTATCATCTTGTCTCTATCATCTCTGTCTCTATCATCTCTATTCTGTCTCTATCATCTGTCTCTATCATTGTCTCTATCATCTGTCTCTATCATCTGTCTCTATCATCTCTGTCTCTATCATCTTGTCTCTATCACATCTCTGTCTCTATCATCTGTCTCTATCATGTCTCTATCATCTCTGTCTCTATCATCTGTCTCTATCATTCTGTCTCTATCATCTGTCTCTATCATCTCTGTCTCTATCATCTGTCTCTATCATCTGTCTCTATCATCTCTGTCTCTATCATCTGTCTCTATCATCTGTCTCTATCATCTTTCATCTGTCTCTATCATCTCTGTCTCTATCATCTCTGTCTCTATCATCTTGCTCTATCATCATCTGTCTCTATCATCTGTCTCTATCATCTCTGTCTCTATCATCTTGTCTCATCATCATCTGTCTCTATCATCTTGTCTCTATCATCTCTGTTCATCTCTGTCTCTATCATCTGTGTCTCTTCATCACTGTCTCTATCATCTCTGTCTCTATCATCTGTGTCTCTATCATCTCTTCTCTATATCTCTGTCTCTATCATCTGTGTCTCTATCATCTGTCTCTATCATCTGTGTCTCTATCATCTGTGTCTCTATCATCTGTCTCTATCATCTGTGTCTCTATCATCTCTGTCTCTATCATCTCTATCATCTGTCTCTATCATCTTGTCTCTATCATCTGTCTCTATCATCTTGTCTCTATCATCTCTGTCTCTATCATCTTGTCTCTATCATCTGTTCTATACCCTTTTATCTTGTCCTATCATTCATCTCTGTCTCTATCATCTCTATCATCTGTCTCTATCATCCTCTGTCTCTATCATCTCTGTCTCTATCATCTGTGTCTCTATCATCTCTGTCTCTATCACCTTTTTATCTACACTCCTCACAATGTATCAACTGTAGAGGGTGGTTTAAACAAGTGTTTAGACATTATTTACTCCAAAATCGCATGCGCGCAAAAGCGCTGACGAGCGCAAAGCTATGCACACGCCAGCGCACCCATAGACTGCAATGTTATTTTTTGCGCATAGCAAGCGCACACGTGCACACGCGTTTTTTAAAGCGGTTGGGCGGAAAAAAAATGCAACATGTAGCGTCTAGCGGTATGGACGCACAACTGGAAAATGCGCAGCGCACGCCAAATGCAGATGAACGCATGCAAGCGCTAGACCCTGCGCCCGCCATGTTAAAGATAGGGGAACATTGCGCATGCGTCCGATAGCGCACGATGCGCTGCGCAAAAAAACGCAAGTGTGAAAATAGCCTAAGGCCAGTCAGTAGATTGCTAAAGGTAAATGTAAAGCAATCATTCTATCAACCCCTCTGTATCTCAAGGTCTCACAGCACTGTACTCCCACTCCTAGGCTCATTGTGTGGCTGGGAATAATAGACCCAGGGGAGCCGTCACCACAGGGGTCTCACATCAGTCTCAGGTGATGGAATATGCTTTGTTCAATGAGGTAAAGAATAATGTTTAAGTGGGAGGGAGAAATTGACACAGGGGGTTGAATCAGGCAGTTGGAGTGATTTTGACGCGAGAGGATCTGTTCTGGGATGGATCGATGGATTATGGCGTTATGGAGATCTCAGACAGGGAACTTGTGGACTAAGAACATTGGATGTCGGCCATCTACATGGATTTGTTGTACAACCATGGATTTATGGAATAAAAATAGTTGCATCGTTAACCTGCCTAGTTGATTTTTAGAACCCACAACCTCAGATCCTTACAAGTGGTGGCAGCAGTGGGATCACCTATCTCTGGACAGCGTACCAGGGCAGACTCCATCTACAAGAGGCTCAAGAAGGATGAGTTGAGAGCTCTTTGCTCTGAGAGAGAGCTAAAGTGGTTTCTGGAGGACAACCGGCCAACCCTAATACAATGATTGGACAACTGGGACTGTGAACAACAACATGAGAAGGGACCACAGCTTTGGACCGACATCCAGATGGCGGAGGATCAACCGACTGAGCTGAGGCGGATGCTGGACGCACTAGGAGAGCGGGCCACGGAGATAGAGAGGGCGGCAGTGTTAAGCGAATATCTGGATGTGCATGTAACAGTACCCCCACCAGCCTCTGCACAGAGGACAGTGGATTACAGGAGAGATGGGCCCCCATCTTTAGGGTACTGGGATATACCACAGTTCAATGAGGACACCCCGGATATTGATGAACATCTCCGGTTATTTGAGAGCCTCTGCCTGCGACATGGGGTGTCAGTCAGTTAATGGCCCAGATGTTTGAGTGTTGGCCTGACCAGAAAAGCAATAGAAGCTTTTAATAACGTCTTCTGTGGATCAGAGATGTTACTCTACCATTCGCAGCGCATTACTAGAGAGGTATGCCGTCACACCTGAAACCTACCGCAGGAAGTTTCGGGAGTTTGATAAGCCCGGTGCACACACACATCGGTAGTTTGCTAACACACTATGTAAGGCATGCACCCGGTGGATAGAAGGACTGGGCACTCAGGAAGCAGAACATGGATATCTTCTTGCTGAAACAATTTATGTCCAAGCTCCCAGGTAACTTAAAAGAATGGGTGGCAGATAGAAAACCACTCAGCCTGGATGAGGCTGCAAAATTGGCTGATGATTGGTCTGCTAATCGACCTGGGCTACGTGAAAGTACAGCCCCAGCGAGTCACGAACTGGAGCTTACATGGAGGCCAGTGAGACCCATGGACAGGCAAGAGGAGGAATGGAGGGGATTTCAGACTTCACAAAGAGGGGGAGGTTTCCCAAGCTCCCCAGTGTGGCCCACGTTGGGGCGAGGAGGGTTAAGCTGCAACAACTGTGGACGCCTGGGACACTTTGCAAGGAATGCCGGGAACTTTCCATCCCACATTATCCGTGCCCCCAAGTGGTGAACACTGTGCTACAATGGGGCTGAAATGCTGAAGGAGAGAGGATCCCACTACCCCGACCGGAAGAGGCATATGTGGTACAAGGACAAGTGTCCTGAACTAGATGGGACGCCTCAGTGACCATGAACCAGCATCTGCAGACGGTCTAGGTCGAGGGCGTAGGCTGCGGGGCTCCGTGACTCCGGAGCCTCTGTTACATTGATCAGAGAACATCTAATACTGGACCAATGTATTGTTCCCGGCAGCCGGATGTTAGTCAGCGTAGCCGGAGGAGAATCTCTGAACACTCGGAGGGCCCGACTACATTTAGACTGGGCCACAGTCATGGAATGGTGGATATAGGAGTAGTGCGGCACCTACCAGTAGATGTGTTGCTGGTAAACAACCTAGGAGCAGGGTTGGTAGCCACTTGGCCAATGTCGTAACCCAAAGCCAAGGATTGGTTCACACTGCGTCAGCCAAGAGGGAACAGAGCAATCTCAACATGCCGGCTACTCCACTGCCAGTGGTGAGTAATGCACAAAATGTAATGACTGTTACCATGAAGGCACGTGACCTGGGGGAGGCAAATTATGTCAGGGAGGGGGCCCAGGGACTTTGGGACACTGGGTCTATCATCACTCTGGTCAGCCCAAATACTGTGCCCCCAGAACATTATTTAACAGGCCTCCAAGTGACCATCCCCATAGCTGTGAGTCAGCACTCTGGGGTTGGACGCAATGGATACAAGTTTGGTTCTCATCGGGTACGTGTGGAGTTTCCCAGGTCCAACCATGGATCAGGGGAGGATATGGAGGACCCTGCAGGAGAAACAGACCCCTGTCCCAGCTAACTAAATACACAGTGCTCGTCTCAGGGCTTCCCCCATTGGGGAGTTGGCAGGATCTGAAAGATCATATGAGACAAGTTGGAGATGCCTACTATGCCGATGTACACCAGGGTGGACGGGGACTGTGGAGTTTATTCGCAAGAACGACATGGAAAATGCTTTGAGGAAACTGGATGATACAAAGTTTCATTCTCATGAAGGTGAAACCTCTTACATTCGTGTCCGTGCTGAAAAAAATGGGGGAGGAATGTGAGGATATGGCCGCTTACTAAAGACTGTAGGACAAATGGACGTAGAGCTAAGTCCACAGCTCTAAGAAATAGAGACTTTTTCCAGCACGGAGCACCAATATTGTTGTATTTTATTAGATACTAGATGGTGGCCCAATTCTAACGCATCGGGTATTCTAGAATATGTATGTAGTTTATTTATGCATGGCTCCGCTCCCACCCTCCCATCCTGTATACATGGCTCCGCTCCCACCCTCCCATCCTTGTATGCATGGCTACCACTCTCCCATCCTTGTATACACGGCTCCGCTCCCACCCTCCCATCATTGTATACATGGCTCCGCTCCACCCTCTCATCCTGTATACATGGCTCCGCTCCCACCCTCCCATCATTGTATACATGGCTCCCCTGTCCCATCCTGTATACATGGCTCCGCTCCACCCTCCCCTCCTTGTATGCATGGCTCCGCTCCACCCTCTCATCCTGTATATATGGCTCCGCTCCCACCCTCCATCCTTGCATACATGGCTCTGCTCCACCCTCCCATCCTGTATACATGGCTCCGCTCCCACCCTCCCATCCTTGCATACATGGCTCCGCTCCACCCTCTCATCCTGTATACATGGCTCCGCTCCCACCCTCCCATCATTGTATACATGGCTCCCTGTCCCATCCTGTATACATGGCTCCGCTCCACCCTCCCCTCCTTGTATGCATGGCTCCGCTCCACCCTCTCATCCTGTATACATGGCTCCGCTCCACCCTCCCTCCTTGTATGCATGGCTCCGCTCCACCCTCTCATCCTGTATATATGGCTCCGCTCCCACCCTCCCATCCTTGCATACATGGCTCTGCTCCACCCTCCCATCCTGTATACATGGCTCCGCTCCCACCCTCCCATCCTTGCATACATGGCTCCGCTCCACCCTCTCATCCTGTATACATGGCTCCGCTCCCACCCTCCCATCATTGTATACATGGCTCCCCTGTCCATCCTGTATACATGGCTCCGCTCCACCCTCCCTCCTTGTATGCATGGCTCCGCTCCACCCTCCCATCCTTGCATACATGGCTCCGCTCCACCCTCCCATCCTATATACATGGCTCCGCTCCCACCCTCCCATCCTTGCATACATGGCTCCGCTCCACCCTCTCATCCTGTATACATGACTCCGCTCCCACCCTCCCATCATTGTATACATGGCTCCCCTGTCCCATCCTGTATACATGGCTCCGCTCCACCCTCCCCTCCTTGTATGCATGGCTCCGCTCCACCTCTCATCCTGTATACATGGCTCCGCTCCCACCCTCCCATCCTTGCATACATGGCTCTGCTCCACCCTCCCATCCTGTATACATGGCTCCGCTCCCACCCTCCCATCCTTGCATACATGGCTCCGCTCCACCCTCTCATCCTGTATACATGGCTCCGCTCCCACCCCCATCATTGTATACATGGCTCCCCTGTCCCATCCTGTATACATGGCTCCGCTCCACCCTCCCTCCTTGTATGCATGGCTCCGCTCCACCCTCTCATCCTGTATACATGGCTCCGCTCCCACCCTCCCATCCTTGCATACATGGCTCTGCTCCACCCTCCCATCCTGTATACTGGCTCCGCTCCCACCCTCCCATCCTTGCATACATGGCTCGCTCCACCCTCTCATCCTGTATACATGGCTCCGCTCCCACCCTCCATCATTGTATACATGGCTCCCCTGTCCATCCTGTATACATGGCTCCGCTCCACCCTCCCCTCCTTGTATGCATGGCTCCGCTCCACCCTCTCATCCTGTATACATGGCTCCGCTCCACCCTCCCCTCCTTGTATGCATGGCTCCGCTCCACCCTCTCATCCTGTATATAGGCTCCGCTCCCACCCTCCCATCCTTGCATACATGGCTCTGCTCCACCCTCCCATCCTGTATACATGGCTCCGCTCCCACCCTCCCATCCTTGCATACATGGCTCCGCTCCACCCTCTCATCCTGTATACATGGCTCCGCTCCCACCCTCCCATCATTGTATACATGGCTCCCCTGTCCCATCCTGTATACATGGCTCCGCTCCACCCTCCCCTCCTTGTATGCATGGCTCCGCTCCACCCTCCCATCCTTGCATACATGGCTCCGCTCCACCCTCCCATCCTATATACATGGCTCCGCTCCCACCCTCCCATCCTTGCATACATGGCTCCGCTCCACCCTCTCATCCTGTATACATGACTCCGCTCCCACCCTCCCATCATTGTATACATGGCTCCCCTGTCCCATCCTGTATACATGGCTCCGCTCCACCCTCCCCTCCTTGTATGCATGGCTCCGCTCCACCCTCTCATCCTGTATACATGGCTCCGCTCCCACCCTCCCATCCTTGCATACATGGCTCCGCTCCACCCTCCCATCCTATATACATGGCTCCGCTCCCACCCTCCCATCCTTGCATACATGGCTCCGCTCCACCCTCCCATCCTGTATACATGGCTCCGCTCCTACCCTCCCATCCTTGCATACATGGCTCCGCTCCACCCTCCCATCCTGTATACATGGCTCCGCTCCCACCCTCCCATCATTGTATACATGGCTCCGCTCCACCCTCCCATCCTGTATACATGGCTCCGCTCCACCCTCCCATCCTGTATACAAGGCTCAACTCCCACCCTCCCCTCCTTGTATACATGGCTCCCACCTTCCCATCCTGTATACATGGCTCCCCCCTGTCCCTCCCATCATACTTACCCTCACACCGTCGCTCCACGTCCCTGCATCTCTATCCCGGCGCGTCAGCTTCTTCCGGTGTGGTGTGGTCACGTGGTACCGCTCATTAATGCCATGAATATGGATGCCACGCCTATGGGAGAGGAGTCGCGTCCATATTCATGACCTTAATGAGCGGTGGTACGTGACCGCACCGCACAGGAAGAAGCAGACGCGCCGGGACAGGGATGCAGGGACCGAAGGTGAGTATGTACATGGAGATGACCCACAGCTACCGTCGGGAGATCAGTGGCTAGCACCGCTGATCTGCCGACAATAGTGGTAGCGTGTGTGGTTCAAATTCTGCGCCAATTCGCGGCCGGACTGTGCCTGTTGCTGATTGGTAGCATCTGGCCGGGCGCGACCAATCAGCAACGCAGGATTTCCGTTACAGACAGAGAGAATTAGACAATTATATAGTAGATTTTCTTGCTGTGTTTTATTAGTGATTTGCTTGCTCATCAGTTCATCCTCAGGAATCAATGTTCCATTCAGTGACCATAAGCAGAGGAAGACGAGCGGGCTGGATCCTATGTTAAGCCCCCGTCTCACATAGCGATACACCAGCGATCCCGACAACGATCAGGATCGCTGGTGTGTCGCTACATTATCGCTGCTGAGCTGCCAAACAGGCAGCGATCAGGACAGCGACACTGCGGGTAACATCGCTTAGATACCCGCAGTGTACGTTGGATACCAGCGCACTGATGCAGGGAGCTGGTATCTAATGTACACAGCGGGTTTCTAGGCACAGCCCAGCACCTGGAAACCCGATGTGTACCTTGGTTACCAGCGGATCGCTGGTCTCCCGCCTGTCACACGCAGCGATGCGCGCCTGTCAGCGGGAGACCAGCGATCAAAAAAATGTCCAGGACATTCAGCGACGATCAGCGATTCACAGCAGGGGGCTGATCGTCGCTGAATGTCACACACAGCGATATCGCAGGGGAGATCGCTGCTGCGTCACAAAACTAGTGACTAGTGACTAGTGTGTGAGACGGGGGCTTAAACCTAAAGGGTATGCCACACTAAGTGAGATTGCTAACGAGATCGCTACTGCGTCACCATTTATGACGCAGTAGCGATCTCGTTAGCGACTTAGCTGTGTGATTCCAAACACAACTCATCAGCGATCTGTATAACGACCTCTGTGGTCGTTGGGAAAACCTAGTCCCACCTGCGACGCTGGTGAAGTTGTTCATAAAGGGTGTAACACTCAGCGATTCAGGATCACCAGCAGGACACCAACGACCAAAAAACAGCTCAGAACGTTCATAAGTGATCAGTGACATCTCAGCAGAGGCCACATCACTGCTACATGTCACACACAGAGATTCAGACTCACCAGCAGGACACCAACGACCAAAAAACGGCTCAGAACGTTCATAAGCGATCAGCGACATCTCAGCAGAGGCCTCATCACTGCTACATGTCACACACAGAGATTCAGACTCACCAGCGGGACACCAACGACCAAAAAACGGCTCAGAACGTTCATAAGTGATCAGTGACATCTCAGCAGAGGCCACATCACTGCTACATGTCACACACAGAGATTCAGACTCACCAGCGGGACACCAACGACCAAAAAACAGCTCAGAACGTTCATAAGCGATCAGCGACATCTCAGCAGAGGCCACATCACTGCTACATGTCACACTCAGCGATTCAGGATCACCAGCAGGACACCAACGACCAAAAAACAGCTCAGAACGTTCATAAGTGATCAGTGACATCTCAGCAGAGGCCACATCACTGCTACATGTCACACACAGAGATTCAGACTCACCAGCGGGACACCAACGACCAAAAAACGGCTCAGAACGTTCATAAGTGATCAGTGACATCTCAGCAGAGGCCACATCACTGCTACATGTCACACACAGCGATTCAGGCTCACCAGCGGACACCAACGACCAAAAAACGGCTCAGAACGTTCATAAGTGATCAGCGACATCTCAGCAGAGGCCACATCACTGCTACATGTCACACACAGCGATTCAGGCTCACCAGCAGGACACCAACGACCAAAAAACGGCTCAGAACGTTCATAAGTGATCAGTGACATCTCAGCAGGGGCCACATCACTGCTACATGTCACACACAGCGATTCAGGCTCACCAGCAGGACACCAACGACCAAAAAAACGGCTCAGAACGTTCATAAGTGATCAGTGACATCTCAGCAGAGGCCACATCACTGCTACATGTCACACTCAGCGATTCAGGATCACCAGCAGGACACCAACGATCAAAAAACGGCTCAGAACGTTCATAAGTGATCAGTGACATCTCAGCAGAGGCCACATCACTGCTACATGTCACACACAGCGATTCAGGATCACCAGCAGGACACCAACAACCAAAAAACAGCTCAGAACATTCATAAGTGATCAGTGACATCTCAGCAGAGGCCACATCACTGCTACATGTCACACACAGCGATTCAGGCTCACCAGCAGGACACCAACGACCAAAAAACGGCTCAGAACGTTCATAAGTGATCAGCGACATCTCAGCAGAGGCCACATCACTGCTACATGTCACACACAGCGATTCAGGCTCACCAGCAGGACACTAACGACCAAAAAACGGCTCAGAACGTTCATAAGTGATCAGCGACATCTCAGCAGAGGTCACATCACTGCTACATGTCACACACAGCGATTCAGGCTCACCAGCAGGACACCAACGACCAAAAAACGGCTCAGAACATTCATAAGTGATCAGTGACATCTCAGCAGAGGCCACATCACTGCTACATATCACACACAGAGATTCAGGCTCACCAGCAGGACACCAACGACCAAAAAACGGCTCAGAACGTTCATAAGTGATCAGTGACATCTCAGCAGAGGCCACATCACTGCTACATGTCACACACAGCGATTCAGGCTCACCAGCAGGACACTAACGACCAAAAAACGGCTCAGAACGTTCATAAGTGATCAGTGACATCTCAGCAGAGGCCACATCACTGCTACATGTCACACACAGTGATTCAGGCTCACCAGCGGGACACCAACGACCAAAAAACAGCTCAGAACGTTCATAAGTGATCAGTGACATCTCAGCAGAGGCCACATCACTGCTACATGTCACACACAGCGATTCAGGCTCACCAGCGGGACACCAACGACCAAAAAACGGCTCAGAATGTTCATAAGCGATCAGCGACATCTCAGCAGAGACCACATCACTGCTACATGTCACACACAGCGATTCAGGCTCACCAGCAGGACACCAACGACCAAAAAACGGCTCAGAACGTTCATAAGTGATCAGTGACATCTCAGCAGAGGCCACATCACTGCTACATATCACACACAGAGATTCAGGCTCACCAGCAGGACACCAACGACCAAAAAACGGCTCAGAACGTTCATAAGTGATCAGTGACATCTCAGCAGAGGCCACATCACTGCTACATGTCACACACAGAGATTCAGGCTCACCAGCAGGACACCAACGATCAAAAAACGGCTCAGAACGTTCATAAGTGATCAGTGACATCTCAGCAGAGGCCACATCACTGCTACATGTCACACACAGCGATTCAGGCTCACCAGCAGGACACCAACGACCAAAAAACGGCTCAGAACGTTCATAAGTGATCAGTGACATCTCAGCAGAGGCCACATCACTGCTACATGTCACACACAGCGATTCAGACTCACCAGCGGGACACCAACGCCCAAAAAACAGCTCAGAACGTTCATAAGTGATCAGTGACATCTCAGCAGGGGCCACATCACTGCTACATGTCACACTCAGCGATTCAGGCTCACCAGCAGGACACCAACGACCAAAAAACAGCTCAGAACGTTCATAAGTGATCAGTGACATCTCAGCAGAGGCCACATCACTGCTACATGTCACACACAGTGATTCAGGCTCACCAGCAGGACACCAACGACCAAAAAACAGCTCAGAACGTTCATAAGTGATCAGTGACATCTCAGCAGGGGCCACATCACCGCTACATGTCACACACAGTTAAGTCGCTAACGAGATCGCTACTGCGTCATAAATGGTGACGCAATAGTGATCTCGCTTGCGATCTCGTTTAGTGTGGCATACCCTTAACCCCTCTCTGCCATCTGACGTACTATTCCATCCATGTGACCCTGAACCTCATTCCCATGGACGGAATAGTACGTCATATGCGATCAGCTGCCAGCTGATTATCACAGCTGACACCTGGCACTATGTGTCAGGAGCGGTCACGGACCGCTCCCGGCACATTAACCCCTGGCAAACCGCGATCAAACATGATCACGGTGTACCGGGGGCACAGGGGAGGATCGCGCAGGGAGGGGGCTCCATGCGCACTCCCCTGAGACCCTCAGAGCAGCGCGATGTGTCGCGCTGTTCCGAGGGTCCGTCCTCCCTCCAGGTCCCCGGATCCAAGATGGTGCCGGGGTCCTGCAGGGAGGCGGCTTCCTCAGTGCCTGCTGAGAGCAGGCGCTGAGGAAGCCTGCAGCGATTCCAGAGCGATCGCTGGTGTGACAGAGTGCTGTGCACACTGTCACACCAGCGATCTGATAAAATACAGTGATGTCCCACCCTGGGACAAAGTAAAAAAAATAAAAATAAAAAGTGGTAAAAAAAAATCATAAAAAAAAAAAAATATTCCCCAATAAATTCACTTCTTCCTGTAAATAAAAAAACAAAACAATAAAAGTACACATATTTGGTATCGTCACGTCCGTAACGACCCCCCCTATAAAACTGTCCCACTAGTTAACCCCTTTAGTGAACCCCTTAAAAAAAAAATTTAAGCAAAAAATCAATGCTTTATCATCATACCGCCGAACAAAAAGTGGAATAACACGCGATCAAAAAGACGGATATAAATAAACATGGTACCGCTGAAAACGTCATCTTGTCCCGCAAAAAACGAGCCGTCATAAAGCATCATCAGTGAAAAAATAAAAAAGTTATAGCTCGCAGAATAAAGCGATGCAAAAATAATTATTTTTTATATAAAATTGTTTTTATTGTATAAAAGCGCCAAAACATAAAAAAAATGATATAAATGAGGTATCGCCATAATCGTACTGACCCGAAGAATAAAACTGCTTTATCAATTTTACCACACGCGGAACGGTATAAACGCCTCCACAAAAGAAATTCATGAATTGCTGATTTTTGTTCATTCTAACCTCCCAAAAATCGAAATAAAAAGCGATCAAAAAATGTCACGTGCTCAAAAATGGTACAAATAAAAACGTCAACTCGTCCAGCAAAAAATAAGACCTCACATGACGCCCGCAGACCATTCCATCAAAGTCTGCAATCCAAAACGTCACTACTTCCCTTCCGAGCCCCGACGTACAGCCATACAGTCGTTTTCTCCCACATATAGGGTATCAGCGTACTCAGGACAAATTGCACAACAACTTTTGGGGTCCAATTTCTCCTGTTACCCTTGTGAAAATAAAATATTTGGGGCAAAAAAAATCATTTTTGTAAAAAAAAAAAGATTTTTTATTTTTACGGCTGTGCGTTATAAACTTCTGTGAAGCACTTCGGGGTTCAAAGTGCTCACCACACATCTAGATAAATTCCTTGTGGGGTCTAGCCCTGGCATGTGAAGGTGCACAGGCCCACTTGTCATATGGTGGTGAGTAGTGTTGAGCATTCCGATACCGCAAGTATCGGGTATCGGCCGATATTCGCGTTATCGGAATTCCGATACTTAATTCCGATACTTTTTCAATATCGTATACCGGAATCGGAAGTTCCCATAATTCTTTGAGAGGCAATGTGATGTTAGTCAGCCAATGATGAATCTTATGAAGTGTGGGCACATCCTGTAATGCTGCGGTCATCTTAACTAATGGCATGGCTGTGATTGGCTGCTGAAATGATGTCAGAATGCACTATAAAAGGCGCCGCCCCATTTTAGCGTCACTGTGCTGTGAACTCAGTTAGGGACAGAACGCTACTTGCTCACTCTGAGGGACAGTTAGATATTGCGATTTTGTGTACTACTGTGCTTGAGGCAGGCTAGTTTACCAACAGGTCCTGCCCACATCCTTCTTCCTAGTGAGGATTCAACATCATCAGCCGGCGTTCCTGATCTGGCCACGGAGGCCAGAGATCACCGGCTTTCATCAACGGATGTAAGTTTCGTCTGCGGGCCATAGGAGGCTGAAGTCGGACTTTCTACTGCAAGTGACCCATCGGGGTTGTCAGCAGGCCAAGGAGGCTGAAATGTCGACTTTCTATTGCAAGTGACCCATCGGGGTTGTCAGGTAAAACCTGTGCAAACAGGACTATTTTCTCCACAGTGCACCACTAATACTCATTCATCTGAGCTGTCACCGGCCGGGACAGTGTCAATTTCTTCTGACCTTTCTGCATAAAAGGTTTTTTAGGATTTCTGCAGCGTTTTTCTGCTCCATCGTTAAAAGAGGACCTCTTTTACTTTTTCAGGGTTTGTCCATATTAATACCCATATGAATAAATACCTTATGCGTATTATGACTATTTAGTCCTTTGGTTTGGGGTTTACTACATAATAGACTACAGGCTTTTCTCATCACCTTTTTCTCACGGGTCTTAGTGCAATATTTATTTATTACTGTATTATTACATCTGCATCTCAAACTGTTCTACAGAGTGCGTCTGAATTTATGTATTGTTTTCCATTTGACACATGCATATTCCTATTTTTCTACAGATCCTTTTGTGTCTTGTAGTTTTTATGTGCGCAAACTATTTTTATTTTCAATTATAGAGGGCCATGTTATTGACTTTGCATTGACGTGTAAAAGATTTATGTTGTGCCACTGGCTATATGTATTCTAAAGGTGTACCCAGTCTCAACAGATCATTAGTCTGATTGTTCTTTGATTCTCCTAAATGTGAATTTGTCTGATTTGGTGTCAAACTTGACTTTGTCCCTATTTTTGTTTTGCCATGTGACCCAATGATTATACAAATCTATATAGGGTTTGGCATCATAAAAGTAACAGAATATTAGCATGCATGCATATTTAGGATATAAAAGAGAAGTATCTTGTTGTGCCAGAGTGTTCCTAACTCCTGAATGGATATAAAACAATATGGTCTACGGATCAGGTAAAATCGAGGGTCCGCATGTCTATATTTTATACAATTTGAGTGGGCAAGGGTGGGATTTAGAGATTAGCCCATTCATGAAAGTTTTGGGAGCTGAGAACCTTCAGGAGTTGTTAACCATGCTTTGAGGTCGATTGAATGCCATGTCACTCAGGCAGCCAATCACTGCTGTCAAGCGCAATGGAAAGCAACACACGGTTGGTCCTGTGGCCAGCAGCACAGGAGGGGTAAGGGTAAAACATGAATATATTAGATTATGTTTTACTATTTGGAGCAAGTTTGAAGTTTTCTTTAAGGATTGGAAAACCACCTTCAGTTAGGAATCGGATCAATCAAACAGGGCACAATATGGAATAATGTGCGTTGTTATACACAGTAACTTACAAACGTGGTTCTCTCTGGCATCTATGTACATGGGCAAGTATTACTCTAATTTGGGTCTAATGTGTAGTTTATTGGGTGCAATATAGGCTCATTGTAGGACTGCAAACACACAATTTGGTTCTTTGCAGGTAGAATATGGTACTTTATGCAAAGTATACGGCTGTGTGCAGGCACAGAATCGCACTGTCCTATGAAAACAAACTATGGGACTATTGTGGCATGGTATGGCGGTCTCTGGCCACTGTTTAGCATAATATAGTACTATATGGACATTGGACAACAACAACTTTTTAATGTGCTGGTATTGTTGTGGTTACAATTAAAGAAATATTCTCAATTTGTCTCTGGAGCAGGTCAGAGCTATGTTGCTCTTTACTTCTTTGTTTCTGATAGGATAGGCTGAGTTATAGTATTAGTAGAACTATAAAGTTCTGCTGTAACACATTCAGCTATTAGTGATTTTTTTATAATGTACACTGCTATCACTGTATTTACAGTACATATAGAGATAATGGCACTTGAACAAGCACATAGCTCAGGATAGTCAGAGCTGTGATTAGGAGAACTGCTCTTGGAGAAGCTAGTGCTATAGATTGGTGATTTTGCAAGTAGAGATGGGCGAACCCGAACAGTAAAGTTCGGCATCCAGACCGAACACCTATGACCTATGACCCGACATGAAATGACACTTGGTGTACATAGGGTTAACCATGTCTTTTCATGTCCTTTGCTATCTAATTTGCACAAACAATTAAATCAGACTATGTGTGCAAAATTTCACACCTGTAGGGGTTAATTAAAGGTGTAAATTCGTAGCAAAAAAGTCCGTTTTTTTTACAACGAATTTACACCTTTAATTAACCCCTACAGGTGTGAAATTTTGCACACATAGACTGATGTAATTGTTTGTGCAATTAGATAGCAAAGGACATGAAAAGACATGGTTAACCCTATGTACACCAAGTGTCATTTCATGCCGGGTGCTTCTGTCTTTTCACTGAAGCCGGCTTTACCGGCAATTGAATCAGAGGATATTTTACTATGTAGAAGTGTATAAACTATACATTAGAGTTGAGCGATACTTTCCGATATCCTAAAGTATCGGAATCGGAATGGTATCGCCGATATCACTAAAATATCGGCGATACCCGATACCGATACCGGAAGTCCCATGTAAGTCTATGGGAACAAAATATCGCAACTAAAAAAACCCCATTCTTTCCTTGTAAACATAAATATACACACATAGAATACATATATATATATATATATACATGTCATTGTGACATATATATATACATATATGTATAGTTTATACACTTCTACATAGTAAAATATCCTCTGATTCAATTGCTGGGTAAAGCCGGCTTCAGTGAAAAGACAGAAGCACCCGACATGAAATGACACTTGGTGTACATAGGGTTAACCATGTCTTTTCATGTCCTTTGCTATCTAATTTGCACAAACAATTACATCAGTCTATGTGTGCAAAATTTCACACCTGTAGGGGTTAATTAAAGGTGTAAATTCGTAGCAAAAAAGTCCGTTTTTTTTACAACGAATTTACACCTTTAATTAACCCCTACAGGTGTGAAATTTTGCACACATAGTCTGATTTAATTGTTTGTGCAAATTAGATAGCAAAGGACATGAAAAGACATGGTTAACCCTATGTACACCAAGTGTCATTTCATGTCGGGTCATAGGTCATAGGTGTTCGGTCTGGATGCCGAACTTTACTGTTCGGGTTCGCCCATCTCTACTTGCAAAATCACCAATCTATAGCACTAGCTTCTCCAAGAGCAGTTCTCCTAATCACAGCTCTGACTATCCTGAGCTATGTGCTTGTTCAAGTGCCATTATCTCTATATGTACCGTAAATACAGTGATAGCAGTGTACATTATAAAACAAATCACTAATAGCTGAATGTGTTACAGCAGAACTTTATAGTTCTACTAATACTATAACTCAGCCTATCCTATCAGAAACAAAGAAGTAAAGAGCAACATAGCTCTGACCTGCTCCAGAGACAAATTGAGAATATTTCTTTAATTGTAACCACAACAATACCAGCACATTAAAAAGTTGTTGTTGTCCAATGTCCATATAGTACTATATTATGCTAAACAGTGGCCAGAGACCGCCATACCATACCACAATAGTCCCATAGTTTGTTTTCATAGGACAGTGCGATTCTGTGCCTGCACACAGCCATATACTTTGCATAAAGTACCATATTCTACCTGCAAAGAACCAAATTGTGTGTTTGCAGTCCTACAATGAGCCTATATTGCACCCAATAAACTACACATTAGACCCAAATTAGAGTAATACTTGCCCATGTACATAGATGCCAGAGAGAACCACGTTTGTAAGTTACTGTGTATAACAACGCACATTATTCCATATTGTGCCCTGTTTGATTGATCCGATTCCTAACTGAAGGTGGTTTTCCAATCCTTAAAGAAAACTTCAAACTTGCTCCAAATAGTAAAACATAATCTAATATATTCATGTTTTACCCTTACCCCTCCTGTGCTGCTGGCCACAGGACCAACCGTGTGTTGCTTTCCATTGCGCTTGACAGCAGTGATTGGCTGCCTGAGTGACATGGCATTCAATCGACCTCAAAGCATGGTTAACAACTCCTGAAGGTTCTCAGCTCCCAAAACTTTCATGAATGGGCTAATCTCTAAATCCCACCCTTGCCCACTCAAATTGTATAAAATATAGACATGCGGACCCTCGATTTTACCTGATCCGTAGACCATATTGTTTTATATCCATTCAGGAGTTAGGAACACTCTGGCACAACAAGATACTTCTCTTTTATATCCTAAATATGCATGCATGCTAATATTCTGTTACTTTTATGATGCCAAACCCTATATAGATTTGTATAATCATTGGGTCACATGGCAAAACAAAAATAGGGACAAAGTCAAGTTTGACACCAAATCAGACAAATTCACATTTAGGAGAATCAAAGAACAATCAGACTAATGATCTGTTGAGACTGGGTACACCTTTAGAATACATATAGCCAGTGGCACAACATAAATCTTTTACACGTCAATGCAAAGTCAATAACATGGCCCTCTATAATTGAAAATAAAAATAGTTTGCGCACATAAAAACTACAAGACACAAAAGGATCTGTAGAAAAATAGGAATATGCATGTGTCAAATGGAAAACAATACATAAATTCAGACGCACTCTGTAGAACAGTTTGAGATGCAGATGTAATAATACAGTAATAAATAAATATTGCACTAAGACCCGTGAGAAAAAGGTGATGAGAAAAGCCTGTAGTCTATTATGTAGTAAACCCCAAACCAAAGGACTAAATAGTCATAATACGCATAAGGTATTTATTCATATGGGTATTAATATGGACAAACCCTGAAAAAGTAAAAGAGGTCCTCTTTTAACGATGGAGCAGAAAAACGCTGCAGAAATCCTAAAAAACCTTTTATGCAGAAAGGTCAGAAGAAATTGACACTGTCCCGGCCGGTGACAGCTCAGATGAATGAGTATTAGTGGTGCACTGTGGAGAAAATAGTCCTGTTTGCACAGGTTTTACCTGACAACCCCGATGGGTCACTTGCAATAGAAAGTCAAATTTCAGCCTCCTCTGGCCTGCTGACAACCCCGATGGGTCACTTGCAGTAGAAAGTCCGACTTCAGCCTCCTATGGCCCGCAGACGAAACTTACATCCGTTGATGAAAGCCGGTGATCTCTGGCCTCCGTGGCCAGATCAGGAACGCCGGCTGATGATGTTGAATCCTCACTAGGAAGAAGGATGTGGGCAGGACCTGTTGGTAAACTAGCCTGCCTCAAGCACAGTATACACAAAATCGCAATATCTAACTGTCCCTCAGAGTGAGCAGAGTAGCGTTCTGTCCCTAACTGAGTTCACAGCACAGTGACGCTAAAATGGCTGCGGCGCCTTTTATAGTGCATTCTGACATCATTTCAGCAGCCAATCACAGCCATGCCATTAGTTAAGATGACCGCAGCATTACAGGATGTGCCCACACTTCATAAGATTCATCATTGGCTGACTAACATCACATTGCCTCTCAAAGAATTATGGGAACTTCCGATTCCGGTATACGATATGGAAAAAGTATCGGAATTAAGTATCGGAATTCCGATAACGCGAATATCGGCCGATACCCGATACTTGCGGTATCGGAATGCTCAACACTACTATACATATATGTATATATATATGTCACAATGACATGTATATATATATATATATGTATTCTATGTGTGTATATTTAGTGTTTACAAGGAAAGAATGGGGTTTTTTAGTTGCGATATTTTGTTCCCATAGACTTACATGGGACTTCCGGTATCGGTATCGGGTATCGCCGATATTTTAGTGATATCGGCGATACCATTCCGATTCCGATACTTTAGGATATCGGAAAGTATCGCTCAACTCTAGTGGTGAGTTTGTAACATGTTTGTGCACTTGTATGTTACATGAAGTGAGGTGCATCTAATACGACTGTATAACATATAGTCACCGTTGTGCCCAGTAGAACAGCTCAGTCCTATTTATTGCTCTTGATTTGAACCCAGGACCCCAGCGCTGCAAGGCTGCAGTGCTAACCACTGAGCCACCAAAAATCTCTACAAAGGCCAAGATCTATATTACTGCCTTATGGTGACTATATAATGGTAGATACCAGTCCTGAAGAACATGTAAGAGATAGCAGCACTGTTATAGATAATGACTTACCGCTGACGTTCTTTCTGATGGAATCGTTCACTTTTCCTGTCTTTTCCTTCTGGCCTAGACCGACATGTCGACTTCTCCAGCCAGGACTTGTCTGCAGAGATTACAACAAAGACACATCTGACTTCTCACATTTTCAGCACTGTCCCCAATAGGACCATTCCCAACCTGCACAAACTGCTCATCCTGCTGATACCCCAAAGTTCCACCCTCTTTTGTGACGTCGGGGTCGAGTGACTTTGACATCGCAAAGGTCATTCTCGCTAAGCACACCTGGGAACAGAACTTGCCGGCAGCGCCGCTGAGGACCGGGATCGCCGCTGAGGAGATCAGGGGCCGCCAGGAGGTGAGCATATCCATATTTTTTATTATTTTTAACATTCATCAATTGTAAAAAGGTGGTCACACTTGTCAAGCACTATGCGTGACAAGTGTGACCACCTGTCAATCACTTTGGAAAAGCGCAAGCATTCTGCAAGCTAAAAACACTTGTGTTTTGCGCGAAAACGCATGCAAATTCTGCATGCGTTTTACCCGCGGCAGGGAGTTCCGGAAATGCTCCGGACAAGTCTAGGCACAGGGTGATGACGGCAATGTGCCAGGACTCTGACATCCTCAGCGTGCGTCGTTCTGTAGACCTGAGGCATAAAGCGATCTGCGGTCTACAGAACAGAGAGCGGTAATGCAGGGAGATCTACCGCAGGGCTGAACTGTATATGAGCATTATACATGATGATTAATTAAGGACAGTGTAGCTCTGGGTGGGCCCCCCTGAGCTTGGGGCCCAGGGTAAGGGTACATCTCCACGGGGCGTACTGGCAGCACTTTAGACGCAGCGGAAACCCCGCTCGGCCCAAAGCGCCGCCCCCTGTTGTACGCGTGGTGATACCGCATGTGTTCATTGAACACATGCGGAATCATCGCATCCTATACATAGACAGGGTTATTTATCTTGGAGACTGAGCGCCTCCGCGAGATAAATAGACATGCTGATGTCTGGAAAGACGCGCTGCATGTCCGGTTACGCATGACTGCCACCTGCGTGTTTGTACGCATAGTGGAGATGGGATTTATAAAATCCCCTCCACTATGCTGTAACATCTGGACGCTGCTGATTGGACACTGCAGCTGTACAAAGCGTCCAATCCACAGCAAATCCTGAAGTAA
The DNA here is from genome assembly GCA_033576555.1 of Oophaga sylvatica. NCBI lineage: Eukaryota > Metazoa > Chordata > Amphibia > Anura > Dendrobatidae > Oophaga > Oophaga sylvatica. The sequence goes on along the minus strand of JARQOD010000003.1, from coordinate 607,948,822 downwards.
TCCGGCACGTGGAAACATACCCTAACTGTCCACTCTGCAACCCCGGGTAGCTATGCTACTGTATACTGTGGCTACAGACTCCTAGGCGCAGTATAGGGGGGATTGAGGCCTTGGGTGGAGACCAGCACTGCCAGTGAGTCGCCCGCCAGGGCTGTGGGGTACTCAGACCCGAGCCCGTTGATTTCCATGGGGGATGGCACGGCGGCCACGGCTCGGTCCGTGGCCCTGGGCGCTCACCAAAAAGGGGATATTTACAGGGGATTAATGTTCGTATAATGATTCGTGACGCCACCTGTAGTATCTGGTCAGGGTGACCAGTGCTGCTGTGCAGGTCCTCTGGAAGGGATGGTGTTGTGCAGCTAGATGGTAAACTTCCTACAGGTGAGGCTGTGTCCTTCCAGGGCAGGTAGATAGGGTATATTTTAGGAATGGTGCTAGTGGAGTGTAGCAGGGAGATGTGCGACGCTGAAATAATCAGGGAGGCAGTCCGAGTGCAGTTTCAAGGTTTACTCACAGTCTTTGGACCACAAGACAGATGCCCGCCTGGCACTGTGTCCTCCGGGAGAGTGGTCCAGCAACCCCCAGGTAGATTGGTCGCACTTCCCAGGACTCCCTCTCAGTATGTTCCTTTCTGGCCTTCACTCTCTGTGCTCTTTACTCCTTTCTACTTCCTAGCACCTCACCATACAGTCCTTCAGATCAGAAGCTGCGGACCTGTCAGGAAACAGATCAATGCTGTACGTCCTTGGTCTTATATAGCTGCCTTCCAGGGGATGCTGCTGGTGGTGGTGGCAATGACCCATAAAGTGATCACCGCCGTCGGCTTACTAGCAGGGCATGAAGCTTTCCCACTAGTCTAGGGGCCACTCCCTGATGGCCTTGGTCCTTCCTTCTTCAGAATAGGGGCCACGGATGGATAAACCAACGTCCGTGCCTTTTCGGACCCTTTCGCTGACTCTAGCAGTTTCTCCCTGAGGTGAACTCAGACAAAGACTCAGTCAGAGACTGGCTGCTCTCTATTCTCACACACAGCCTAAGTGCTGCTGCTAACTCCACCCACCCATCAAGACACCCTTTGCTAACCAGTCTGAGTCAGACCATCCTCCCGAAGGGTACGTCCGTATGCTCAGCTGGCATAGTGTGTTGGATGCACGTGTGGAGTCCTAGGGGTGCTTCCTCATTACCTGAGAGTCAGGTGCAACACCTCTGTGGCAACTGAACCCTCAGGGGCGCCATTTCCCCCCCTCCGTTAAACACAGCACGTTACACGGGCTGAAACAGAGTAAAGGTTGTTACAGAAACATACAAATTTTTGGAAATGCATATCAATAAGAAAAACAATTTCAAACTCATCTTCCCTTTATGGGAGGCACTTATGATTAAACGTTGCATAAATAACATTAATAAAACTCTCTTTAGTTAGGCAAGATAAAGTGCAATAAGACAGTAGCATTTAAACTCGTGCTTGTGGAGGACCTGCTCCAAACCTCCCACGTTGGTCTTGGGTGGGCTGCAAGACATAATTGGCCAATTTCAGCAGACCTCGTCTTCGGCCACACCTAACGGGTTTTTGTTTTCTGAGGTAGTGTGCAGTCAGTGCACTGTAATAGCTTACGTAAAACCAAGATGGAGCACCTAAAGAGGTGCCAAACTATATACAGAAAGTCTGTGAGCCAGCACAGTTCATGGCTTCAAAGTTCAAAATGTAGAACACTAACGAGTAACATTATATACAAATAGCAGACCCTGTCCGGGTTATCATTTATTTAGTAGTGGCAACATCGGGTGTTACCTGGTCTCCCTCGGGTAATTCCAGAACGTCCGCTACAGCTGGGGCTACCAGGACCTCATGCCGCCGGAAGTCTCGTACGATCCCCTTCCGCCGCGGTTCCCACACTGTACCTCGGTCCCGCCGCATCTTATTCTTATCGGCCAGATCTTTGTCCTGCTGCTCCTGGCGACGCTGCTGGGCCTCCCACTCCCGACGCCTCCACTCCTCCTCCAGGCGCCGGTTGTAGTCCTCCTCAGCGAGGACCTCGATGTCCGGGTTCTTACGGACTGGTGCCGGAGTTGGTACTGGGGATGGCTGCTCAGTCGGCTCGCTCCGATCCTTCCGGTCGCGAGGCTTGTCCTCCTCTGGAAACACTGGGGGCCTGCCGGGCTCGCTTGCAGGCGGCGTGGGGAGAAGGTCCACCGCAGCTTCTTCCTCGGGCCAGGTGTCCCCACGATGGTGCCAGCATCGGTGCAGGAGTCCTCCGTTGCTTCCGGTGCCGGTGTGGCGGGTCGGCGGAGCGGCCGGTTCGGCTCCAGCGGTGATTCCAGCAACAGCTTCAGAGCCCACCAGCTCCGCTCCATCTTTTCCACTTCCTCCCGATGCCAGGCCAATTCTTCCAGCGTGGCATCCGCGTCCGAGCTAGATAGAGTGCCGACAGGTTCAAGCACAGCAGGCAGCTCGATGATGGGTAGATCTTCCTCCTGCTGGGGGAAGGTGTGCTCCTTCACTCCCTCACACGCCAGCTCACCACTGGTCGCCATTATTATTAGATCACAAGTCCCTTCTCCATCCAGAGGGTCCCGCTCTTTAGTAGGGAGACGGGGTTTTCTTGTCCTCTTCCTCCACCAAAGAGGATCAGGAGGCGGATCTCATTCGCCGTGGGGCATGTTCGGACATTGAACAAGCATTTGGACTGGGCGGTCATTATTTCCACGACACAGGTCGAGCTCACGGCCACGAAGATACGCCCTCCTTTTTTCACCAGCGCCTCATGGCGCAAATATGGCGGCAAAGTTCTACAAAAATCGCAACAAAGCCTCTTGCACAATAAACAGTGAATATAGGCACACAGGACTCAGTTATAACGAGCTTCGGAATCCTGTTCGTGACGCCAAAAATGAGTCGCCCGCCAGGGCTGTGGGGTACTCGGACCCGAGCCCATTGATTTCCATGGGGGATGGTACGGCGGCCACGGCTCGGTCCGTGGCCCTGGGCGCTCACCAAAAAGGGGATATTTACAGGGGATTAATGTTTGCATAATGATTTGTGACGCCACCTGTAGTATCTGGTCAGGGTGACCAGCGCTGCTGTGCAGGTCCTCTGGAAGGGATGGTGTTGTGCAGCTAGATGGTAAACCTCCTACAGGTGAGGCTGTGTCCTTCCAGGGCAGATAGATGGTGTATATTTTAGGAATGGTGCTAGTGGAGTGTAGCAGGGAGATGTGCGATGCTGAAATAATCAGGGAGGCAGTGCGAGTGCAGTTTCAAGGTTTACTCACAGTCTTTGGCCACAAGACAGATGCCCGCCTGGCACTGTGTCCTCCGTCAGAGTGGTCCAGCAACTCCCAGGTAGATTGGTCGCATTTCCCAGGACTCCCTTTCAGTGTGTTCCCCCTGGCCTTCACTCTCTGTGCTCTTTACTCCTTTCTACTTCCTAGCACCTCACCATACAGTCCTTTGGATCAGAAGCTGCGGACCTGTTGGGAAACAGATCAATGCTGTACGTCCTTGGTCCTATATAGCTGCCTTCCAGGGGATGCTGCTGGAGGTGGTGGCAATGACCCATAAAGTGATCACCGCCGTCGGCTAACTAGCAGGGTATGAAGCTTTCCCACTAGTCTAGGGGCCACTCCCTGATGGCCTTGGTCCTTCCTTCTTCAAGATGGGGGCCATGGATGGATAAACCAACGTCCGTGCCTTTTCGGACCCTTTCGCTAACTCTAGCAGTTTCTCCCTGAGGTGAACTCAGAAGAAGACTCAGTCAGAGACTGGCTGCTCTCTATTCTCACACACAGCCTAAGTGCTGCTGCTAACTCCACCCACCCACTCTACACCCTTTGCTAACCAGTCTGAGTCCCGAAGGGTACGTCCGTATGTTCAGCTGGCATGGTGTGTTGGATGCAGGTGTGGAGTCCTAGGGGTGCTTCCTCCTTACCTGAGAGTCAGGTGCAACACCTCTGTGGCGACTGAACCCTCAGGGGTGCCACACCAGCCTCTAGATGAGATGCAGTATAGGTGATTGAGGCCTTGTGTGGAGACCAGCACTGCCAGCCTCTAGATGAGATGCAGTATAGGTGATTGAGGCCTTGTGTGGAGACCAGCACTGCCAGCCTCTAGCTGAGGCGCAGTATAGGGGATGATTGAGGCCTTGTGTGGAGACCAGCACTGCCAGCCTCTAGCTGAGGGCACAGTATAGGAGGTGATTGAGGCCTTGTGTTGAGACAAGCACTGCCAGGCTCTAGCTGAGGCGCAGTATAGGGGTGATTGAAGCCTTGTGTGGAGACCAGACTGCCAGCCTCTAGATGAGGCGCAGTATAGGAGGTGATTGAGGCTTTGTGTGGAGACCAGACTGCCAGCCTCTAGCTGAGGCGCAGTATAGGGGTGGATTGAGGCCTTGTGTGGAGACCAGCACTGCCAGCCTCTAGCTGAGGCGCAGTATAGGCAGGGGTGAACCTAGCCTCTCTACTGCTTGAGGCGAACTGCAAAATGGCACCCCCCACAGTAAAATCAGTACAAATAAATCTGGTTTACTCTTTACTAGCCTAACCTGACGCACATGTAAAATACATACAGTTTTAAATAGGAATATATTTGAAACATCGATCTTTACACTTCTTCAGTGACTCAATGCCGCCTGAGGCGAAGTGATCAACTTGTTTCATTGTAGGTGCGCCCCTGGCCGGGGAACAGTGCTTACCGTAGCTCTTCCTCCCCGGCAACCGTCTGTGTGGTACTGATGCGGCACACAGTTACCACATGTATTACACAAACGGACACGGATATCTCCACTAACGGTTTTTCCGGTACCGGAAATATCAGGATGTGTGAAACCAACCTAAAGCCACATTCACACGTTCAGTATTTGGTCAGTACTTTACCTCCGTATTTGTAAGCCAAATCGGGAGTGGGTGAGAAATCCAGAAGTGGTGACGTGTTTCTATCATACTTTTCCTCTGACTGTTCCACTCCTGGTTTTGGCCTACAAATACTGAGGTAAAATACTGAACGTGTGAACGTGGCCTGATAGAGGGTTTCTGCTACTTCTGACTTCCTGCAGACAGAAGTTGCAGTCACAAGATGGCGCCGATAAAAGGTGGAGACGGTGACATTATACACAGGAGCTCTGTATATAGTGTCAGTGGCTGGTACTGAGAAAAAGAAAGAAAGAACAGAGAGAGAAAGAAAGAGGGGAAAGAAAGAACAGAGAGAAAAGAACAGAGAGAAAGAAAGAGGGGAAAGAAAGAACAGAGAAAGAACAGAGAGAGAAAGGAAGAACAGAGAGAAAGAAAGGTGTCAAGTATAGTGTACAGTTCCTATAGCGTCTTGTGCTTGGGTGCGAGGAAAACACATGAGACACAGGTTGATATGAAATGACTTGTATTACTTCATACAAGCATGCGGAAAAGGTCACACAGTTTGCAGGAACAGAGGCAGGAGACACAGCAGGCCAGAGTAACTTCAAGCTCTACAATAACTCTCCAAAGCAGGTTCAGGATCTCTTCTCTGTACCGTAATTCCTCTGCAAACATGGATTCACCAAACAGCAGGTTTCCAGAGTCCAAAAGTGTTCCAAGGTTCCTCAGTAGGAAATAGCTGGAGTACAAAGTCCAAGGTTTCCAGGAGTCAGGTCACAGGCTGACTGAGGCTTGATTCAGGAGCACTGATTGTTCAGCTGAGGCTGCTTAAGAAGCAAGAGGGAGAGAATCAGGGCGGGAACATGAAAACTGGACACTCCATATTAACTGAGGGCAAGAGCTGCAGAAAGACAGAAAGCAAAATGGCCGACGGAAAACTGAGTTTCAAGGAACATGTCAAAAGAGACAAAGAACCTTACAAAAGGGGAAAGAAGATGAACAGAGAGAGAAAGAAAGAGGGGAAAGAAAAAAAGAACATAGAGAAAGAAAGGGAAATAAAAAACATAGAAAGAAAGAAAGAAAGAAAGAAAGAAAGAAAGAAAGAAAGAAAGAAAGAACAGAGAGAGAGACAGAAAGAAGAAAGAAAGAACAGAGAGAGAGAAAAAAGAAAGAAAGGAGAGAGAAAGAAAGAACAGAGAGAAAAAAGAAAACGGAGAGCGAAAGAAGAACAGAGCGAGAAAGAAAGAACAGAGAAAGAAAGAAAGAAAGAAAGAAAGAAAGAAAGAAAGAAAGAAAGAGGGGAAAGAAAGAAGAGACAGAAAGAAAGAGAAAGAACAGAGAGAGAAAGGAAGAACAGAGAGAAAGAAAGAGGGGAAAGAAGATGAACAGAGAGCAAAAGAAAGAACAGAGAGAGAAAAAGAAAGAGGGAAAGAAGGAAAGAAAGGAGAGAAAGGGGAAATAAAGAACATAGAAAGAAATAAAGAACAGAAAGAGAGAAAGAAAGGGGGAAAGAAAGAAAGAAGAAAGAGAGGAAAGAAAGAACAGAGAGAGAGAAAGAAACAGAGAGAAAGAAAGATTCTATAAAGATACTACAGCAGCCTGGCTCCCATTGTCATGCCCACCTGTGCCTCCCGATGCAGGACATATCAGCATCCGCTCACATGGCCGACATCCCCGATTCCAAGGCGATCCCGCTGTCCGCGCTGTCGTCAGAGGACATGGTGATAGATCTGAAGCATTCCCTGAAGTGCCTCCATGGTTCCATCACAATCTCCTCCCGAAATTACCTAATTTCCAGTCAGCTTCCAGCACATCACTTCCAGTGGAACGTCACGTGTGAGTTTTAAAGTGCTCCTCGGGGCTCCGCCGTGTACTCCTGTGTCCATGGGAAAAGTAAGCTTCTGGCCGGGGCACTCTCAAAATCGGGACAGTCTCGCTGGATCTGGGATGGATGGAAGGTATGAATGCTCCCCGCCATACACTGACCTCGTACATGCACGGCTCCCCACACCTCATACACACACGGTTCCACTTTGTATGCCTCGTACACATGCGGCTCTGCTCCGCACACATGCGGCTCCGCTCCGCACACCTCGTACACACGTGGCTCTGCACACCTCGTACACTCGCTGCTCCGCTCCACACACCTTGTACACATGCGGCTCCTCTCCGCACTCCTCTTACACACAGGGCTTAGCACACCTTGTACACACGCAGCTCCGCTCCGCACACCTTGTACACATGCGGCTCCGCTCCGCACACCTCGTACACACAGGGCTCCGCACACCTTGTACTCACAGGGCTCCGCACACCTCGTACTCATGTGGCTCTGCTCCACACACCTCGTATACATGTGGCTCCGTACACTTCATACACACAGGGCTCCATTCCGTACACCTCGTGCACACACTTGGCTCCGCTCCGCACACCCCGTACACACGCAACTCCGCTCCGCACACCTCGTACACACGCGGCTCCACTCTGTACACCTCGTACACACGCGGCTCCGCTCCGTACACCTCGTACACACGCGGCTCCGCTCCGTACACCCCGTACACACACGGCTCCGCTGCGTACACCTCGTACACACGCGGCTCCGCTCCGTACACCTCGTACACATGCGGCTCCGCTCCGTACACACACAGCTCTGCTCCGCACACCTCGTACACACACGGCTCCGCACACCTCGTACACATGCGGCTCATCTCCGCACACCTCGTACACACGTAGCTCCGCACACCTCGTACACATGCAGCTCTGCTCCGCACACCTTGTACACACGCGGCTCTGCTCCGCACACCTCGTACACACAGGGCTCCGCACACCTCGTACTCACAGGGCCCCGCACACCTCGTACACACAGGGCTCAGCACACCTTGTACACACACGGCTCCGCTCCGCACACCTCGTACACATGCGGCTCATCTCCGCACACCTCGTACACACAGGGCTCAGCACACCTCGTACACATGCGGCTCCGCTCTGCACAACTTGTACACACGCGGCTCTGCTCCGCACACCTCGTACACACAGGGCTCCGCACACCTCATACTCACAGGGCCCCGCACACCTCGTACACACAGGGCTCAGCACACCTCGTACACACACGGCTCCGCTCCGCACACCTCGTACACATGCGGCTCATCTCCGCACACCTCGTACACACAGGGCTCAGCACACCTCGTACACATGCGGCTCCGCTCCGCACACCTTGTACACACGCGGCTCTGCTCCGCACACCTCGTACACACAGGGCTCCGCACACCTCGTACTCACAGGGCTCTGCACACCTCGTACTCACAGGGCCCCGCACACCTCGTACACACAGGGCTCAGCACACCTCGTACACATGCGGCTCCGCTCCGCACACCTTGTACACACGCGGCTCTGCTCCGCACACCTCGTACACATGCGGCTCCGCTCCATACACACACAGCTCTGCTCCGCACACCTCGTACACACACGGCTCCGCTCCGCACACCTCGTACACATGCGGCTCATCTCCACACACCTCGTACACACAGGGCTCAGCACACCTCGTACACATGCAGCTCTGCTCCACACACCTTGTACACACAGGGCTCTGCACACCTCGTACTCACAGGGCTCTGCACACCTCGTACTCACAGGGCCCCGCACACCTCGTACACACAGGGCTCCGCACACCTCGTACACACAGGGCTCAGCACACCTCGTACACATGCGGCTCCGCTCCGCACACCTCGTACACACGCGGCTCCGCTCCGTACACCTCGTACACATGCGGCTCCGCTCCCTACACACACAGCTCTGCTCCGCACACCTCGTGCACACACGCTCCGCTCCGCTCCGCACACCTCGTACACATGCGGCTCATCTCCGCACACCTCGTACACACAGGGCTCAGCACACCTTGTACACATGCAGCTCTGCTCCACACACCTTGTACACACGCGGCTCTGCTCCGCACACCTCGTACACACAGGGCTCCGCACACCTCGTACTCACAGGGCTCCGCACACCTCGTACTCACAGGGCCCCGCACACCTCGTACACACAGGGCTCCGCACACCTTGTACACACACGGCTCCGCTCCGCACACCTCGTACACATGCGGCTCATCTCCGCACACCTCGTACACACAGGGCTCAGCACACCTCGTACACATGCGGCTCCTGTTATGTTTCGGTAGCTGAGGAGTGCAGGTAAAAAAGGCAATACACCAGAGCAGTTGGAATCTATGGGATTGCAGTACCCTGACTAACCACCACAACTAGAGGCAGCCGTGGAGCGTTCCTACGTTGGTCCTAGACGCCTCGTCACAGCCTGAGAAACTAAGTACACCTAAAGATAGAAATAGGAAAGCTATCTGCCCCGGAGCAGAACCCCAAAGATAATAGAAAGCCCCCAAACATGTAATGGCGGTTAGACAAGAGGAAATACTGACACAGAAAGAAAATAGAATGAGCAAACGCTGGGGCCCAAACTATCTAAATAGAAAAGGACAGGAAGGGTACTTACTGCAATCCCAGAAAACCCTGAAAAACACCAACTCTACTAATTTCAAAATCACCTGAGATCACACGACCTCTACCACCTAAATTAGCTCTCTGGTGTAACAAAATCAAAACAGCAGCCACTGAAAAAACTGGAAAAAGCAAAAGTACAAACATCAGTGGCTGAACTAAACTGAGAAGGCAGAAGCCCCCGGAGTGGACCCAGAAGGCCCCCAAAGAAGTGCAGGACAAAATGCAAAAATATAGCACAAACACAAAAAGAAGAAAATGTCTTATCTGTTAGCAGGAGATGCAGACACGACACAGCAGGCTACAAGGGAAACTGGAATGAAGGATTCAGACCAGAACAATTGATCACCGGCAACCCTGATGGGAAAATGACTCCCTTATATAAGATCAGTCAGTAACACCTGATTCCCAGTCCTCACAATCTTCACTAGTACTGCTTGTAACCACCAGAGGGAGCCTCTGCTCAGAACTCATCTCAAACCCATTCACAACAGTACCCCCCCCTTGAGGAGGGGTCACCGAACCCTCATTTGAGCAACCAGGTCGGTCAGGATGAGTTCTATGATACGCACGGATAAGTCTCCTAGCATGGATGTCCGAAGCAAACACCCAAGAATTGTCTTCCTGACCATAACCTCTCCATTTAACCAAATACTGGAGTCTTCGTCTAGAAAAATGAGAATCCAATATTTTCTCAACCACATACTCCAGATTGCCCTCAACCAAAACGGGGTCAGGAGGCACAGTAGCAGGAACCACTGGCTCAACAAACCTCTTCAACAAGGACTTGTGGAACACGTTATGGATCTTAAATGTCCCTGGAAGAAGCAAACGAAACGAAACAGGATTAATAATCTCCATGATCTTATAAGGTCCAATGAACCTAGGCTTAAATTTAGGAGATGCTACTCTCATAGGAATATTCTTTGAGGACAACCAGACCAAGTCCCCCACTTTAAACCGAGGACCATCAGTCCTATGCCGGTTAGCAAACCGCTGGGCCTTATCCTGAGAGAGGGACAACCTCTCCACTACCTGGTCCCAAATCTGTTGCATACGCTCAACAACAGAGTCAACACCTGGACAGACAGAAGCTTCCGTCTGTCCTGAAGAAAATCGAGGGTGAAAACCAGAATTACAGAAAAACGGAGACATCAAAGTGGCAGAGCTAGCCCTATTATTAAGAGCAAACTCAGCCAAAGGCAAAAAAGAGACCCAGTCATCCTGATCAGCAGACACAAAGCATCTTAGATAAGTCTCCAATGTCTGGTTTGTTCTCTCAGTTTGACCATTGGTCTGAGGATGAAATGCCGAGGAGAAAGATAATTGAACACCCAGTTTAGAACAAAAAGTCCTCCAAAATCTGGAAACAAACTGGACTCCTCTGTCAGACACAATGTTCTCAGGAATGCCGTGTAAACGAACCACGTGCTGAAGAAACAACGGCACCAATTCAGAGGAGGAAGGCAACTTAGGTAATGGCACAAGATGTATCATTTTGGAAAACCTATCACAAATTACCCAGATGGTGGTCATTCTCTGAGAAACAGGAAGATCAGAAATGAAATCCATAGAGATATGGGTCCATGGTCTCTTGGGCACAGGCAATGGCATCAACAAACCACTAGAGCGAGAGCAAGGCTTGGAGCGAGAGCAAGTCCCGCAGGACTGCACAAATTCCCTGACATCACGAGACAAGGTAGGCCACCAAAAGGACCGACTAACCAAGTCTCTGGTACCAAAAATTCCGGGATGCCCAGCCAATGCGGAACAATGAATCTCAGACATCACACTCTTTTTCCATTGGTCCGGGACAAACAATTTTCCAACAGGGCAGCGCTCGGGCCTATCCTCCTGACACCCCTCCAGAGCAAGTCTCAAATTGGGCGAGATGGCGGAAAGAACTACACCCTCTTTCAAAATAACAGAAGGATCAGATAACTCAGGAGAGTCCGCAAGGAAACTCCTCGAGAGGGCATCCGCCTTAACATTCTTAGTGCCAGGAAGAAAGGAAACCACAAAATTAAAACGTGTGAAAAACAAGGCCCACCTGGCCTGTCTAGGATTGAGTCGCTTGGCAGATTCCAGATAGACCAGATTCTTATGGTCCGTAAGGACCACCACCTGATGTTTGGCTCCCTCCAGCCAATGTCTCCACTCTTCAAAAGCCCACTTCATGGCCAATAACTCCCGATTACCCACGTCATAATTACGTTCAGTAGGAGAAAATTTTCGAGAGAAAAAGGCACAAGGGTTACTTTTAGAGGTCTCTGGATCTTTTTGGGACAAAACGGCACCTGCCCCAATTTCAGAGGCATCAACCTCCACCTGAAATGGCAGAGAAACATCAGGCTGCCGTAGAACAGGAGCAGAAGTTAATCTCTGCTTAAGTTCCTGAAATGCAGAGACTGCCTCAGGAGGCCAATTCACCACATCAGAACCCTTTCTGGTCAAATCAGTTAATGGTTTAACAATAACCGAGAAATTACCAATAAATTTACGATAAAAATTGGCAAAACCCAAAAATCTCTGAAGAGCCTTTAATGAAGTAGGTTGGACCCAATCACAGATGGCCTGAACCTTGACCGGGTCCATTTCAATAACAGATGGGGACAAAATGAATCCCAGAAATGAGATCTTCTGTACGCCAAAAAGACACTTTGATCCCTTCACATACAGAGCATTATCCCTCAAAATCTGGAACACAGTCCGAACATGTTTCACATGAGAGTCCCAGTCATTAGAAAAAATCAAGATATCATCCAAATAAACAATCAGAAATTTGTCCACAAAATCCCTGAAAATGTCATTCATGAAGGACTGGAAGACGGAAGGAGCATTAGTGAGCCCAAAGGGCATCACTAGGTACTCAAAATGCCCTTCAGGGGTATTGAATGCCGTCTTCCATTCATCCCCGTGCTTAATGCGAATAAGGTTATACGCCCCCCTGAGGTCAAGCTTGGTAAACCAAGTAGCGTTTTTCACCCTGGAAAACAGGTCAGAAATCAAGGGTAACGGGTATTGATATTTCACAGTAATATTGTTCAAGAGACGATAATCAATACACGGCCTTAATGAACCATCTTTTTTGGCCACAAAGAAAAAAACGGCACCTAAGGGTGAAGAGGATGGTCTGATATGACCCTTCTCCAATGATTCCTTGATATAAGACCGCATAGCGTCATGTTCAGGTACAGACAAGTTAAAAAGGCGACCTTTAGGGAATTTACTACCCGCACTAATTCAATAGCGCAGTCATAGCTCCTATGAGGGGGCAAGGATGCAGATTTACTTTCGCTAAACACATCAGAAAAATCAATCAAAAAGTCAGGAACATCCTGAGCCTGGGGGAGGCAGAAAAAACAGGAGTGTTGGTATTAACACATTGGCAGCCCCAACTGCCACAGACACAGATTTCCAATCCAAAACAGGATTATGAGACTGTAACCAAGGGAAACCCAGCACGATAATGTCATGCAGATTATATAGAACCAAAAATTTGCAGCACTCCTGGTGATCAGGTTCAACCCTCATTATCACCTGAGTAGAAAACTGGGGTTTATTCTCAGCCAAAGGGGTAGAATCGATCCCCAGTAGGGGAATAGACTTCTGTAGGGGTATTAAGGGAAACCCACAACGTTTAGCAAAATCATAATCCATCAGGTTAATAGCTGCTCCAGAATCAACGAAAGCCTGAGCAGAAAATGAGGACAGAGAGCATATCAGAGTGACAGTTAATAAAAACTTAGTCTGAACACTACCCAAGACAACTGAGCGTGCAAAATGTCTTCCCCGCTTAGGGCAGACCGAAATAGCATGACAGGCATCACCACAGTAGAAACATAACCCATTGCGCTTTCGAAACTCATGACGCTGTGCCCAGACACCACTCCATCACACTGCATGGGCTCAGAAGCTGGCTCACAAGGCAACACCACTCCACGCATACTTCTCCGCTCACGCAAACGTCTGTCAATTTGAATCGCTAATGACATAGAATCATCGAGACCAGAGGGGACAGGGAATCCCACCATAATTTCCTTTACATTATCTGACAGACCCTTCCGGAAAAGGGCCGCCAAAGCGTCGTCATTCCACTTGGTCAGGACTGCCCACCTACGGAATCTCTGACAGTATAACTCAGCGTCATCAAGCCCCTGATTTAATGCCAACAAGGCTTTCCCAGCTTGATCAGTGACATTAGGCTCATCGTACAATAACCCCAAAGCCTGAAAAAACGCAACAACATCACTCAAAACAGGATCCCCAGGTATCAGGGAAAAAGCCCAATCCTGAGGATCGCCGCGCAGGAGAGAGATGATAATTTGAACCTGCTGCGCTGCGTTCCCTGAGGACTTAGATTTTAAGGCAAAAAACAATTTACAATTATTTTTGAAATTCAGAAACTTAGCTCGATCCCCTAAAAACAAATCTGGCATGGGGATCCTAGGTTCCACAACAGGCAACCTAGCAAGATATGCAGCAATACTCCGAACCTCAGTGGCAAGCTGATCCACACGGCCAGACAACTGTGCAAACTCCATTGAGAGAAAAGATCCTCCCCAGCACCCAGAGATACAGAGGGAAAAAAAAAAAAATGCAACAAACAGAAAAATATCTCTGACAACTCTGACAACCTTTTTTCTATCACAATATTTTTTCCCTTCTGTGAGTACCATATAATTTTCAATTTTTAGGCCGGTGATACTGTTATGTTTCGGTAGCTGAGGAGTGCAGGTAAAAAAGGCAATACACCAGAGCAGTTGGAATCTATGAGATTGCAGTACCCTGACTAACCACCACAACTAGAGGCAGCCGTGGAGCGTTCCTACGTTGGTCCTAGACGCCTCGTCACAGCCTGAGAAACTAACTACACCTAAAGATAGAAATAGGAAAGCTATCTGCCCCGGAGCAGAACCCCAAAGATAATAGAAAGCCCCCAAACATGTAATGGCGGTTAGACAAGAGGAAATACTGACACAGAAAGAAAATAGAATGAGCAAACGCTGGGGCCCAAACTATCTAAATAGAAAAGGATAGGAAGGGCACTTACTGCAATCCCAGAAAACCCTGAAAAACACCAACTCTACTAATTTCAAAATCACCTGAGATCACACGACCTCTACCACCTAAATTAGCTCTCTGGTGTAACAAAATCAAAACAGCAGCCACTGAAAAAACTGGAAAAACCAAAAGTACAAAACTCAGTGGCTGAACTAAACTGAGAAGGCAGAAGCCCCCGGAGGGGACCCAGAAGGCCCCCAAAGAAGTGCAGGACAAAATGCAAAAATATAGCAACAACACAAAAGAATAAAAATTCTTATCTGGTAGCAGGAGATGCAGACACGACACAGCAGGCTACAAGGGAAACTGGAATGAAGGATTCAGACCAGAACAATTGATCACCGGCAACCCTGATGGGAAAATGACTCCCTTATATAAGATCAGTCAGTAACACCTGATTCCCAGTCCTCACAATCTTCACTAGTACCGCTTGTAACCACCAAGGGAGCCTCTGCTCAGAACTCATCTCAAACCCATTCACAACAGGCTCCGCTCCGCACACCTTGTACACACGCGGCTCTGCTCCGCACACCTCGTACACACAGGGCTCCGCACACCTCGTACTCACAGGGCTCTGCACACCTCGTACTCACAGGGCCCCGCACACCTCGTACACACAGGGCTCCGCACACCTCGTACACACAGGGCTCAGCACACCTCGTACACATGCGGCTCCGCTCCGCACACCTTGTACACACGCGGCTCTGCTCCGCACACCTCGTACACACAGGGCCCCGCACACCTCGTACTCATGTGGCTCTGCTCCGCACACCTCGTATACACGTGGCTCCGTACACTTCATACACACAGGGCTCCATTCCGTACACCTTGTACAAACACGGCTCCGCTTCGTACACCTCGTGCACACACTTGGCTCCGCTCCGCACACCCCGTACACACGCGGCTCCGCTCCGCACACCCCGTACACACACACGGCTCCGCTCCGCACACCCCGTACATACGCGGCTCCGCTCCGCACACCTCGTACACACGCGGCTCCGCACACCTCGTACACACGTGGCTCCGCTCCGTACACCTCGTACACACGCGGCTACACACTTGGCTCCCCTTCGCACACCTCGTACACACGCGGCTCCGCTCCGTACACCTCGTACACACGCGGCTCTGCTCCGTACACTTCGTACACACGCGGCTCGGCTCCACACACCTCGTACACACACTTGGCTCCCCTCCGCACACCTCGTACACACGTGGCTCCGCTCCGCACACACGCGGCTCCGCTCCGCACACCTCGTACACACGCGGCTCTGCTCCGTACACCTCGTACACACGCGGCTCCGCTCCGTACACCTTGTACACATGCGGCTCCGCTCCCTACACCTCGTACACACGCGGCTCCGCTCCGTACACCTCATACACACGGCTCTGCTCCGTACACCTCGTACACACCACACAGCTCTGCTCCATACACCTCGCACACACCACACGGCTCTGCTACATCCACACTGTAAACCCCTCCTAACATCTCACATATAAACTTACCCGCTCATCCAGCACCATGACAACCAGCAAGCAGAGACCTGCACACGGAGGAGCCTGACCATGTAACACCTAACTCCTCCCCTCCTGTGACCTCATCACAGGTCCTGCTCGCACATTTACAGAGCACAGCACAGAAATGGTAAATACTGGCTGTGAGAATCTGGAGAGGCGGGAGGGCAGGAAGGGTTGCTTGGGGGGCGTGGCGGCTTCTCACTCACTCTGGCGTGGGACGTCTGTCAACGGATGTGGAGATGCGTGAGTGTGCAGGTAGGGATAAGAATCGGGCTGCCCCCCATCTCAGAGTCGCTGAGGCTGGAGTGCTATGCCGTGACAGTGTGCCTGGAGTAGGGTATTGAGGCCTGTGCAACCAGCACTTCAGGGATGTGCGCAGAGGACTGAGAGGCTTTTGAACTCGCCTCATGCCTAGTGACGCCCGTATAGGGGTGATTGAGGCCTTGTGTGGAGACAAGCACTGCCAGCCTCTAGCTGAGGCGCAGTATATGGGTGATTGAGGCCTTGTGTGGAGACCAGCACTGCCAGCCTCTAGATGAGCGCAGTATAGGGGTGATTGAGGCCTTGTGTGGAGAATAGCACTGCCAGCCTCTAGCTGAGGCACAGTATATGGGTGATTGAGGCCTTGTGTGGAGACCAGCACTGCCAGCCTCTAGATGAGCGCAGTATAGGGGTGATTGAGGCCTTGTGTGGAGAATAGCACTGCCAGCCTCTAGATGAGGCACAGTATAGGGGTGATTGAGGCCTTGTGTGGAGACCAGCACTGCCAGCCTCTAGATGAGGCGCAGTATAGGGGTGATTGAGGCCTTGTGTGGAGACCAGCACTGCCAGCCTCTAGTGAGGCCAGTATAGGGGTGATTGAGGCTTGTGTGGAGACCACACTGCCAGCCTCTAGTGAGGCGCAGTATAGGGGTGATTGAGGCCTTGTGTGGAGACCAGCACTGCCAGCCTCTAGATGAGGCGCAGTATAGGGGTGATTGAGGCTTTGTGTGGAGACCAGCACTGCCAGCCACTAGATGAGGCGCAGTATAGGGGGTGATTGAGGCCTTGTGTGGAGACCAGCACTGCCAGCCTCTAGCTGAGGCGCAGTATAGGGGGTGATTGAGGCCTTGTGTGGAGACCAGACTGCCAGCCTCTAGCTGAGGCGCAGTATAGGGGTGATTGAGGCTTTGTGTGGAGACCAGCACTGCCAGCCTCTAGATGAGGCGCAGTATAGGAGGTGATTGATGCTTTGTGTGGAGACCAGCACTGCCAGCCTCTAGCTGAGGTGATTGAGGCCTTGGTTGGAGACCAGACTGCCAGCGTCTATCTGAGGCGCAGTATAGGGGTGATTGAGGCCTTGTGTGGAGACCAGCACTGCCAGCGTCTAGCTGAGGCGCAGTATAGGAGGTGATTGAGGCCTTGTGTGGAGACCAGCACTGCCAGCTTCTAGATAAGGCGCAGTATAGGAGGTGATTGAGGCCTTGTGTGGAGACCAGACTGCCAGCCTCTAGATGAGGCGCAGTATAGGAGGTGATTGAGGCCTTGTGTGGAGACCAGCACTGCCAGCGTCTAGCTGAGGGTGAAGTATAGGGGTGATTGAGGCCTTGTGTGGAGACCAGCACTGCCAGCCTCTAGATGAGGCGCAGTATAGGGGTGATTGAGGCTTTGTGTGGAGACCAGCACTGCCAGCCTCTAGATGAGGCGCAGTATAGGGGGTGATTGAGGCCTTGTGTGGAGACCAGCACTGCCAGCCTCTAGCTGAGGCGCAGTATAGGGGTGATTAAGGTCTTGTGTGGAGACCAGCACTGCCAGCCTCTAGCTTAGGCGCAGTATAGGAGGTGATTGAGGCCTTGTGTGGAGACCAGCACTGCCAGCATCTAGCTGAGGCGCAGTATAGGGGTGATTGAGGCCTTGTGTGGAGACCAGCACTGCCAGCCTCTAGATGAGGCGCAGTATAGGAGGTGATTGATGCTTTGTGTGGAGACCAGCACTGCCAGCCTCTAGATGAGGCGCAGTATAGGAGGTGATTGAGGCCTTGTGTGGAGACCAGCACTGCCAGCGTCTAGCTGAGGCGCAGTATAGGGGGTGATTGAGGCTTTGTGTGGAGACCAGCACTGCCAGCCTCTAGATGAGGTGTGTGGCCCAGCTACGCCAGGCACACATATTCCAGGAAAATGCACAGGAAGGTAACCGTGAAGCTTGATATTCATTCACGTCACTCACATTTCCAACACACCCACTAGGGGTATAAAAGGTAGTGACACGTAGCAGTCAGTGTTCAGTTTCAGATCAGTCTGGACTTGGAGGGAGAGGAGAGGAGTTCAGTCAGAGTTCAGTCAGCTTCCTGTCTTAGGACAGTACAGTCTAGTCTTGGAGGAAGAGGAGTGCAGACTAGACTCTGGCAGAGCAAGTTCATAAAGTGGAGTCTGGTTTGAGTGTAAGGAGTCACTCTAGCCCAGTCAGAACTGCAGGGACCAGTACCTCAGCACAAGCTACCTATATTCTTTGGAAGGAGGAAAGTAACTCTCGGAGCTACAGCGTGTACACAGTTGACAGAGTTCCTGTGCGCTGCTCTGGACAGGGTCTGAGGAAGGTGACTCTCGGAGCTACAGTATTTACACGGTTGACAGAGTACCTGTGTGCTGCTCTGGACAGGGTCTGAGAAAGGAAGGAAAGAAGGAAGGAATCACAGGAGCTACAACAGTGAGTGTACTGAGAACTGTTCAGCGAGCTCTGGAGGAAAGCTGACATTTTACATCATCGCTACTTGTGCTTATGTTAAGAGCAAGAGCAGGACGAGAGGCACAGTGGAGAAAGATAGAGACAAGTGCATCAGGTACCGGATTACCCGCACTAATTCACCGGACACCGGGGTCCGAAGCGTTGCTAGTGCTTTATGCCTAGTAATAAGAAACACCGGAATCCTCCTGGACTTTAAGTCACAGAAGGTAGCCCTAAGCGCTGATACGTAAACGGAGTCAGGTAGAACAAGGACTTTGAGTCAGTGCACGACAAAAGTAAGGACTCTGTTCTCACCAACTAGAAGGCTCTACCACCATGTCGGCCGGGCGTTGCAGCTATTGAACAAGCTGGAGATTAACAGAGTTAACTTGACTTCATGCAAGTTTGTACTCCCATACATATAGAGTTAAAGGAGGCCTCTAACCTGCTCAGCGGTTATCCTGAATATGCATTCTCCACCTCGACCAGCTTCCCGGGACCTGCCTGAAACATCTGCAAGTAAAGGTATGGAAAGAGATTGCCTTGTGTGAGACTGTTTCATTTCCTACACCCTGCACCACCATAGACTTCCAGGGACCAGTCTCACCTGTGGGAGACCTACCATCTAGCTGCCCCATAACATCCCCTGTGAAGATCCATATAGCAGCGCTGGTCCAATTGATCAGATACCACAGGTGGCGTCACGAACTATCTATTATTCAATCCCCTGTAAATATATCCCCCATTGTATGAGCGCCCAGGGCCACGGACCGATTTCTGCTGCCAGTGACAAATCCCATAGACTTTCATGGGCTCGGTGCCGAGTACCCCATAGCCCTGGTACTAAGTGCGACTCATCTCTGGCATCACGAACAGGATACAAAGCTTGCAAAATTGTGAGTCCTGTGTTGCCTATATTGACTGTTCTATGCAAGAAAAGACTGTTTGCTGTTTGTCACTTTTGGCGCCATTTTTCCGCCATTTTGCCGCCATATTCGCGCCCTGAGGCACTGGTGAAGAAGGTGGGCGTGCATTCGTGGGCGTGTACCCCCCCTGTGGCGCGAAAGTTATGGCCGCCCTCTCAAAGTGTTATTACAACGTCCGCAATGGCCCCACTGCAAGAGAGATCCGCCTCCTCTTCATCTTCTATGCAAAAAGGAGGAAGCGCAAATCCCGCCTCCACGGAAGGGACCAGGTTGTTCCTGATGAAAAACACAGTCTGGCCTGGAGAGAGATGGCGGAAGGTCGGGATACGCTATGCGGAGCAGCAGTGGCAAGCAGGCCCTGTTCCCCTGAAGAGCCTCTGCCCGTGCCGGAGCCGTCCCCAGTACGGGACCTTCAGCAAACCATGCTGGAATTAAAAGAGGAGAATGCGGCGCTTAAAAGATTGATCCAGCGCCATGCAGACCTGAAGGAGACCGAGGGACGCTGGCGTGCCCAGACACAGCGGCTGCTGTGGGACGCAGTGTTCTCTCCCACAGACATAACGCCATCGCCTGACTTTCCTAAGTCCCTGCTGAAGAAGGCTGAAGGACAACCGGAGGCTGCCCCCAAAAGTGCTGTACCTGATCCCACCGAGGATGGAGAGGAGGAGGAGGCTGAGGAGGCCCTGCCCGTTCCGGAGTGCCAGCCAGGCAAGGAGGCAGCAGCAGATTACAGTTCCCCGGTAGGAACACCGGAGGGGTCTCAACCATCACTGCCGGAAATAGACTGGGAGCAAATGGAGTACCTTGACGACATCACTTATGCTGCAAAAGTGGAGCACGAGGAGCTGTGTCGTGAGAAGGAGAGACAACGGCAGCAGGAGGAGAGAGAAATACAGCAGTTCCGTCAGCGGTACCTTGAAGAGTTCCTCGCCGACAAGGAGAGTGTTCGCCGTGATAAAGGTACACTCCGGGAACCGCGGCGCCAGGGGTGCGTGACGGACTTCAAACTCCGCAAAGGCTGGGGCTTTATCCGTGAGCCGGGCCTATATCCGGGAGTCTTTGTGAGTCGCCGGGATGTAGAGTCCCACCTGCCCATCGGTCATCCGGGAAGGGATCTGGTAAATGGGGACATCGTCAGTTACACTCGACACTGGGGTTTAAAGGGATGGTATGCCCTAAATGTCTCTATTGTCAGTGACCCCGTCCCCGACGCCGGTAACGTACACAATGCCGCAGCGTCCCAGTCCCGGGCCCCAACAGCACCTGGCCGTGCACCAGCATCGCCCCCTGCGTACGCATCTCTATCAATGTCTCATACCGCATCGCAACCTGCGCCCTCCTCTACATCTAGATCTTGTCTAGCATCGTACCCTGTGTACACTTCTGCATCACAATCTGCGACCATTTCTGCATCGCAACCTGAATTGTATACTGCGGCACCTTTTACAACGCAACCTGCGTTCTATTCTGAGGATGTACCCGTTGGGTTCCCAGTTCGAATAAAGGATGTAGCCACTCAAACACAGATCGCAGGACATGATCTCTTTGTTATACGTTCAAAAGAACACCACGTCGTTCCAGCCCCAGGAGTCGAAGACGTTATTGAAATTTGCAAGAAAGATGAAAACCAGTAGGACCCAGACAGGTGTTTACTGCAACTGAAAATGTATAAAGTTTGAAAAAGTTTTGCAAAAATTTGCACTTTATTAAAATGTTTACATATTTATGTAGCATACCCGGACGGGTAAAGAGTTAAAGTAAAAGTTGATTGAAATGTGAAATGTTTTATCATGCATGGACTGCGTGGCTGTGGACTGTGCCAGCCCAAAAACTTTTAATATAAATAGTTTGCGCTTCGGTGCTACATCTTGGTTTTACACGAAACCATTACTACCTCTGAAAGAAAACCCGTGTGGTGTGGCCTTGAGTGAGGTCTGCAACAGAGAAGTCCTGCAGCCCACCCAGGACCCACGTGGGAGGTTTGGTGCGGGTCCTCCACAAGAATATTGTCTTGTATTATGAAAGTGCTTTTGATACTTTTGTACTTTTCTATGTATACAGTGTAACGTTCAAGAGTCTTACCTCCCGCAAGGGATGAGTTAAAATGTTGATGTTATATGCAAAACAAAATGTTTTCTTTTCTCTTTTACAGCCCGGGAGTGCTGTGTTTAACCAAGGGGGGATGTGTGGCCCAGCTACGCCAGGCACACATATTCCAGGAAAATGCACAGGAAGGTAACCGTGAAGCTTGATATTCATTCACGTCACTCACATTTCCAACACACCCACTAGGGGTATAAAAGGTAGTGACACGTAGCAGTCAGTGTTCAGTTTCAGATCAGTCTGGACTTGGAGGGAGAGGAGAGGAGTTCAGTCAGAGTTCAGTCAGCTTCCTGTCTTAGGACAGTACAGTCTAGTCTTGAAGGAAGAGGAGTGCAGACTAGACTCTGGCAGAGCAAGTTCATAAAGTGGAGTCTGGTTTGAGTGTAAGGAGTCACTCTAGCCCAGTCAGAACTGCAGGGACCAGTACCTCAGCACAAGCTACCTATATTCTTTGGAAGGAGGAAAGTAACTCTCTGAGCTACAGCGTGTACACAGTTGACAGAGTTCCTGTGCGCTGCTCTGGACAGGGTCTGAGGAAGGTGACTCTCGGAGCTACAGCATTTACACGGTTGACAGAGTACCTGTGTGCTGCTCTGGACAGGGTCTGAGAAAGGAAGGAAAGAAGGAAGGAATCACAGGAGCTACAACAGTGAGTGTACTGAGAACTGTTCAGCGAGCTCTGGAGGAAAGCTGACATTTTACATCATCGCTACTTGTGCTTATGTTAAGAGCAAGAGCAGGACGAGAGGCACAGTGGAGAAAGATAGAGACAAGTGCATCAGGTACCGGATTACCCGCACTAATTCACCGGACACCGGGGTCCGAAGCGTTGCTAGTGCTTTATGCCTAGTAATAAGAAACACCGGAATCCTCCTGGACTTCAAGTCACAGAAGGTAGCCCTAAGCGCTGATACGTAAACGGAGTCAGGTAGAACAAGGACTTTGAGTCAGTGCACGACAAAAGTAAGGACTCTGTTCTCACCAACTAGAAGGCTCTACCACCATGTCGGCCGGGCGTTGCAGCTATTGAACAAGCTGGAGATTAACAGAGTTAACTTGACTTCATGCAAGTTTGTACTCCCATACATATAGAGTTAAAGGAGGCCTCTAACCTGCTCAGCGGTTATCCTGAATGTGCATTCTCCACCCCGACCAGCTTCCCGGACCTGCCTGAAACATCTGCAAGTAAAGGTATGGAAAGAGATTGCCTTGTGTGAGACTGTTTCATTTCCTACACCCTGCACCACCATAGACTTCCAGGGACCAGTCTCACCTGTGGGAGACCTACCATCTAGCTGCCCCATAACATCCCCTGTCAAGATCCATATAGCAGCGCTGGTCCAATTGATCAGATACCACAGGTGGCGTCACGAACTATCTATTATTCAATCCCCTGTAAATATATCCCCCATTGTATGAGCGCCCAGGGCCACGGACCGAGTTCTGCTGCCAGTGACAAATCCCATAGACTTTCATGGGCTCGGTGCCGAGTACCCCATAGCCCTGGTACTAAGTGCGACTCAGAGGCGTAGTATAGGGGGTGATTGAGGCCTTGGTTGGAGACCAGACTGCCAGCGTCTATCTGAGGCGCAGTATAGGGGGTGATTGAGGCCTTGTGTGGAGACCAGACTGCCAGCTTCTAGATGAGGCGCAGTATAGGAGGTGATTGAGGCCTTGTGTGGAGACCAGACTGCCAGCCTCTAGATGAGGCGCAGTATACTATAGGAGGTGATTGAGGCCTTTTGTGGAGACCAGCACTGCCAGCGTCTAGCTGAGGGTGAAGTATAGGGTGATTGAGGCCTTGTGTGGAGACCAGCACTGCCAGCCTCTAGATGAGGCGCAGTATAGGGGTGATTGAGGCTTTGTGTGGAGACCAGCACTGCCAGCCTCTAGCTGAGGCGCAGTATAGGAGGTGATTGAGGCCTTGTGTGGAGACCAGCACTGCCAGCGTCTAGCTGAGGCGCAGTATAGGGGGTGATTGAGGCCTTGTGTGGAGACCAGACTGCCAGCCTCTAGATGAGGCGCAGTATAGGGGTGATTGAGGCCTTGTGTGGAGACCAGACTGCCAGCCTCTAGATGAGGCGCAGTATACTATAGGAGGTGATTGAGGCCTTGTGTGGAGACCAGCACTGCCAGCGTCTAGCTGAGGGTGAAGTATAGGGGTGATTGAGGCCTTGTGTGGAGACCAGCACTGCCAGCCTCTAGATGACGCGCAGTATAGGGGTGATTGAGGCTTTGTGTGGAGACCAGCACTGCCAGCCTCTAGCTGAGGCGCAGTATAGGGGTGATTGAGGCCTTGTGTGGAGACCAGCACTGCCAGCGTCTAGCTGAGGGTGAAGTATAGGGTGATTGAGGCCTTGTGTGGAGACCAGCACTGCCAGCCTCTAGATGAGGCGCAGTATAGGGGTGATTGAGGCTTTGTGTGGAGACCAGCACTGCCAGCCTCTAGCTGAGGCGCAGTATAGGAGGTGATTGAGGCCTTGTGTGGAGACCAGCACTGCCAGCGTCTAGCTGAGGCGCAGTATAGGGGGTGATTGAGGCCTTGTGTGGAGACCAGCACTGCCAGCCTCTAGCTGAGGGTGAAGTATAGGGGGGATTGAGGCCTTGTGTGGAGACCAGACTGCCAGCCTCTAGCTGAGGCGCAGTGTGCACAGGGGCGAGAGCGCCATGGTCTGCAGATCCTCACCGCCTCTTCCGAGAAGCGGCGCTCATCCTGGAGCAGCAGATAGCAAAGGATTTGTCAGATTTGCAGGAAGCTTTTACTAAACATCATCATCCAGCGTCTAATTCTGCCTCCCATAAAGAGATTACAGACAATACCAGCGTTTAGCAGCATTAAGTGTCGACAACCCTTCACCTTGGATGAGAGCGCCACTGCGGCCTGATCCTCAATCCGCCTCCGTAACAGCCAATCTCCTGCTGATCAGAGGAGTGAATGAGACATCAGCTGAATCAGAGGCTGCGATGTCTCCCCGGACTCCAACATCACACAGAGCAGTCGGTTCTCCCTCCACCGAACTCGCTCCTGGCATGACTCACATGCAATCTGTATGTCTGATAAAGGTCTGCATGACGGAAACGTCATCTATGGAGGATTTCACACTGATACAATATAAAATAAACTCACATTAATGATTGGCGTTCCAACTTATTTTTACATAGGACTGCAAATGACAACGCTCCCAAATATTGTAGGGAGTCCCTGAACCCTGAGAAGCTGAACCAGCAGTCCCTGAACCCTGAGAAGTCGCACCTGGCGGTCCTTGAACCCTGAGAAGCTGCACCAGCAGTCCTTGAATCCTGAACCCGCACCTGGCAGTCCCTGAATCCTGAGAAGCCACATTTGGTGATCCCTGAACCGTGATAATCTGCAACTGGCAGTTCCTAAACCCTCAGAAGCTGCATCAGCGGTCCCTGAATCCTGAAAAGCTGCACCTGGCGGTCCCTGAACCCTGAGAAGCCGAAGCAGCAGTCCTTGAACCCTGAACCCGCACCTGGTGATCCCTAAGCCCTAAGAAGCCGATTCGGCAGTCTTTGAACCCCGAACCCACACCTGGCGGTCCCTGAACCCCGAAAATCCGCACCTGGTGATCCCTGAACCCTGAGAATCTACACCTGGCGGTCCCTGAACCCTGAGAAGCCACATCGGCGGTCCCTGAACCCTGAGAAGCCACATCGGCGGTCCCTGAACCCTGAGAAGCCTCACCAGCAGTCCTTGAACCCTGAAACCGCACCTGGCAATCTCTGAATCCTGAGAAGTTGCACCGGCGGTCCTTGAACCCTGAGAAGCCACATCTGGAGGTCATTGAACTCGGAGAAGCTGCACCAGCAATCCTTCAACCCTGAGGCTACACCAGCGGTACCTGAACCCTAAGAAGCCACACCGGCAGTCCTTGAACCCTGAAAAGCCGCACCAGCAGTCCTTGTACTCTGAGAAGCCACACTGGCGATCTCTGAACCCTGAGAAGCCACACTGGCAGTCCTTGAACCCTGAGAAGCCGCACCTGGCGATCTCTGAACCCTGAGAAGCATCACTGTCAGTCCTTGAACCCTGAGGCCGCACCAGTGGTACCTGAACCCTAAGTAGCCACACCGGTAGTCCTTGAACCCTGAGAAGCTGTCAAGTAGATTTATGGCGGCTGCTCGAACTTTTAAACAGATTGAGTTACTGTCAGTGCAATTCACCCGAGCATCACCCGATCTGTAAAGGACTTCACAGCAGCTGCCATTAATCTCATCCTGCCTCTGATAGAGCGACAGACAAGACTGGTTGGTATCTGAGCCGGGGTCAGGGTCCTATCAGTCCAGTATCTGTGTCATCTCATATCAGTAAATCCAAGGTGAAAAACATGAAAATCCAATTATACAGCCTTTTATAAAAAGAAAACACAAAGTTGAGGATAACTATATGTGATGAAGAGCCAAATAGAAGAAAGTTGGAACAGCCAGTATGTGCGTATAGATGTTAACATATAGGTGTAGGCCCCGGGATGTATACTCAGTCTGGACAACAAGACCCCTAAAGAGGAGAAGGGAAAAAAAGAGAAAAACGTACCAGTGGCCGCACTTTTTTCTTTCCATGTGTGTTATTTTACCTCCCCCCTCTTTCTTAACATTCCCAACTTTAGAGTCTTGTCCAGACAAGAGTATTTCTTTTAGAGTTACCTGGATACATTCAGCTAATGTGGAGGCCATTATACAGCATGGAAGCTGTGATGAACGGGCACACGGTCCGCCACACGGTAGCCCGGGGTATCACGGCTTGTGATCCCACCGCTGCCACCAATATGTGATGAAACGGTGCACACACACGACGGCTGCTGCCGTCCGACCCGGTAAACTGCAGGGATTTATAATTATCCCACTTCCACTTAGGAACTTGCAGCTCTCTGGCGCCCCCCTTACCCTCAGGTCAGTCAGGGAACTGCACCTAGGATAATTAGTCGCCAGACGGGTCACTTGGATGTGTGCTGGCTATTGGGCACGCTGCAGTGAGGGAATTATAATTACTCCGAGCCGCAGCCGGGTAATACACTTATAATACCCGCTCCGTCACTGCCAACGCCACCCCATATGTCAACACTTAACACCCCCTTCTTTTAAGCTGCCACCAGCTACGGTTTTTCTTACTGAACAATTTATCTAGAGGGTCCGTAGCAACCCCAAAACAGTAGCGTAGTGCTTCAGGCACGTGCAAATTCGTTTATAGAGCAAGAGAAACAAACTAATAAATTTATAGGTTTATTCCTTAAAAAGACAGGCAGTGCTTATATAATATAAAAAGATGTAACAAGCTGAGGCAATATAGTTATGTACAAGACAATTAGAAAATAAAAGGGGTTAACATAAGGAAGATCAACTTACAGTTCTTAGATCATAGTAGGCAAGCCATGCGGTCGGGGGAGGGGAGACATCACAATGCATCACAGAGCTGCTATAAGTCTCGTGTCCAGGGCAGATCTCCCCAGAATACCTGGCCCCCACCTTATAGACCTCTGGCCGTGACATCATAAACGGGGTGGAGTTACCAGGGTCCTCCTCTTGCTCTAAGGGTTACTCTTAGTTCAGAAAACTCAAAACTTTCATAAATAAGAGATGGAGTCTCATACAGCGATGCAGAGCATACCATTGTACTCCGCAAGATGTTGGCGTGCATTTAAGTCTAAACGCAGAGTGCCTGGGTGGATCGGCTAAGCAGAAATCTGTTTCTTAGGTTCTGCTGGTGCCAGCGCTTAAGGGTATGCCACACTAAACAATATCGCTAACGGGATCGCTAAAAAACGTCACTATTTAGCGATCCCGTTAGCGATATTGTTCAGTGCGGCAGCTTCCAGCGACGAGCTTCCTGCTGTGATCTCGCTCGTCGCTGGAATCGTTCCGGACCCTATTTCATCGTCGGCGCTCCCGCTGGGTAAGTATATATCGCTAGTGTGGCACCTTTTCTTAGCGATTTAGCGGTACTTTTGTACCGCTAAAGTCGTTAAGAAGATCGCTAACGGCGATAGCGTCGTTAACTATATCGCTAAATGTGGCCGCATTTAGCGATATAGAAACAATCCCGCTAGCGATCTCATTAGTATGCAACGCTAACGAGATCGCTAGCGGGATAGCTTAGTGTGGCAGTACCTTTAGAAACTTCACTGATCCCTGGATTCCCCGATGAATTGGCAGATATGAAAATTTCATACTTATAACATACACAGGAGCTAAGATTTTTGATCTTGAATAACTACCATGCAACAAAGGAACAGACCATGTGGCTTGTTAGCCGCTTTCAGCCGGCCTACCTGTGGGGGCTAGCCACCTGGAATCAGATTACACAGAGTGTGTAGTGAGCTGAAGGGGGGGGGAAGCCCACAGGCTGCAAAGCCTAATGAATGCAGTAGCTGTGGAGACTTCTAGAGAAGTACAGGATATGGAGCTTGCAGGATCATCACAGAAGCTAATGCGGGGTCCATTATACAGCGTGGGAGCTAATGCTGCGGCCATTATACAGCGTGGAGCTAATGCGGGGGTCATTATACAGCGTGGGAGCTAATCCGGAGGCCATTATACAGCGTGGGAGCTAATGCGGAGGCCATTATACAGCATGGAAGCTAATGCGGGGTCCATTATACAGCGTGGGAGCTAATGCGGAGGCCATTATACAGCGTGGGAGCTAATGCGGGGGTCATTATACAGCATGGGAGCTAATGCGGGGTCATTATACAGCATGGAGCTAATGCGGGGGTCATTATACAGTGTGGGAGCTAATGTGGAGGCCATTATACAGCGTGGGAGCTAATGCTGCGGCCATTATACAGCGTGGGAGCTAATGTGGAGGCCATTATACAGCGTGGGAGCTAATGCTGCGGCCATTATAACAGCGTGGGAGCTAATGTGGAGGCCATTATACAGCGTGGGAGCTAATCGGGGGCCATTATACAGCGTGGAGCTAATGTGGGGCCATTATACAGCGTGGGAGCTAATGCGGGGGTCATTATACAGCGTGGGAGCTAATGCGGGGGTCATTATACAGCGTGGAGCTAATGCTGCGGCCATTATACAGCGTGGGAGCTAATGCTGCGGCCATTATACAGCGTCGGAGCTAATGCGACCATTATACAGCGTGGGAGCTAATGTGGAGGCCATTACACAGCGTGGGAGCTAATGCGGAGGCCATTATACAGCATGGAAGCTAATTCGGGGTCCATTATACAGTGTGGGAGCTAATGCGCAGGCCATTATACAGTGTGGGAGGTAATGCGGGGGTCATTATACAGCGTGGGAGCTAATGCGGGGTCATTATACAGCGTGGGAGCTAATGCGGGGGTCATTATACAGCTGGGAGCTAATTGGAGGCCATTATACAGCGTGGGAGCTAATGCGGGGGCCATTATAACAGCTGGGAGCTAATGCGGGGCCATTATACAGCGTGGGAGCTAATGTGGGGCCATTATACAGCGTGGGAGCTAATGCGGGGGTCATTATACAGCATGGGAGCTAATGCGGGGGTCATACAGCGTGGGAGCTAATGTGGAGGCCATTAACAGCGTGGAGCTAATGCGGGGTCATTATACAGCGTGGGAGCTAATGCGGGGGTCATAGAGCGTGGGAGCTAATGTGGAGGCCATTATACACCGTGGGAGCTAATGCGGGGCCATTATACAGCATGGGAACTAATGCAGGGGTCATAATACAGCGTGGGAGCTAATGTGGAGGCCATTATACAGCGTGGGAGCTAATGCGGGGGCCATTATACAGCGTGGGAGCTAATGCGGGGGCCATTATACAGCGTGGGAGCTAATGCGGGGTCATTATACAGCGTGGGAGCTAGTACGGGGTCATTATACAGCGTGGGAGCTAATGTGGGGCCATTATACAGCGTGGGAGTTAATGTGGGACCATTATACAGCGTTGAGAGCTAATGCGGGGGTCATTATACAGCGTGGGAGCTAATGGGGGGTCATTATACAGCGTGGAGCTAATGCGGGGTCATTATACAGGTGGGAGCTAATGCGGGGTCATTATACAGCGTGGGAGCTAATGCTGCGGCCATTATACAGCGTGGGAGCTAATGTGGAGGCCATTATACAGCATGGGAGCTAATGCGGGGTCATTATACAGCGTGGGAGCTAATGTGGAGGCCATTATACAGCGTGGAGCTAATGCGGGCCATTATACCGTGGGAGCTAATGCTGCGGTCATTATACAGCGTGGGAGCTAATGCGGAGGCCATTATACAGCGTGGGAGCTAATGCGGGGGCCATTATACAGCGTGGGAGCTAATGTGGAGGCCATTATACAGCGTGGAGCTAATGTGGGGCCATTATACAGCGTGGGAGCTAATGTGGGGCCATTATACAGCGTGGGAGCTAATGCTGCGGCCATTATACAGCGTGGGAGCTAATGTGGGGCCATTATACAGCGTGGGAGCTAATGCGGGCTATTATACAGCGTGGGAGCTAATGTGGGGCCATTATACAGCGTGGAGCTAATGCTGCGGCCATTATACAGCGTGGGAGCTAATGCTGGGGCCATTATACAGCCTGGGAGCTAATGCTGCGGCCATTATACAGCGTGGGAGCTAATGTGCGGCCATTATACAGCGTGGGAGCTAATGCTGCGGCCATTATACAGCGTGGGAGCTAATGTGGAGGCCATTATACAGCGTGGGAGCTAATGTGGAGGCCATTATAGAGCGTGGGAGCTAATGCAGGGGCCATTATACAGCGTGGGAGCTAATGTAGGGCCATTATACAGCGTGGGAGCTAATGTGGGGCCATTATACAGCGTGGGAGCTAATGCTGCGGCTATTATACAGCGTGGGAGCTAATGTGGGGCCATTATACAGCGTGGGAGCTAATGCTGCGGCCATTATACAGCGTGGGAGCTAATGTGCGGCCATTATACAGCGTGGGAGCTATTGCTGCGGCCATTATACAGCGTGGGAGCTAATGCTGCGGCCATTATACAGCGTGGGAGCTAATGTGGAGGCCATTATAGAGCGTGGGAGCTAATGTGGAGGCCATTATACAGCATGGGAGCTAATGTGGAGGCCATTATAGAGCGTGGGAGCTAATGCAGGGGCCATTATACAGCGTGGGAGCTAATGTAGAGGCCATTATACAGCGTGGGAGCTAATGTAGGGCCATTATACAGCGTAGGAGCTAATGTGGGCCATTATACAGCGTGGGAGCTAATGTGGGGCCATTATACAGCGTGGGAGCTAATGCTGCAGCCATTATACAGCGTGGGAGCTAATGTGGGGCCATTATACAGCTTGGGAGCTAATGCTGGGCCATTATACAGCGTGGGAGCTAATGCTGCGGCCATTATACAGCGTGGGAGCTAATGTGGGGCCATTATACAGCATGGGAGCTAATGCTGCGGCCATTATACAGCGTGGGAGCTAATGTGGGGCCATTATACAGCGTGGGAGCTAATGTGGGGCCATTATACAGCGTGGGAGCTAATGCTGCAGCCATTATACAGCGTGGGAGCTAATGTGGGGCCATTGTACAGCGTGGGAGCTAATGGGGGCCATTATACAGCTTGGAGCTAATGCTGCGGCCATTATACAGCGTGGGAGCTAATGCTGCGGCCATTATACAGCGTGGGAGCTAATGCTGCGGCCATTATACAGCGTGGGAGCTAATGCTGCGGCCATTATACAGCGTGGGAGCTAATGCGGAGGACATTATACAGCGTGGGAGCTAATGCTGCGGCCATTATACAGCGTGGGAGCTAATGTGGGGCCATTGTACAGCGTGGGAGCTAATGCTGGGCTATTATACAGCGTGGGAGCTAATGTGGGGCCATTATACAGCGTGGGAGCTAATGTGGGGCCATTGTACAGCGTGGGAGCTAATGCTGCGGCCATTATACAGCGTGGGAGCTAATGTGGGGTCATTATACAGTGTGGGAGCTAATTGGGGTCATTATACAGGTGGGAGCTAATGTGGGGCCATTATACAGCGTGGGAGCTAATGCGGAGGCCATTGTACAGCGTGGGAGCTAATGTGGGTCATTATACAGGTGGGAGCTAATGTGGGCCATTATACAGCGTGGGAGCAAATTGCTGCGGCCATTATACAGCGTGGGAGCTATTACTGCGGCCATTATACAGCGTGGGAGCTAATGCGGAGGCCATTGTACAGCGTGGGAGCTAATGTGGGTCATTATACAGTGTGGGAGCTAATGTGGGGCCATTATACAGCGTGGGAGCTATTGCTGCGGCCATTATACAGCGTGGGAGCTATTACTGCGGCCATTATACAGCGTGGGAGCTAATGCGGAGGCCATTATACAGCGTGGGAGCTAATGCTGCGGCCATTATACAGCGTGGGAGCTAATGTGGGGCCATTATACAGCGTGGGAGCTAATGCTGCGGCTATTATACAGCGTGGGAGCTAATGTGGGGCCATTATACAGCGTGGGAGCTAATGCTGCGGCCATTATACAGCGTGGGAGCTAATGTGCGGCCATTATACAGCGTGGGAGCTAATGCTGCGGCCATTATACAGCGTGGGAGCTAATGCTGCGGCCATTATACAGCGTGGGAGCTAATGTGGAGGCCATTATAGAGCGTGGGAGCTAATGTGAGGCCATTATACAGCGATGGGAGCTAATGTGGAGGCCATTATAGAGCGTGGGAGCTAATGCAGGGGCCATTATACAGCGTGGGAGCTAATGTAGAGGCCATTATACAGCGTGGGAGCTAATGTGAGGCCATTATACAGCGTGGAGCTAATGTGGGCCATTATACAGCGTGGGAGCTAATGGGGCCATTATACAGCGTGGGAGCTAATGCTGCGGCCATTATACAGCGTGGGAGCTAATGTGGGCCATTATACAGCTGGGAGCTAATGCTGGGGCCATTATACAGCGTGGGAGCTAATGCTGCGGCCATTATACAGCGTGGGAGCTAATGTGGGGCCATTATAAGCGTGGAGCTAATGTGGAGCATTACAGCGACTATGTGCGGCCATTATACAGCGTGGGAGCTAATGTGGGGCCATTATACAGCGTGGGAGCTAATGTGGGGCCATTATACAGCGTGGGAGCTAATGCGCAGCCATTATACAGCGTGGGAGCTAATGTGGGGCCATTGTACAGCGTGGGAGCTAATGTGGGGCCATTATACAGCTGGGGAGCTAATGCTGCGGCCATTATACAGCGTGGGAGCTAATGTGGGCCATTATACAGCGTGGGAGCTAATGCTGCGGCCATTATACAGCGTGGGAGCTAATGCTGCGGCCATTATACAGCGTGGGAGCTAATGCTGGGGCCATTATACAGCGTGGGAGCTAATGCTGCGGCCATTATACAGCGTGGGAGCTAATGTGGGGCCATTGTACAGCGTGGGAGCTAATGCTGCGGCTATTATACAGCGTGGGAGCTAATGTGGGCCATTATACAGCGTGGGAGCTAATGTGGGGCCATTGTACAGCGTGGGAGCTAATGCTGCGGCCATTATACAGCGTGGGAGCTAATGTGGGGTCATTATACAGTGTGGGAGCTAATGTGGGTCCATTATACAGTGTGGGAGCTAATGTGGGCCATTATACAGCGTGGGAGCTAATGCGGAGGCCATGTAACAGCGTGGGAGCTAATGTGGGGTCATTATACAGGTGGGAGCTAATGTGGGGCCATTATACAGCGTGGGAGCTAATGCTGCGGCCATTATACAGCGTGGGAGCTATATTGCGGCCATTATACAGCGTGGGAGCTAATGCGGGCCATTGTACAGCGTGGGAGCTAATGTGGGGTCATTATACAGTGTGGGAGCTAATGTGGGGCCATTATACAGCGTGGGAGCTATTGCTGGGCATTATACAGCGTGGGAGCTATTATGGCGGCCATTATACAGCGTGGGAGCTAATGCGGAGGCCATTATACAGCGTGGGAGCTAATGCTGCGGCCATTATACAGCGTGGAGCTAATGTGGGGCCATTATACAGCGTGGGAGCTAATGCTGCGGCCATTATACAGCGTGGGAGCTAATGTGGGGCCATTATACAGCGGGGGAGCTAATGCGGAGGCTATTATACAGCGTGGGAGCTAATGTGGGGCCATTATACAGCGTGGGAGCTAATGCAGAGGCCATTATACAGCGTGGGAGCTAATGTGGGGCCATTATACAGCGTGGGAGCTATTGCTGCGGCCATTATACAGGGGGCATGGGAGCATATTACTATGCGGCCATTATACAGCGTGGGAGCTAATGCGGAGGCCATTATACAGCGTGGGAGCTAATGCTGCGGCCATTATACAGCGTGGGAGCTAATGTGGGGCCATTATACAGCGTGGGAGCTATTGCTGCGGCCATTATACAGAGTGGGAGCTATTACTGCGGCCATTATACAGCGTGGGAGCTAATGCGGAGGCCATTATACAGCGTGGGAGCTAATGCTGCGGCCATTATACAGCGTGGGAGCTAATGCTGCGGCCATTATACAGCGTGGGAGCTAATGCTGCGCCATTATACAGCGTAGGAGCTAATGCTGCGGCCATTATACAGCATGGGAGCTAATGCTGCGGCCATTATACAGCGTAGGAGCTAATGCTGCGGCCATTATACAGCGTGGGAGCTATTGCTGCGGCCATTATACAGCGTGGGAGCTAATGCTGCGGCCATTATACAGCGTGGAGCTAATGCTGCGGCCATTATACAGCGTGGGAGCTAATGCTGCGCCCATTATACAGCGTAGGAGCTAATGCTGCGGCCATTATACAGCGTGGGAGCTAATGCTGCGGCCATTATACAGCGTAGGAGCTAATGCTGCGGCCATTATACAGCATGGGAGCTAATGCTGCGGCCATTATACAGCGTGGAGCTAATGCTGCGCCATTATACAGCGTGGGAGCTAATGTGGGGCCATTATACAGCGTAGGAGCTAATGTGGGCCATTATACAGCGTGGGAGCTAATGCGGAGGCCATTATACAGCGTGGAGCTAATGTGGAGGCCATTATACAGCGTGGGAGCTAATGCTGCGGCCATTATACAGCGTGGGAGCTAATGTGGGGCCATTATACAGCGTGGGAGCTAATGTGGAGGCCATTATACAGCGTGGCAGCTAATGTGAGGCCATTATACAGCGTGGGAGCTAATGTGGGGCCATTATACAGCGTGGGAGCTAATGCTGCAGCCATTATACAGCGTGGAGCTAATGCTGCGGCCATTATACAGCGTGGGAGCTAATGTGGAGGCCATTATACAGCGTGGGAGCTAATGCTGCGGCCATTATACAGCGTGGGAGCTAATGCTGCGGCCATTATACAGCGTGGGAGCTAATGTGGAGGCCATTATACAGCGTGGGAGCTAATGTGGAGGCCATTATACAGCGTGGGAGCTAATGCTGCGGCCATTATACAGCGTGGGAGCTAATGCTGCGGCCATTATACAGCGTGGGAGCTAATGCAGTGGTCACTATACAGAGTGGGAGCTAATGTGGAGGCTATTATACAGCGTGGGAGCTAATGCTGTGGCCATTATACAGCGTGGGAGCTAATGCGGGGGTCATTATACAGCGTGGGAGCTAATGTGGGGCCATTATACAGCGTGGGAGCTAATGTGGAGGCTATTATACAGCGTGGTAGCTAATGCGGGGGCCATTATACAGCGTGGGAGCTAATGTGGGGCCATTATACAGCGTGGGAGCTAATGCTGTGGCCATTATACAGAGTGGGAGCTAATGTGGAGGCTATTATACAGCGTGGTAGCTAATGCGGGGGCCATTATACAGCGTGGGAGCTAATGTGGGGCCATTATACAGCGTGGGAGCTAATGTGGGGCCATTATACAGCGTGGGAGATAATGCGGGGGTCAGTATACAGCGTAGGAGCTAATGCTGCGGCCATTATACAGCGTGGGAGCTAATGCTGCGTCCATTATACAGCGTGGGAGCTAATGCTGCGGCCATTATACAGCGTGGGAGCTAATGCTGCGGCCATTATACAGCGTGGGAGCTAATGCTGTGGTCACTATACAGAGTGGGAGCTAATGCTGCGTCCATTATACAGCGTGTGAGCTAATGCAGTGGTCACTATACAGCGTGGGAGCTAATGCAGTGGTCACTATACAGAGTGGGAGCTAATGTGGAGGCTATTATACAGCGTGGGAGCTAATGCTGTGGCCATTATACAGCGTGGTAGCTAATGCTGCGGCCATTATACAGCGTGGGAGCTAATGCTGCGACCATTATACAGCGTGGGAGCTAATGCTGTGGTCATTATACAGCGTGGTAGCTAATGCTGCGGCCATTATACAGCGTGGGAGCTAATGCTGCGGCCATTATACAGCGTGGTAGCTAATGCTGCGGCCATTATACAGCGTGGGAGCTAATGCTGCGACCATTATACAGCGTGGGAGCTAATGCTGCGTCCATTATACAGCGTGGGAGCTAATGCTGCGGCCATTATACAGCGTGGGAGCTAATGCTGCGGCGATTATACAGCGTGGGAGCTAATGTGGGGCCATTATACAGCGTGGGAGCTAATGCTGCGGCCATTATACAGCGTGGGAGCTAATGCAGTGGTCACTATACAGCGTGGGAGCTAATGCAGTGGTCACTATACAGAGTGGGAGCTAATGTGGAGGCTATTATACAGCGTGGGAGCTAATGTGGGGTCATTATACAGTGTGGGAGCTAATGCTGTGGCCATTATACAGCGTGGTAGCTAATGCTGCGGCCATTATACAGCATGGGAGCTAATGCTGCGGCCATTATACAGCGTGGGAGCTAATGCTGTGGTCACTATACAGCGTGGGAGCTAATGCTGCGTCCATTATACAGCGTGGGAGCTAATGCTGCGGCCATTATACAGCGTGGGAGCTAATGTGGGGCCATTATACAGCGTGGGAGCTAATGCTGCGGCCATTATACAGCGTGGAGCTAATGTGGGGACATTATACAGCGTGGGAGCTAATGTGGGGACATTATACAGCGTGGGAGCTAATGTGGGGCCATTATACAGCGTGGGAGCTAATGCTGCGGCCATTATACAGCGTGGGAGCTAATGTGGGGCCATTATACAGCGTGGGAGCTAATGCTGCGGCCATTATACAGCGTGGGAGCTAATGCTGCGGCCATTATACAGCGTGGGAGCTAATGCTGTGGTCACTATACAGCGTGGGAGCTAATGCTGCGGACATTATACAGTGTGGGAGCTAATGCTGCGGCCTTTATACAGCGTGGGAGCTAATGCTGCGGCCATTATACAGCGTGGGAGCTAATGCTGCGGCCATTATACAGCGTGGGAGCTAATGTGGGGCCATTATACAGCGTGGGAGCTAATGCTGCGGCCATTATACAGCGTGGGAGCTAATGTGGGGCCATTATACAGCGTGGGAGCTAATGCTGCGGCCATTATACAGCGTGGGAGCTAATGCTGCGGCCATTATACAGCGTGGGAGCTAATGTGGGGCCATTATACAGCGTGGGAGCTAATGTGGGGCCATTATACAGCGTGGGAGCTAATTTTATGGATTATGGATTAATCTCATGACATACCAAATCCTCATCTTTGATTCTGATGATACATACCGATACTCTGCATTAGCAAGCACTTAGGACATTTTGGGACACAGAGCGCATGCACTGGTTTGATGCGAGCTCGCGGTGGTATGAGAGCGGTCTAGCACGCTGAGATCATCTGCGCAGGTCACATGATGAGTCATGTGCTGTGCGGGGATCTCACCGAGACCGCAACCATCCATCTGCAAATAAAAGCTTGGCGGATAACAGCGCATGCGCCGCCATGTGCCGCACCACTCACCGGATACACTAATTAGGGGTCTCATTTTATTGGACAACACGGGTATTTAAAGTCCGTACACCCTCTGCCCATACACGCCCCCCGAAGAAGCTGGGCGAAACGTGCGCGTCGGGGCAGAGGGACAGGACTCCGTAACACTTGTTTATTGCTGCCAATATTCAGGTAAACTGTACATGCTCGCATTGACTTTCAATGTCGTGTTAATTGTTTCAATGTGCAATGACTATAGTGCTAGTTTCATAAACTCCCTGTTGCACAAAACCTGAGGCATCTGAATACAGAGCCATTGACCAGCATTAGTATAGTGCTGGACTCTTAATATCCCCATTCTCCATTGCATTAAATTTAGGGCATCTGTATACAGGGCCAGTATATTGTAGCATTTCCAGGGGTATTAGCTCTAGGATCGCTGTCTGGGTAGACAGAATGGCACGGAAACAGTTCATTCAGACAGCAATTATGGTAAAAACTGGCCGCAACCAGTTTTATTAAAGTCCACAGCACACAGATAAAACAAAGCATAAACAAAAGACCTAGGCTTGTCTAGCCACTAATTACACTTATGTAATGTCCCTTTCTATCAGGAACCCAGACTCTATCAGTCTGTGCCCAAAACAACACATATGATATATGTTACCAGTATGGAGTTTCCCAGATACTCCTCCTTATGTCTGAAGGTCCACCCGACGTCCAGACTTGAGAGAGATCCACTCCTATTCAGTAGTCATTATCCTGGAGGTTCACAGAGACACTCCTGTGTCCGGGGTACCTCTAACCCAGACTGAGACGGCTCCCCTCCTCTTCAGTAATCATCAGCATGGAGGTTCACAGAGACACTCCTGTGTCCGGGGTACATCTAACCCAGACTGAGACGGCTCTCCTCCTCTTCAGTAGCTTATCCGCATGCATTCTCACAGAGACTGCTTCCTTGTGCCAGGACACCTCTCTGTGTCCAGGCTAAAGACAGCTCTAACACTCTTGGAGACTGTTTCTTGTGCCAGGACACCTCCCTGTGTCCAGGCTAAACTAGCTCTCTGACTGTGCTCCCAA
The DNA here is from genome assembly GCA_033576555.1 of Oophaga sylvatica. NCBI lineage: Eukaryota > Metazoa > Chordata > Amphibia > Anura > Dendrobatidae > Oophaga > Oophaga sylvatica. Next base: position 607,910,348 of record JARQOD010000003.1, on the reverse strand, counting down.
GCACCTACTTCTGGCTTCCTAATCAATACCTGAGTGGCCACAGGTTTGAGCTGCAAACGTGTACTTGTGTAAGGTTCTGTGTATCTGTTTCTGAAACTCAGTTTGTTCGTCGGCCATTTTGCTTTCTGTTTTGCTGCAGCTATCTTGCCCTCAGTCAAAATGGAGTTTCCAGCTTGCATGTTCCCGCCCTGATTCTCTCCGTTTGCTTCTTAAACAGCCACAGCTGAGCAATCAGTGCTTCAGAATCTAGCCTGCAGTGAACCTGTGTTCTGACTCCTGAAGCCTTGGACCTTGTACTCCAGCCATTCCTACTGAGGAACTCTGAAGCACTTGTGGACTCTGAACTCTGCTCTTGAGAGCCTCACGTTTGCATGGACTTGCGGTAACAGAGAAGAAGATCTGAATCTGTTGTGGAGAGTTATTGCTGAGCTTAGATTACTCTGGCCTGCTGTGTCTCCTGCTTCTGTGTTTGCAACCTGTGTGTTTATTTTTGCCAATTTGTATGAAGCAATACAAGACTTTCTTTATCAACCTGTGTCTCAAGTATTTTCATCGCACCCAAGCACAAGACGCTATATGAACTGTACCACATACATTACAAGATTCTGAAGCCAAACGTTAGTGTCTGCTGGGTCTGGAAAGGCTTGTCTGCTGTACTGTGGATATCGGATGTCCGGTTGTACTTTCTGTGATGACAGTGGTTGTGACTTCTCACAACCATTCCAGGTGAGCAATTCCCTTAAGTTTTTTTTTCTGCAGTGTTATCACAGGTAAACACTATTGTTTTTTGTTTTTTTTTCTCCTCTTTTTGTCTGCTGAAACTCTGGATATCAGATGTCTGGTTGAAAGCTTTCTGTGATGATAGTGGTTGTGACTTCTCACAACCATTCCAGGTGAGCAGTTCCCTTAAAGTTTTTTCTTTCTTCAGTGTTGCCACAGGTGAACACTATTGTTTTTTTTTTTTTTTTCTTCTCTTCTTCCAGTATCCTGTCTTAAAAGATCTGGAAAATGGAGGCCCGCATAAAGGAACTTTGCGGAGTGACTGATAATATCCTTGCAGATTTGCAGAATATAAAGACCCGTTTTACAAATCTTCAGGACCTCAATAATCACAATTTGCAAGTGGTTGGACAGACTACCCAGGATTTGCGAGCCAGGATTGAGGTTCTGGAGGGGCGAGTCCAGGCTCCTGCCGTGGCCCCGAGTTCTGGGATTCCCAAGTTGCCCCCTTTTCGTTTTGGTGGTGAACGTGAAAAATTCAGGGGATTTGTTAATCAATGCAATCTTTTTTTTTCTGCACATGCTTCACAATTTCCTACTGAACGATCTAAGGTGCTTACTATAATTATGTTGCTTACCAACAAGGCTTTGATGTGGGCAAACCCTCTGATTGAGACTGAGGATGATTGTTTGAATCACCTTGATGATTTTATTTCAGCCATGGGGCAGGTGTTTGATGACCCCAATCGAGGTGCAACAGCTGAAGCAGCCATGTTAGCTTTGCGCCAAGGTAAGCACTCGGTAGCTGAATATGCCTTGGATTTCAGGAGATGGGCCCTTGATACCACCTGGGACAATTCCGCCAAAAAATCTATTTTTCGAAAGGGGTTATCCCCACTGATTAAGGATGAACTTGCTCGTGCCGACCCTCCCACTGCGTTAGGTGACTTTATTAACTACTGCATCCGTATTGATACTCGTTTAACTGAACGCAGGCAAGAGAGATGGTTCGAAAGCAATCGTACTAACCTTTTCCTACCTTCCTCTCCAGCTAAGGAACCTTTGAATAGGATTACACGGGAACCTGAACCTGAACCCATGCAGGTAGACTCTTTACTACGACGGGTTAGTGATGCACGCAAGGAACATCGTTTTAAGGAGAATCTATGTTTTTATTGTGGTAAGTCAGGGCACTTTATTATTAACTGCCCCAGCCGTTCTCGCAAGACTACTGCAGCACTCATTCATTGTGAGTGTTGCGAGAGGGGATCTGTCAGGTCCGAGCCTCAGGCTCCAGAGAGATCTGCAGCAACAGATCTTGATTTCTCGGACTTAAACTCCGTTACCTCTGAGGACGTTGACTGTGTAAATGCTGCCATCTTTCAAGTTTCCTCAGCGGTGTCCCAGCTGAGTTGTAAAAAAAACAATTCTCACTGTTTTCTTTCCATCAAACTCTGGGTTGACTCAGCCTGGGTGTCTAGCTCTGCTATGATCGACTCAGGTGCAAGTGGAAATTTTATGGATGTCTCCTTTGCTCTGAAACAGGGAATACGTTCAGTGAAGAAGGCTACTCCAGTACAGATGGAAACTGTGGATGGCTCCCTGCTGACCTCTGGACCAGTGGATCAGGAAACAGAGCCTTTAAAGGTTCTTATGGGTAAAGATCATCAAGAGAAACTGTCCTTTATGCTTATCTCTTCTCCTCACTTTCCCATTATTCTAGGGCTACCATGGCTGCAGGCTCAGAATCCTACCATTAACTGGGAGACCAAGGAATTACACTTTCCAGAGAAACAGATGAGTCCAAAAATTTCAGCTTGCTCTGTTCCTAAAGGAACCATGTCAGTCCCTGAACTACCAGCTGTATACCAGGACTATGTGGATTTATGTGACAAGAAGAACGCTGACCAGCTTCCTCCTCACCGTCCATATGATTGTCCAATTGAATTATTGCCTGGAGCAGAGATACCTTTTGGTAAGATCTACCCCTGGCGGGGCCCGAGCTGAAGGCTTTAAAAGAGTACATAGACGAAAATCTAGCCAAGGGCTTCATACGCCCCTCTTCATCTCCTGCAGGGGCACCCATATTCTTTGTAAAGAAGAAAGATGGATCCCTGAGACCATGCGTAGACTATAGGGAACTCAATAAGGTTACTATTAGAAACCGTTATCCATTGCCTTTAATCCCTGAGTTATTGGAGAGAGTGCGACATGCCAAAATTTTTTCTAAACTAGATCTTCGTGGGGCCTATAACTTAGTCCGTATTAGACCTGGGGATGAATGGAAGACTGCATTCAGGTCACGCTATGGACACTTTGAATATCTAGTTATGCCTTTTGGTCTGAGTACCGCCCCAGCCACTTTCCAACACTTGGTGAATGACATCTTCAGGGATCTCCTGGATACATTCGTGGTAATTTATTTGGATGATATTTTAATTTTTTCTAACTCCACAGAGGAACATCATGGACATGTGAGAATGGTCTTGGAACGTCTAAGACAAAATCATCTTTACATCAAGCTTGAAAAGTGTGAATTCCATAAGACCGAAATTCAATTTCTGGGGTATGTACTGTCTACACAAGGAATTAGTATGGATGGAAGTAAAACCCAAGCCATCAATGATTGGCCAAGTCCTAGAAATGTGAAGGAGGTACAGCGCTTCATCGGGTTTGCAAACTTCTATAGACGTTTCATTAGAAATTTCTCTGAGGTAGTGTCACCTATCACCCAACTTACCCGGAAAGAGTCTAGGTTCTCCTGGACTCCCCAAGCCCAGGAAGCATTTTCCCGTCTAAAAGATAAATTTACCACTGCACCTATCCTAGTACATCCCAACCCAGAGCTTGCCTTCATAATAGAGGTGGATGCTTCAGACTGTGCCGTGGGAGCTATACTCTCTCAGAGAACAGGTGAGAAGAATGTCTTCATCCCTGTGCCTTCTTTTCCCAGCAGTTGTCTTCGGCTGAGAAGAACTACGATGTGGGCAATAGAGAGTTGTTGGCCATTATTGCCGCCTTCAAAGAATGGAGACACCTTCTTCAAGGAGCTGCACAGCAAATAGTCGTTCTGACAGACCATCGTAATCTTGAGTTTATCAGGTCGGCTAAGTGCCTGACTCCTCGCCAGGCTCGCTGGAATCTTTTCTTAAACCAATTTAATTTTATTATTTCTTATAGACCAGGATCGCGCAATGGAAAGGCTGATGCACTCTCTAGGATTTACTCAGCAGAGACACGTCCAATTACTCCTCCTAAGACTATTCTTCCTGACTCTAGATTCCTAGGAGTGATTCATCATCAAGACCTAATTAAAGACATCAAGGAAGCATACCATGCGGATTCTTTTTTGGCTCAACCCCCAAGGGACGTAAGTCTTGTCTTTAAGAATGGTGTGTGGATTCTGGGACAACGTCTGTATATACCTGAAACAGTCAGATTGAGAGTATTGCAACTCATTCACGATTCCAAAATAGCCGGGCATAGAGGAATTCTAAAGACACAGGAATTTCTTTCTCGTTTCTTTTGGTGGCCCACTTGTAGGAAGGATGTTTTGGACTATGTCACTTCGTGTGAGGTTTGTGCAAGATGCAAAACACCTCGCTCTTCACCAACTGGTCTGTTACAGCCTCTTCCCACCCCGTCCCGCCCGTGGGGATCCATTTCTATGGACTTCATTGTGGAATTACCAACCTCTCAAGGGAAGAACACTATTCTAGTGGTGGTTGACCGTCTAACAAAGGCAGCTCATTTTATCCCTTGTGTCGGCTTACCCACTGCAAAACAGACATCAGATTTGATGATTAAAGATGTGTTTCGCTTACATGGAGTACCGGATGAGGTTATTTCGGATCGAGGGGTGCAATTCACTTCTAGGTTTTGGCAAAATTTCTGTGCAGCATTGGACATTAAAGTAAACCTTTCTTCTGCTTTTCATCCCCAGACTAATGGACAAACCGAACGAACCAATCAAACCCTGGAGCAGTATCTCCGCTGCTTTATCTGCCACCTACAGGATGATTGGGTGGATCTACTTCCATTGGCTGAGTTCTCTTACAACAACTCTCAGAGTGCCTCCACTAAACAGTCTCCTTTTTACTCTAATCTAGGTTATCATCCTAACATTCTACCACGATTTCCCATAGAGACGCCTTTGCCAGCAGTGGCTGAAAGAGTCACGACTTTACAGAAGAATATGGATCTTCTAAAGGAGAATCTGGAATCGGCTCAGGAAAGGTACAAGAAGGCAGCAGATAAATTTCGTAAACCTGCACCAGCTTTTAAGGTAGGAGACCTGGTCTGGCTGTCAACCAGAAATCTTAAGTTAAGGATTCCATCGTCTAAGTTGGGACATAAGTACATTGGACCCTATAAAATCAGTAAAATTATAAGTGCCGTTGCTTGTCGTCTTCAATTGCCCAGAACTATGAGAATCCACCCTGTCTTTCATGTATCCCTACTAAAGGCTGCGACACCCAATACGTTTCCTGGACGTTCTTCTCCTTGCCCTGACCCAGTGCTAGTCGATGGTCAGGAAGAATTTGTGGTGGAAAGGATTTTAGATTCCAGGTTGTATAGAAATCAGTTACAATATCTGATTAAATGGCAGGGCTACCCAGTGGAGGACAACTCATGGGAGCCAGTCAATAACGTTAATGCTCCTCGCTTGCTCCGTCAGTTTCATCAGAGGTACCCACACAAGCCTGGTCTGAGGTCATCCGGAGGTTGTCCCTAAGGGGGGAGTAATGTAAGGTTCTGTGTATCTGTTTCTGAAACTCAGTTTGTTCGTCGGCCATTTTGCTTTCTGTTTTGCTGCAGCTATCTTGCCCTCAGTCAAAATGGAGTTTTCCAGCTTGCATGTTCCCGCCCTGATTCTCTCCGTTTGCTTCTTAAACAGCCACAGCTGAGCAATCAGTGCTTCAGAATCTAGCCTGCAGTGAACCTGTGTTCTGACTCCTGAAGCCTTGGACCTTGTACTCCAGCCATTCCTACTGAGGAACTCTGAAGCACTTGTGGACTCTGAACTCTGCTCTTGAGAGCTCACGTTTGCATGGACTTGCGGTAACAGAGAAGAAGATCTGAATCTGTTGTGGAGAGTTATTGCTGAGCTTAGATTACTCTGGCCTGCTGTGTCTCCTGCTTCTGTGTTTGCAACCTGTGTGTTTATTTTTGCCAATTTGTATGAGCAATACAACTTTCTATACTGTGTCTCAAGTATTTCATCGCACCCAAGCAGCCTATATGAGTACATAATATGTTAGTTACACATGTATATTGTAACTTCGGATATAGTAGATCGCTGCTGGTACAGATGCCGAACAGTTATTCGACAGCAGTCTGTGTAATGGCGAACGCTTATTAATCCACAGCAAAATAAAAATAAAGCATACAGAAACTAGCTTACAAATACTAATCATTTCCTATTTATCCGGGCCAGACCTACACTGTGCCCAAAACACATATGTATAGTTACCAGATGGAGTTCCAGCTCCTCTGTGTCTAGGCCTTCAGCGTCCAGACTTGAGAGAGTCCTCTATTCAGCGCTATTCGCAGGATCTCACGAGACTACTCCTGTGTCCGGTACCGCACCCAGACTGAGATAGCTCACACTCCTGGAGACCTTCTTGTGCCGGACTCCTTGTCCAGACTAGCCCCCTCTAGACTGTTCTTTCGAACCTGTGTCCAGGTAACTGCATCCACTCCTGTTTCCTAATATATACCCGTGGCCACAGGTTGAGCTGCAAGGTGTACTTGAATGGATGGTGTAATGACCTTTCTCTACCACTAGGTTTACAAAGCCATACATTTCCCTTATACCAGTCAGCAAAGTACCTAGGTGAAATGTACACCCCATTCAAACACACATACCCTCACTGTCTCACATATCCCCTCCCTCTTCTCCAGACCGGAGGGCTGGTCATCCAGACCGGAGGGCTGGTCAACAATCCCAAAGAGACAGTGAACTCCGGACACTGCATCAGCACTATACTTCTAATAGGTCAGGTACCAGGAGCTCTCACGACCTCTCCCTGACTCAGGTCCCTACACAGGTTATTTCATCACATGAGGATCTCCTCAACAGCCTGGGAACAATTAGAACATTTATTTCCTGTGCTAGAGGGTTCAACTGCTCATTCAAAATTCACAGACACAGGTAGGTCAGGGTCACTTGGTTGATGAACACCATCTCGTTCACATCACTGCAAAGGAATTCATTATCAGTCATACATTATCATATCATCATCATTATGATAGCATCATCATCATTATCATCATCATCATATAAGTTTAAGCTTGTGGGGTTGAACACATAATATATCCAATCACCTCAACCCACAGTTCACACAGAGACCATGTACTTGTCCCTTGCTCTGTTCAGCCCCGGAATATTAGTCAATGACATTCGCTCTTCCTTAGGGACCTACCGTCTGTCATTGTCACAGACTTCGTCCAGTCACATTTCGGGTCGTAACCTTGTCAGGTCTCCCCTTCGCTCCCAGTGGTCAATCGTAACCTTGTCAGGTCTTGCCTGGGTATCTAAGGTCCGGTTAGACTCTGTACTGTCCGTACTCTATCGGGTCGTCTGTATGGGCCTCTCAAACCTGAGTTACTGGAGGTCTCACTACCTCTAAACCCACGCCCACTACCCTCTGGACATCTTGTAAGGTCCCTAACTTCAGCTAGCTGTTCTGTATTTAGGGGGCCCTTTCTCTGTCGGTCTCACTATTCTTAGACGGCTGCCATCTTCTGCTGCTCAGATGATGCTGTCTATCTACTCGCTGTCTAGCGAGATTCAATTGTTCTACCTCTCGCAGGTAGGTCACACGGTACGCCACCAGCATGCGCACATATTCAAGACTTTCTTCCGTTCCTATAGCGTAGAATGACACCATGCCGTCTTCATCTGGTATCCAGTCCCGACGATCACGTGGACTGCTTACTTTCACCACACCAGACTTCTTCACCATTATCTGCATGGCTCGGCCATTTCTCCCAATCAGCTTTCTCACCAGAACATGAGGCACCCGGATGACCTCTTCCTGTAGACTGTGAGCTTTTCTCATAAGCTTTAGTTGTCTAACGGTTTGTTCTGTCTTCAACCGGAGAAACCGCTTTGTGCGAATACATCGCCAGTGCATGTCACTTAGGATTGCCACCCTCTTCACTGTAACTTCAGTCGTGGACAAGACCACCAGCTGTTTAGCTCCTGAGGTCGAGTACACCTTACAGGCTCCCACGGCCTTCCTAAACGCTTCATGTACAGACTCACGGGTGCATTCTTCTCTCAAGTCCTCGGGTACATCTACGAGGCACTTGTACCGACACGTTTCGGTCTCACCAGTGGGTTCCAGACGATCAATCAGCTCAGGGTTCAGGGACAACTGACTTTCAGCTTCTTCCCCCTTTACTCTTCTTCTGAGCTGACTCACAGCTACAATTTCGTGAATTTCCGTCCGGACCACTTCCGTTTCACAATTATCTTCCGTTACCACACTCTTAGCTCTCCTCAGGTCTATCTTCTCCTGGCCAAGGGAAGCGAGTGCAACATGGTTGCCCTTTTCTTTCTCCAAGGAGGCCTTGTTCACCGAGTGACACTGTATCAGGCGACTTTTAAGCCCGAGAACTTCTTCCTCTAGTTCCGCCATTCGCCTCTCAGCAGCCCGTCTCTGAAGCTTCTCTTGCGTCCAATGGGCTTGTAACCACTCCTTGAGCTCCTTGATCTCGGCTCCGACATCCACCGAATCATCCGAACTCACCGCACTCGAGGAAGTATCTGCTTTACACTTCTCATCTCCAGTGGCCAACTCCTGGACCTGGTCTGTAGCTTCTCTGATGGACTCCTCCATCTTTTCCCGCTCAGCTTCCATTTGGCTGAGCTTTTCCTTAAGGCGCATCTCCACCTTCTGGAGAGTATCACAGGACATCTGTAGCTCCTTCACCTGAGCTTCCAGACCTAGGGTCTTTCTGCGCAGATCACCATTTTCATCACGGGTGTCCTGCAGAGTGGTCTCAACCACCTGGCGCATTTGCTCTGCATCCATCTTCTCCTCTTCTAGTTTTTCTTTGACCCTGAGGAGATCTACATAATCTCTCTTCCTCTGTTGCAGTTCCCTACTGCGTTCATCACACTCCTTCCTGGAGTCACACAGCTCCTGGTTGAGCTGTTCGCGCAATCGTTTTAGGATTTGTTCACTTCCAGAAACTCCATCCTGCAGCGCCTCCTTCTCACGCTTCAACTGCAAAACCTCTTCCTTGATTTTGCGGCGGTCCTCTTTAATGGCAAAGAACATATTCTGCCACAGGATAACTTCCTCGTTGCTTCCTTCTAGATCTCGCTGGTCTGAGGACACGTCCTCCAGGTTTTCACATAATTGCAGCATGTCACTCTGATACTGCAGCCGAATATGTTCCAGCTCTTGGCCATGACTGGCCTTCTCCTCTTCTACCCTAAAGGAGAATCCACACTTGAAGCATAGGCAGACAGTACTACATTCTCTTCATTTTCTTTTTCAGCGAGTACTACCGGCACAACCTTTCTGTGGCCCTTGCGCCGTCTACGACGAGAGGAGGACTCTCTTCCCTCGTCTAGCCTCTCCTGACTGAACTCACTTTTTACTTTCATAGTGTCCCAGTCAGCTACAGGGTCTGTGTCACTCCCCATGGTGTTGTGGACTAACAGGTCACCTCCCACTTTGACGTCACCCCCTTCTACTGGAGCTACCCCGTTATCAACGGTCACATTGTCATTTTTAGGAGGTCCCAGCCCACCACCAGTAACAATTTTCATTTTTCCACACTCTACACTCTTGTGAAAATCCGCCCCTTTTTTAGACTCCGCCCCCTTTTTAACAACCACACCGGCAGGGTAATTTTTACACAAAAAATCAGCAGTAGTCTTAGGACTCAGTTCACAACATCTCTTACCACCTCCCCGGGCACTCTGTGACAACACTGGCACCCCCGGAGAGTCCATAGAATGGTCCACTGCCGCCATTCCATACGGTGCCCATGGTTCCCGCACCATGTCCAGTTGCATGTCCAGTAGACATTTCTCAAATATGCGGTCCGACTTGTCAGACCCATTCGCTGCTCCGTTCACAGCCATCGCGGAGCACTGTTCACACCAGAACTTCACCGCTTTCCCTTGAAAAATCTTCGTGGCCCCGCCGAGCCACAGCAAAACTGGATTTGAGTGCGACGACAATCTTCACAACCCCGCCGAGTTGCAGCAAGATGCCTTCGTGACCCCACTGAGTCACAGCAAGATGCCTTCGTGACCCCACTGAGTCACAGCAAGATGCTTGTATCCACACTCATCGTCCATGCTGTCAGACTTCTCTGTCTCAACAACGGCAGTCTTCACTCAAGACATACACACTCCACAAAAAATTCAGCTCTGCTGTGCAGACACTTTTTTTTTTTTTTTCTTTGCAAAGTCTGTTAGGGCTACTGTCTCTTTAAGACTGCTCCACAGACTTTTCTTTTGCTGCTGCACATTCCACAGTCATTTTCACAACAAGTTCAGCTTTGCTGTGCATACATTTTCTCTCTGCAGACCCTATCAGGGCCACTGTCTCTCCAAGACTGCTCCAAACAGACGTTTCTGCTGACACACTTTTTTTTTTTTTCTGCTGCTATTTCAATAGACTTCACCTTTAATGCTGTCTCTCGCCACTGTGCTGCATACACACTCCAGCACTAACTGTATCAGGCACTGCGCTGCCCGCATTCTCCACCAATTGTAGCATTTCCAGGGGTATTAGCTCTAGGATCGCTGTCTGGGTAGACAGAATGGCACGGAAACAGTTCATTCAGACAGCAATTATGGTAAAAACTGGCCGCAACCAGTTTTATTAAAGTCCACAGCACACAGATAAAACAAAGCATAAACAAAAGACCTAGGCTTGTCTAGCCACTAATTACACTTATGTAATGTCCCTTTCTATCAGGAACCCAGACTCTATCAGTCTGTGCCCAAAACAACACATATGATATATGTTACCAGTATGGAGTTTCCCAGATACTCCTCCTTATGTCTGAAGGTCCACCCGACGTCCAGACTTGAGAGAGATCCACTCCTATTCAGTAGTCATTATCCTGGAGGTTCACAGAGACACTCCTGTGTCCGGGGTACCTCTAACCCAGACTGAGACGGCTCCCCTCCTCTTCAGTAATCATCAGCATGGAGGTTCACAGAGACACTCCTGTGTCCGGGGTACATCTAACCTAGACTGAGACGGCTCTCCTCCTCTTCAGTAGCTTATCCGCATGCATTCTCACAGAGACTGCTTCCTTGTGCCAGGACACCTCTCTGTGTCCAGGCTAAAGACAGCTCTAACACTCTTGGAGACTGTTTCTTGTGCCAGGACACCTCCCTGTGTCCAGGCTAAACTAGCTCTCTGACTGTGCTCCCAAGCACCTACTTCTGGCTTCCTAATCAATACCTGAGTGGCCACAGGTTTGAGCTGCAAACGTGTACTTGAATGGATGGTGTAATGACCTTTCTCCACCACTAGTTTTACAAAGGCACATATTTCCCTCATACAAGTCAGCAAAGTACCTGTGAAATGTACACCCCATTCAATACATACGCTCTCACTGTCTCACAATATTTATATTCCCATTTTGGGTTACAGATTTCAATCTGCAATGGGGTAAATGTGGACATTTTTTCACAGGTGTATATTGGATACAAATTGAGTTCTTTTATTAGGAATTGCATATTATTCATTGCATTTCATGTTATTAAATAACACATGTATATTTGAGCATTGTATGTTATGCCATGCAGCCTTTTTTACTAAAGGAGAGTCGTTTGTCCCTCTTTTTTCAACCTTGCATCTTTTTTCTATGTGTAAAATTATTGCTTTATTAATCCCAGTGTCATTACACGAGGATTTGTGTTTTATGACTATATAAGCATTATACTGAGATTGGCACTATTTTGGTGGATATAAAAGCGTGGCAGCTAATGCTGCGGCCATTATACAGCGTGGGAGCTAATGCAGAGGCTATTATACAGCGTGGGAGCTAATGTGGGGCCATTATACAGCGTGGGAGCTAATGTGGGGCCATTATACAGCGTGGGAGCTAATGCAGAGGCCATTATACAGCGTGGGAGCTAATGTGGGGCCATTATACAGCGTGGGAGCTAATGTGGGGCCATTATACAGCGTGGGAGCTAATGCTGCGGCCATTATACAGCGTGGGAGCTAATGTGGGGCCATTATACCACCATGGGAGCTAATGCGGAGGCCATTATACAGCGTGGGAGCTAATGCTGCGGCCATTATACAGCGTGGGAGCTAATGCGGAGGCCATTATACAGCGTGGGAGCTAATGTGGGGCATTATACAGCGTGGGAGCTAATGGGGGCCATTATACAGCGTGGGAGCTAATGCTGCGGCCATTATACAGCGTGGGAGCTAATGCTGCGGCCATTATACAGCGTGGAGCTAATGCTGGGCCATTATACAGCGTGGGAGCTAATGGGGGCATTATACAGCGTGGGAGCTAATGCTGCGGCCATTATACAGTGTGGGAGCTAATGCGGAGGCCATTATACAGCGTGGGAGCTAATGTGGGGCATTATACAGCGTGGGAGCTAATGTGGGCCATTATACAGCGTGGGAGCTAATGCTGCGGGCCATTATACAGCGTGGGAGCTAATGCGGAGGCCATTATACAGCGTGGGAGCTAATGTGGGGCATTATACAGCGTGGGAGCTAATGTGGGGCCATTATACAGCGTGGGAGCTAATGCTGCGGCCATTATACAGCGTGGGAGCTAATGTGGGCCATTATACACATGGGAGCTAATGCGGAGGCCATTATACAGCGTGGGAGCTAATGTGGGGCCATTATACAGCGTGGGAGCTAATGCAGAGGCATTATACAGCGTGGGAGCTAATGTGGGCCATTATACAGCGTGGGAGCTAATGTGGGGACTATTATACAGCGTGGGAGCTAATGTGGGCCATTATACAGCGTGGGAGCTAATGGGAGGCCATTATACAGCGTGGGAGCTAATGTGGGGCCATTATACAGCGTGGGAGCTAATGTGGGGCCATTATACAGCGTGGGAGCTAATGCTGCGGCCATTATACAGCGTGGGAGCTAATGTGGGGCCATTATACAGCGTGGGAGCTAATGCTGGGGCCATTATACAGCGTGGGAGCTAATGCTGCGGCCATTATACAGCGTGGGAGCTAATGCGGAGGCCATTATACAGCGTGGGAGCTAATGTGGGGCCATTATACAGCGTGGGAGCTAATGCTGGGCCATTATACAGCGTGGGAGCTAATGCTGGGCCATTATACAGCGTGGGAGCTAATGCGGGGCCATTATACAGCGTGGGAGCTAATGTGGGGCCATTATACAGCGTGGGAGCTAATGTGGGGCCATTATACAGCGATGGGAGCTAATGCTGGAGGCCATTATACAGCGTGGGAGCTAATGCTGCGGCCATTATACAGCGTGGGAGCTAATGCGGAGGCCATTATACAGCGTGGGAGCTAATGTGGGGCCATTATACAGCGTGGGAGCTAATGCGGGGCATTATACAGCGTGGGAGCTAATGCGGGGCCATTATACAGCGTGGGAGCTAATGCGGGGCATTATACAGCGTGGGAGCTAATGGGGGCCATTATACAGCGTGGGAGCTAATGCTGGGGCCATTATACAGCGTGGGAGCTAATGTGGGGCCATTATACAGCGTGGGAGCTAATGTGGGGCCATTATACAGCGTGGGAGCTAATGCTGGGGCCATTATACAGCGTGGGAGCTAATGCGGAGGCATTATACAGCGTGGGAGCTAATGCGGGG
>JARQOD010000003.1:607799184-607896704 GCA_033576555.1 Oophaga sylvatica | reverse complement strand
CCCCAGCAGTTGTTTGGTGAGGGAATACGATTGGGGCAATAGAGAGTTTTTTGGCCTTTATTGCCGCCTTAAAAGAATGGAGACCCCTTTCCGGGGAAAGCTGCACAGCAAAAGGTCCGGACCATCGTAACCTTGATTTTTTCAGGTGGCTAAGTCCCTGCCCCTCGCCAGGCTCGTGGAACTTTTTTTAAAAAATTTTAAATTTTATCATTTTTTTAGACCAGGATCGCAAGGAAAAAGGCTGATGCACTTTTAGGATTATCAGCAGAGCAGCCCAATTACTCCTCCTAAGCTATTTTCCTGACTCTAGATCCTGGAGTAATTAAAATCAAGACCACAAAGGACAAAAGGAAGCTTCCCATGGGATTCCTTTTGGGCACAACCCCCAAGGGACGTAAGTCTTGTCTTTAAGAATGGTGTGTGGATTCAGGGAAAGTTTGTAATTCCTGAAAACAGTCAGATTAAGGATTGCAATCTTTCCCGTTTCCCAAAGTGCTGGGCATAGAGGAATTCAAAAGACACAGGAATTTCTTTCTCGTTTCTTTTGGTGGCCACTTGCAGGAAAGGGTTTTGTTTTTATGTCACTTATGTGAGGTCGTGAAGTGCAAAAACCTCGCTCCTCCCCAACTGGTCGTTACGCTCTTCCCACCCGTCCCGCCGTGGGGATCCATTTCTATGGACTTCATTGTGGAGTTACCAACCTTCAGGGGAAAAACCCTTTAGTGGTGGTTGGTTAACAAAGGCAGCTCATTTTACCCCTTGTGTCGGCTTACCCATGCAAAAACAGACATCAGATTTGATATTAAAGATGTGTTTCGCTTACTGGAGTCCCGGTGAGGTTATTTCGGATCGGGGGTGCAATTCACTTCTGGGTTTTTTGGAAAAAATTTCTTCAGCATTGGGGACATTAAAGTAAAACCCTTTTTTTTCTGCTTTTCATTCCCCCCACTAAGGGAAGACCGAACGAACCAATCAACCCCGGGCAGTATCTCGTGCTTTATTGCCCCGGATGATTGGGTGGTCTACTTCCACTGGGTGAGTTTCTTTAACAATTCAGAGTGCCTCCCTAAACAGTCTTTTTTACCTAAACTGGTTTTTTATCCTAAAATTCTACCCGATTTCCCTAGAAAGCCTTTACCAGCAGGGCTGAAAGAAACACGTCTTTACAGAAGAATATGGATCTTCTAAAGGGAAAAACTGGAATGGCTCCAAGAAAGGTACAGAAAGCAGAGAAATTTTGTAAACCCGCACCCGTTTCAAGGTAGGAGACTTGGTCTGGCTGTCAACCAGAAATCTTAAGTTAAGGATTCCATCGTCTAAGTTGGGACATAAGTACATTGGACCCTATAAAATCAGTAAAATTATAAGTGCCGTTGCTTGTCGTCTTCAACTGCCCAGAACTATGAGAATCCACCCTGTCTTTCATGTATCCCTACTAAAGGCTGCGACACCCAATACGTTTCCTGGACGTTCCTCTCCTTGCCCTGACCCAGTGCTAGTCGATGGTCAGGAAGAATTTGTGGTGGAAAGTATTTTAGATTCCAGGTTGTATAGAAATCAGTTACAATATCTGATTAAATGGCAGGGCTACCCAGTGGAGGACAACTCATGGGAACCGGTCAATAACGTTAATGCTCCTCGCTTGCTACGTCAGTTTCATCAGAGGTACCCACACAAGCCTGGTCTGAGGTCATCCGGAGGTTGTCCCTAAGGGGGGAGTAATGTAAGGTTCTGTGTACATGTTCCTGAAACTCAGTTTGTTCGTCAGCCATTTTACTTTCTGTCTTGCTGCAGCTATCTTGCCCTCAGTCAAAATGGAGTTTCCAGCTTGCATGTTCCCGCCCTGATTCTCTCCTTTGCTTCTTAAGCAGCCACAGCTGAGCAATCAGTGCTTCAGAATCTAGCCTGAAGTGAACCTGTGACTTGACTCCTGTAAGCCTTGGACCTTGTACTCCAGCTATTCCTACTGAGGAACTCTGAAGCACTTGTGGACTCTGAACCCTGCTCTTGAAAGACCCACGTTTGCATGGACTTACGGTAACAGAGAAGAAGATCCTGAATCTGTATTGGAGAGTGATTGCTGAGCTTGGATTACTCTGGCCTGCTGTGTCTCCTGTTTCTGTGTCTGCAAACTGTGTGACTATTTCTGCCAACTTGTATGAAGTAATACAAGACTTTTCTATATCAAACCTGTGACTCCTGTGTTTTCATCGCACCCAAGCACAAGACGCTATATGAACTGTACTACATACATTACACCAGCGATCTGACATTTTACAGTGATGTCCCACCCTGGGACAATGTAAAAAAGTAAAAAAAATAAAAATAAAAATGTGTAAAAAAAAATTCCAAAATAAATAAATAAAAAAAAATATTCCCCAATAAATTCATTTCTTCCTGTAAATAAAAAAAATAAAACAATAAAAGTACACATATTTGGTATCGCCGCGTCCGTAACGACCCCCCATAAAACTGTCCCACTAGTTAACCCCTTTTGTGAACCCCTTAAAAAAAATAAATAAAAACAAAGCAAAAAATCAATGCTTTATCATCATACCTCTGAACAAAAAGTGGAATAACACGCAATCAAAAAGACGGATATAAATAAACATGGCACCGCTGAAAACATCATCTTGTCCCGCAAAAAACGAACCATCATACAGCATCATCAGCGAAAAAATAAAAAGTTATAGCTCGCAGAATAAAGCGATGCAAAAATAATTATTTTTTATATAAAATTGTTTTTATTTTATAAAAGCGCCAAAACATAAAAAAATGATATAAATGAGGTATCGCCGTAATCGTACTGACCCAAAGAATAAAACTGCTTTATCAATTTTACCACACGCGGAACAATAAAAACGCCTCCCCCAAAAGAAATTCATGAATTGCTGATTTTTGTTCATTCTAACCTCCCAAAAATCAAAATAAAAAGCGATCAAAAAATGTCACGTGCTCAAAAATGGTACCAATAAAAACGTCAACTCGTACCGCAAAAAATAAGACCTCACATGACTCTGTGGGCCAAAATATGCAAAAATTATAGTTCTCAAAATGTGGTGATGCAAAAACTATTTTTTGCAATAAAAAGCGTCTTTTAGCGTGACAGCTGCCAATCATAAAAACCCGCTATAAATAGTAAATCAAACCCCCCTTTATCACCCCTTAGTAAGGGAAAAATAATAAAATTACAAAAATGTATTTATTTCCATTTTCCCATTAGGGTTATGGTTAAGGTTAGGGTTGCGGCTAAAGTTAGGGTTAGGGTTGGCGCTAAAGTTAGTATTAGGGTTATGGTTGGGATTAGGGATAGGGGTGTGTTAGGGTTAGGTTTGTGGTTAGGGTTGGGACTAGGGTTAGGGGTGTGTTGGGGTTAGGGTTGGAGTTAGAATTGGGGGGTTTCCGCTGTTTAGGCACATCAGGGGCTCTCCAAATGTGACATGACGTCTGATCTCAATTCCAGTCAATTCTGCGTTGAAAAAGTCAAACGGTGCTCCTTCCCTTCTGACCTCTGCCATGCGCCCAAACAGTAGTTTATCCCCACATATGGGGTATCAGCGTACTCTGGACCCCAAGAGTTATTGTGCAATTTGTCCTATTTCTTCTGTTACCCTTGGGAAAATAAAAAACTGGGGGCAAAAATATCATTTTTAAAAAAAAAAATGATTTTTTTTGTTTTTACGGCTGTACGTTATAAACTTCTGTGAAGCACTTGGGGCTTCATAGCGCTCACCACACATCTAGATAAGTTCCTTGTGGGGTCTATTTTCCAAAATGGGGTCACTTGTGGGGGGTTTCCACTGTTTAGGCGCATCAGGGGCTCTCCAAATGCGATATGACGCCCCCAGACCATTCCATCAAAGTCTACAATCCAAAACGTCACTACTTCCCTTCCGAGCCCCAACGTGTACCCATACAGTAGTTTTCTCCCACATATTGGGTATCCACGTGCTCAGGACAAATTGGACAATAAATTTTTGTGTCCAATTCCTCCTGTTACCCTTGTGAAAATAAAATATTGGGGGCGAAAAAATAATTTTTGTAAAAAAAAAAATATTTTTTATTTTTACGGCTGTTCGTTATAAACTTCTGTGAAGCACTTAGGGGTTCAAAGTGCTCACCACACATCTAGATAAGTTCCTTGTGGGGTCTATTTTCCAAAATGGGGTCACTTGTGGGGGGTTTCCACTGTTTAGGTGCATCAGGGGCTCTCCAAATGCGACATGACGCCCCCAGAGCATTCCATCAAAGTCTACAATCCAAAACGTCACTACTTCCCTTCCGAGCCCCAACGTGTACCCATACAGTAGTTTTCTCCCACATATTGGGTATCAGCGTACTCAGGACAAATTGGACAACAACTTTTGGGGTCCAATTTCTCCTGATACCCTTGTGAAAATAACATATTGGGGACGAAAAAATCATTTTTGTAAGAAAAAAAAATAAATTTTATTTTACGGCTATACGTTATAAACTTCTGTGAAGCACTTGGGGGTTCAAAGTGCTCACCACACATCTAGATAAGTTCCTTGAGGGGTCTAGTTTCCAAAATGGTGTCATTTGTGGGGGGTTTCCACTGTTTAGGCAGATCAGGAGCTCTCCAAACACGACATGGCATCCAGCCAATTCTGCGTTGAAAAAGTCAAACGGCACTCCTTCCCTTCCAAACTCTGCCATGCACCCAAACAGTGGTTTACCCCCACATATGGGGTATCAGCGTACTCAGGACAAATTGCACAATAACTTTTGGAGTCTTGTTACCCTTGGGAAAATAAAAATTGGAGTGAAAAGATCATTTTTGTGGAAAAAATATGATTTTTTAATTTTACGACTCTACGTTATAAACTTGTGTGAAGCACTTGGGGGTTCAAATTGCTCACCAAAGATCTAGATAAGTTCCTTAGGGGGTCTAGTTTCCCAAATGGGGTCACTTGTGGGGGGTTTCCACTGTTTAGGCACATCAGGGGCTCTCCAAATGCAACATGGCGTCCAATCTCAATTCCAGCCAATTTTGGTTGGAAAAAGTCAAATGGTGCTCCTTCCATTCCGAGCTCTGCCGTGCACCCAAACAGTGGTTCCCCCCCACATATTGGGTATCAGCGTACTCAGGACAAATTGGACAACAACTTTTGTGGTCCAATTTCTCCTGTTACCCTTGGGAAAATAAAAAATTAGTGACTAAAAGATAATTTTTGTGGGAAAAAAATAGGATTTTTTATTTTCATGCCCGGGCATTATAAACTTGTGTGAAGCACTTGGGGGTTCAAAGTGCTCACCAAAGATCTAGATAAGTTCCTTAGGGGGTCTAGTTTCCAAAATGTGGTCACTTGTGGGGGGTTTCTACTGTTTAGGCTCATCTGGGGCACTGCAAACGGAACATGACCCCCATCAACGTCTGCATTCCAAAACGTTACTACTTCCTTTCCAAGCCCTGCCGTGCGCCCAAACAGTTTCCCCCCCCCACATATTGGGTATCAGCGTACTCAGGACAAATTGGCCAACAACTTTTGGGGTCCAATTTCCTTGGGAAAAATCAAAAATTTGGGACTAAAAAATCATTTTTGTGGAAAATTGTTTCTTTTTTTTTTCACACCCAGGCATTATAAACTTTTGTGAAACACTTGGGGATTCAAAGTGCTCACAACAGATCTAGATAAGTTCCTTAGGGGGTCTAGTTTCCAAAATGTTGTCACTTGTGGGGGGTTTCCACTGTTTAGGCGCATCAGGGGCTCTCCAAACGCGACATGGCGTACGATCTCAATTTCAGCCAATTTTAGTTTGAAAAAGTCAAACGGCGCTCCTTCCCTTATGAGCTCTGCCGTGTGCCCAAACAGTGATTTTCCCTCACATATGGGGTATCGGTGTACTCAGGAGAAATTGCACAACAACTTTATCTGTCCATTTTCTTCTTTTACCCTTGTGAAAATAAAAAAAAAGTTTGTAAAAGATCATTTTTGTGGCTAAAAAGTTAAATATTCATTTTTTCCTTCCACGTTGCTTCAGCTCCTGTGAAGCACCTGAAGGGTTAATAATCTTTTTGAATGTGGTTTTGAGTACCTTGAGGGGTGCAGTTTTTAGAATAGTGTCACTTTTGGGTATTTTCTGCTATATAGACCTCTCAAAGTGACTTCAAATGTGAGGTGGTCCCTAAAAAAAATGGCTTTGTAAATTTTGTTGTAAAAATGAGAAATCGCTGGTCAACTTTTAACCCTTATAATTTCCTAAGAAAAAAAAATTTTGATTCCTAAATTGTGCTGATGTAAAGTAGACATGTGGGAAATGTTATTTCTTAACTATTTTGTGTGACATATTTCTCTGTTTTAAGGGAATAAAAATTCAAAGTTTGAAAATTGCAAAATTTTCAAAATTTTCGCCATATTTGCATTTTTTTCAAAAATAAAAGCAAGTTATATCGAAGAAATTTTACCAATAACGTGAAGTACAATATGTCACGAGAAAACAATCTCAGAATCGCGAAGATCCGTTGAAGCGTTCCAGAGTTATAACCTCATAAAGAGACAGTGGTCAGAATTGTAAAAATTGGCCCGGTCATTAACGTGCAAACCACCCTTGGGGGTGAAGGGGTTAAATAAAATTACGGTCAGGAACACATATCCCCTGCCTTTGATTCCCGATCTCTGTAATCAGCTCTCTGGATCCAGATGGTTCTCTAAACTGGATCTCAGAGGGGCCTATAATCTGATAAGGATACGGGAAGGGGATGAGTGGAAAACGGCTTTTCTTACTTCTGAGGGGTTATTTGAGAACTTGGTTATGTCTTTTGGTCTTACCAATGCACCAGCCATTTTCCAAAATTTTATCAATATTGTGTTCTCGGACCTTATTGGTCGCTATGTGGTTGTATTCCTGGATGATATCCTGATATATTCTGCTGATAAACAGTCATATTTGTTACATGTTAAAACTGTGCTCCAGAGGCTTCAAGAAAATCAATTGTTTGTTAAACTTGAGAAATGTTCATTTTTTGTTCAAGAGTTGTCATTTCTAGGTCTTATTATCTCACCTCTGGGGTTTCGCATGGATCCCAAGAAGGTGCAAGCTACTGTGGAGTGGGTCCAGCCCCGGGACCTTAAGGGACTCCAGCGCTTCTTGGGATTCGCAAATTATTATCGCAAATTTATTAAAGGGTTCTCACAGATAACTAAACCCCTTACGGATCTCACTTGTAAAGGGGCAGATGTCAGGAACTGGTCCCCGTCAGCTAAACAATCATTTCTAACATTAAAAAGGCTCGAACGTCTTTCACTGTTGTTGGTGTGGGTCATTCTTGCACAGCTGCTATCTTTTCACGCTCAGGTCTCACTCCTTCAGTGGATACGATGTGTCACAGATGCTCAATTTGTTTGCGAAAAAGGTGACTTTTTGGGACTTTACTTTCAGGCTATGATTCTGCAGCTGACTCAACACTTGCTCAAGCCACCGAAGATGTTCTTCAAAGGTGGTCCCATAGACAACGATATTGTTGAGATAGATGAGTGTTGCTTCAAAATTCAAGTCCCCAAGCATCTTTCCATCAACCGTTGGAACGTCCCAGCAGCGTTGGTCAGGCTAAAGGGCATCCTATTAAACTCAAACAATCCCATGGGCAGTATGAACGCCATCTTCGGCCCGTCGTGTCCAGCCATGGGCACCTGCCAGTATCCGCTGGCCAGATCCAGGGACGAAAAGTACTTCGCCTTTCCCAAGGCAGACAGAGAGTCCTCAATTCTGGGCAATGGATAGGAGTCCCGCACCGTACAAGCATTCAGTCGTCTGTAATCAACACAAAAGCGCAGTGTTCTGTCCTTCTTCTGGACTAAAACAATGGGAGCCGCCCACAGGCTCTGACTCTCCCGTATGACTCCACTCTGCAGCATGTGAGCCAGCATCTCTTTTACATCCTGATATATCTAAGGCGGTATCTGTCGATATCTCTCCCGAACTGGGGCAGCACTTCCTGTAGGGATTTCGTGGGTTATAGCTGTGGTGCACCCGAAGTCATCTTCATGGAGAGCGAACACCTCCTGGTAGCGCTCCAGGTACAGCTTGCACCTGTTGCGGTGAGAGTCTCGTCAATTCAGCCTGCATCTGCTCCTTCATGTGTCCAGGCGGATGCTCCGGTGTCATTGTAACGGCGAGGGACCATGGATCTCCTTGCATTACTGCCAACCGTACGGCCTCCGGTTGCACCAACTCTTCCAGCATTCCCAGTACCTGAGCCGCTTTACTCTTAGGTGGGAGAGTGAGATTATCTTCTCCCAGGTTGACGCACCACACTGCAATGTTACCATCATGGACTGTGGCTAATGTCCAAGCGACGAGGAGTCCCGGGGGCACTTGACCCACCGATGTCGGCTCTATCTACACTTCCACCCCCTGGAGGGGTGTACAGGCTCGTACTGGCAACATGAGCACAGTCTGACCAGGTGGTAGAGGGAGTTTAGCAGCTGCAGGAACTAACACCTTTCCCAGAACTTTCCCCTCGCTTGACGTTTCCTAGGCCTGGGCAGCTCGTATTTGTTGCTGAAAAACCCTTCTCTGGGGGTTCGCATGCTCCAACGGTCCAGAAAGGCCTCTTGTGGCTCACTGATCAGGAGAGATCCAATTTCTTTCAGTACATTCATCCCGATAGTCACCACAGGCCCACTGCTGACATCTCTGGCGACCAACACGACCCCTTTTCGGCCCACATCCTTTCTGCACACTTTAATCTCCATCCAAACCACCCCTGCAACCAGGATGGGCAACTGATTGGTCGTCGTCAGTCTGATCACTGGCCTCACTCTGGCCATGATACTTCTGTCTAAAGTACGCTTCCAGCATGGTGGTCACTTGCCATCCGGTATCAATCAAGCAACGGACTGCTCGCCCGTTCACTTTAGCCCAGACATTAGGGCTCGTAGCGCTTAAACCTTTGGGACTTCCCTCTCTCCTCCTTGGTCTTTCAGGTTCCGGGCTGCATCCCCCAGCCAGGGAGCCCATTAGTTTAACAGCTGCCGGGGTAGGGACCATCCCCGTCTTGCACACGCTTGGGCGTAGTTTCCTGTGTGCCCACATTTGAAACAAGTCTGATTCAGCACGGGGCTGGCTTGTTCGCTGATGAGGCTCAACAAATAAGCGGGACTACGACTCGCTCCTTTCTCTAGACATATTTTGGGCTGAAGCGGGCACTCTTCTAAGGCTGGACCACTCTTCTCACATTTCCCGTATTTCCTTCCGGATTTCTCGGACCCATTCTGGCTCTGCCGCAGGAGAGGTGGGTACCTCATTGCTCCGGACCATCCCTGCCAAGGCTGCCGTCCCCTGTTCCTGCTCTCTCACGTGCGCTTCTGCCCCAACTGCAGAAGGTCATGAGTGGTTTTGTACCCAGGGACTCTCGCAAAGCTTGTTTAAGCGGCGGGTCCCTGAGGCCTGCCAAAAACTGATCCCTCAGTATCACATGAGGTGGTCCCGCTGCTATAGCCCCCACAGCATCCCGTTTAACGATATACGCGTTCAGCTCCTGCAGCGCATTAATGTACTAAGTTACAGACTCCCCCTCCTCTGTACGCGGTGAAACAGTCGCATCTGTAATTCCCCAACATTGGTGGGATCTCCATGCATCTCTTACAGAATCTGCATCACCTTTTCTAGAGTATCCCGTTCATGGGGGCAGGGCCGGCTCCAGGTTTTTATGGGCCCCGGACGAAAGAGCCTCAGTGGGCCCCTTTAACACAGACCACGATTCATGATGCACAGATACTGCAGAGAAATATAGGTATAGTACAATGCCAAACACTTCTCTTCTTCCATTATATGACTGATATCTATTGTAAATTGTACAATAGCTCAAAAACCGCCAAATCCTCACAGCGCACAGAACAGACTGGACAGTACAGTCCTCCATACAATATTATGGGCACCACAGTCTCCCCCTCATCACCCATATAATACCCCATGCAGGATGTCACCCCCCATATAATGCTCCATACAGAATACTGGACCCAAAATAATGCTCCATACAGAATACTGGACCCAATATAATGCTCCATACAGGATACTGGTCCCCATATAATGCTCCATACAGGATACTGGTCCCCATATAATGCTCCATACAAAATATGGAGCTCTCCTCTGCGCTGTACTGCGTTCTGCACTGTTACGGCTCAGGAAAGGGCGCTGTGGAAAGACTCCCCATTATCATCATGATTGTCTCCCCATCATCATCATTGCCTCCTTATCATCATCATGGCCTCCCATTATCATCAATGCCTGCCCATCATCATCATCTCCTCCCCATCATCATCTTCTCCCATCATCAATGCCTGCCCATTATCATCAATGCCTGCCCATTAGCATCATCTTCTCCCCATCATCATCATCAATGCCTCCCCATTATCAGCAATGCCTGCCCATCATCACACACAGACAGCACACAAGCACTCTCTCACATACATACACACACACATACACACACATACATACACACACAAAGCACCGCACTACACACACACAGAGACACACACGTCTTACCACACACACACGTCTTACCTGTCCGGCGTCCCCGCGCTCTGTGCCACAGCCGGCCGCTGAATGATGACGTCATTCAGCGGCCGGCTGTGAGAGGAAGCGCCGGCGCCCCCTGGAGCCCGGAGCTGCGGCAGCGGAGGCACGGGAGAGGTAAGTATTGTGCCAGCTGATGCCGGGGCCCTGAGCAAGCGGGGGGGGCCCAGTGGCGGCGCTGACACCGCTCTCCTCCGCTAACGGGCGCGGGGGTGCCAGACTGCGAGTGGACCCCCCCGCCTGCTCAGGGCCCCGGCACTTGCCCGGGTGTGCCGGGTGCTGACGCCGGCCCTGCATGGGGGGACCGAAACATCACAGAACACAGATCCTCGCCTTCCAAGGCCATCACAGCAATCTCCACCTGCATAGCGGGAGTCATAGGGTGCATCCTCAACATGCTTTTAACAAGCTCGGTCCGGTCTCACAACATTAGATTTTCCCCCATGAATTTTGAGAGATTGCTGAGCATGGCCCCCAACGACAAGGTAGACCTCAGGGTACTCATGTTAGATTGGTCTGCTGCCTCTGCGTTCGTGGACTGCATCCTGTCGACTATGCCAATTGTAAGCAGGTATGAGAATGCAGTAATGCAGGGATGCAGAGCAAGGGTTAACTAGAGTGCGGTTTAATTTACAGTAATAAACTCCTCACAAGGGGATAACAGGGGAATAACAGGGAGGTAACAGGGAGGGGATAGCAGGTGAAAACTGTAATTGCGATACAACGCAACAGTCATGCTATCAAATTCCACTTATCGTGACTTCGCTGTCCTTTAGTCGCGTGCGGTCCGATGGATGATGGAATGCCGGCAGAGGCTGATACTGCATCTTCAGGCTTCCCCGCCCAACACATGGTTCCATTACTGGCAGCAACGGGTGGTCACCGGTTCTGCAGACCTGAAGTGTGGAGCTCTGCACAAGTCTCTACTCGGCATGTGCTCTGCTGCCGATGGCTGGTTACACACCCCACGATGCTGCTTCGCTTGGCGCCCGTCCCTCTGCGTGCTCACTGACACTCGGGAGCCCTCACTAAACCCCTCCTGGGTCTCTGCTTCACGCTTCACCTTGCTCCGCAGAGCACAGTCGGCCCCTGCCTTCTCCTTCCTCCGGCGGGAACTCTCTGGCTTTTCCCACGCTACACTATCTCTCTTCCGCCTGATTACCACGCCCCTTCTCTCCAGGTCATGGGTCCTGTACGGCTCCCATTTTCCTGGACGCAGCCTCGGCAGTTCCGGACTCTGCATTGCACAGGTGCCCGCAGCCCGGTCTTCCTTCTTACACGTGCATGGTGTGAACCTACGTATAGGGGGTCTTTTCTTGTTACCTTCTGGAAGGCCTCCATACTCCTATTGTTCTGGATCTTTCCTGGCTAACTAAACATAATCCGGTCATAGACTGGCAGGTCAGAGAGATTATCAACTGGAGTGATTTTTGAAAAAATAATTGCCGAGGTGCCACTATCTCTAGTGTCTACACTAAAATCACTCCATCTTGGCTGTCAGATTTTGAGGAAGTGTTCTCTGAAAAGGGGTGTCAAGAACTGCCTCCTCATCCTGCGTATGAGTGTCCTGGGATTAAGAACGTCAAAGTGGATGCTTTGTCTCAGAGTTTCTCTGGGGGTGGGAGTACTGACCATGCGGCCCCTATTTTACAGGAAGGGGTGGTCGTCTCTGCAGTGTGTTCTGAACTTGAGGGAAATTGTTTGTACCTGTTCATCTGTGTCTTAAAACTTTGAAGCCAAATCAAGACTCAGCTCTGGCTGGTCACCCAGGTGGTAAGACGACCTTGGACCTCCTCTCTCGTTGTTTCTGGTGGCCATAAGCATGTAGGTGACTCTGTATCTTCTTGTTGTGTCTGTGCACACACTAGTCCATCTGGGGCTCTTTTTCCATTAACCATTCCTGACCGACCATGGACTCATTTATCCATAGATTTCATTATGGTTCTTCCTTCATCCTCTGGATTCTTCCTACATCCAGGCTTATGGCAGATCTGCGCCCACATATCACTCTAGTTCCTCCACCGCATGGCGGGAGTGAGGCGATCTTACAGCGGCACTACCTGTAGCGTCCTCTCCAGAATGGCATCTGAAGCCGTATTTCCCTGTGCCATTCTGACGAGGACTGTCTTCCAGAGGGAGAGCCGCCACACGGCTGCACAATCCACAATGGCGGCCATATTAGTTCCCGGAGTTTTATCCTTGGAATAACGTGGCCTGTAGAGACCCTGATGTGGTTGTGTGGGGTCACCAGGTACCAGCTCCCCTGTCCCCCGATAAGCGCCGCTCGCAGCGTTCGTGACATTTGCTTGTGCTTCTCTAGTTATCAAAATAAATTGTGAAACTTAAACGCGAAGAGATAAGAGATGAATAAGGAGGATGCGGGTGACGTGAGCACAAGGTAAAGTGCTTTCTGATCACCACTCGCAGACCCTCCGATGATTTCCCAGGTGGGGAGCAAAGTCGTTAAAATATCATCAAACCTCCAGAAACATCTGGAAGACTCAGAAATACGATAAAGATCTGGGAAATGGAGACCGGCCCAATCTCATAGTCTTCTGCCGGATGAATCAAACCGTCGTTATGTCAGAGAAGCAAATAGAGTGATCCAGATACGAGGTCTGCGCCGACACGCGGGATCCAGGGGCCGCGACGTGAGCGGGGATGGAGACAATCTGAGGAAATGTGCTACTAAAGAAGACAGGCCTTACAGGGGAACTCCAGTCCTAGGTCATGATGACAAATCCACAGGACCCACCTCTGAGACCCTCATCTACCAGGAGAGTGGGGTCTCTTAACCCCTCCAGTTCACTGACACTCTATGGCGTGTATTGGAGGCAGGGAGGGTGCAGCGCTGTCCATCTACTCTTCATGTAATGGCTGCCCATCAGCACCGGAGATCACGTCACAGGAGAGATACCCAAACAGACGCCCCATTGGCAGCAGAATTAAGGGGTTCAGCAGCTCGCTCCGGTCGCTGCTGGTAGGGGCAGGTGTCGGCTCTAAACATCGCACCATACACCCACAACCGGCCTGTAATAGGGTGTCTGTCAGGAAGGGGTTAATATGGGAAATGGCAAACTTGGGTCCTGTGATGATACTGTAGCTCCATGTCTTGTGCTGTTGCTAGAACTACAACCCCCACCGTTTGCAAGCACAGGGCAAAGTTACCCCTCCCTCCTTCTCTCTGCAGCTCACTCGATCTCTCATCCCTCCCACCTCAGGAATTTTCCTTTGTCTTCGCAAACCCTGCAAAAGTCCTATAGCAGCCATTTTGGAGAATCCATTCTTTTTGGTTAATAACACGGTGGGAGCGTTCGCTAGAAACACGAAAGTACTGTGTTGAACCATGCGCCGATGGGCATCGTTCCCGTGGTACCGGTGAACCCGTAACTCCAACAGAACCCGAGAAATGGAATTCTCGGGTGCCCCATGAACTAGCCCACCCAAGTGTGGGCTCATTGGAACCGTCATTTTAGAGTAAGATCATTGATAGGTCTGCCGTTATTCTGCTAGGTTCACAGGACGAGGGATGGACCTTATGATATTTCAGAGCTCAAATCATACACTTCTGTCCCTGGGAGGTGGCCAGAATAACCATCCTCGTTTGTGAGGTCAGCAGCCCCAGGTATAAGTCTTGCAGTTCAGCCCCCCCTTGGCAGTCCCTGCTGTGAGGTCCTGAGTAAGAGATCTGCCAATGAACTATGACGTGTGGCTCCTTCCCCCAGCCTGGCTTGCCTATGCATATGTAACTATCATGTGAGTTATCTTTCATTCTTAATCCCATTTTATTTTATAACTGCATCTGTACATAACGATATTGTCTCAGTTTGTTACATCTTTTTATATTATATAAGCACTGCCTGTTTTTTTAAGGAATAAACCTATAAATTTATTAGTTTGTTTCTCCTGCTCTATAAACGAATTTGCACGTGCCTGAAGCACTACGCTACTGTTTTGGGGTTGCTACGGACCCTCTTGATAAATTGTTCATCAAAAGCCGTAGCTGGTGGCAGCTAAAAGGAAGGGTGTAAAGTGTTAATCTATTGGGTGACGCTGGCAGTGACGGAGCGGGGTTTATAAGGGTACTGCCTGGCTGCAGCCAGGAGTAATTATAATTCCCTCACTGCAGCGTGCCCAATAGCCAGCACACATCCAAGTGACCCGTCTGGCGACCAATTATCCTAGGTGCAGTTCCCTGACTGACCTGAGGGTAAGGGGGGTGCCAGAGAGCTGCAAGTTCCTAAGTGGAAGTGGGATAATTATAAATCCCTGCAGTTTACCGGGTCGGACGGCAGCAGCCGTCGTGTGTGTGCGCGTTTTCGTCACATTTGCAGCACGGAGGGATCACAAGCCGTGATACCCCGGGCTACCGTGTGGCGGACCGCGTGCCCGTTCATCACATATTGGTGGCAGAGCGGTGGGATTATAGAGCATTAGTGATCTGGTTTGAGCAATCATTCCATTCACTAAAAAAAAACTTGCACGGTTCTTAAGCGACCCTGCATCTAAAGTTTTGGAGAACAGACTCAGTGTTTATTAGTCCTGAGACAATTGTGTGTACTTGTGGTTACCCCTCCCTTCTCTTTGTTTTTCTATCCTATCTTTTATTTGGCAAACATGGCTACAATAGGAGCAAGTTGGTACAAACTGCAGAAAAGGGACACTCTTGCTGGAATATGCATTTCCCGAGGCCTTGACCCAGGGGCCAAACCAAAGCTCAACTGATCAAGGTCCTCATGTCACAGGACCACGCTGAGAGCGAGGAGGGCACAGAAGCCGGCCCAAGCAAAGGTGGGGCGGCAGCAGATGCCCAAACCCTGCAGGCTTACAACCAGGGCGGGATGGACCCTTACCTGCAGGCGGCCCTGGAGAAACTCCCCACCGACGACCGGGGGGAGCGCCTGAAGCTGATTCAGCAATACCAGCAGGAGGCCCGAGCCGAGCGCCAAAGCCCAGCGAGAGGCTGAGAGAGCCGAGCGGGAGGCTGAGAGAGCCCGAGCCGAGCGGGAAGCCCAAGCGCAGAGAGCCCATGAGCTGGAGATGGTCCAGCGAGGGGCAATGCCCTCCACAGCCCAGAGCAGTGTGCCCAGCAGCACTCAGAGTCCCAAGCCCCGGCCGGAGCACTTTCCCGTGCTGGAAAGGGACGGAGACTTGGACACTTTTCTGCGGGCCTTTGAGAAAGTCTGCAGACAGTACCGGCTGCCTGCCGACCAATGGGCCAGGTACTTGACCCCCGGGCTGAAGGGCAAAGCTTTGGAGGCGTTTGCTTCCCTCGCGCCAGATCAAGACAGTGACTATGAGGCCATCAAGCAGGCCCTGATTGCCAAGTACCAGCTAACCCTGAGGTATACCGAAAGAAGTTCCGGAACCTCCAACGTGGCCCACTTGACAGCTATAGCGATGTGGTGCAAGGACTCAGGACCCACTTTGACCAGTGGATCCAGGGACTGTCAGTTGACACCTATGAGGAGCTGAAAGACCTGATGATCAAAGACCAGTTCCTGCATCTGTGCCCAGCTGAGGTCCGACAGTTCATCCTGGACCGAGAACCAGAGGACGCGGTCACAACAGCCCGGATCGCCGACAGCTATGAGGCCAACCGGAAACCCGAGGTGCGGAAGCCCGTCACCACCCGCTGGGGAGGGGGTAAGCCTGCAACCAACCCAGTGCCCCTGCCAGTCGTCCCTCTGGAGGCACTATCCCCTTTGCCAGCGCCAGGCCTACATCAGACCCCCGCCAGTGTTTCTCCTGTAAACGGACAGGACACATCAGCGCCACCTGTCCGGAGAGGCAGAAGAACCCCCCAGCAAAGGCCTCCGGGCCCAACGCCTCTGTTCTTTTGGTGGGTGGTGTGGTGGGGAGGGTTGATGACAACGTGCAGCCCGTCCGCGTGGGGGCCCGTCTTGCTACAGGCCTCAAGGACACCGGGGCTGAGCGAACCCTCATCCGACCCGAACTGGCGGCCCCTGAAGAGTTGATTCCGGGGAAAACCTTAACTGTCACAGGGATTGGGGGCGTCCACTACCCCTTGCCGATAGCCCGAGTTTTCATTGACTGGGGTACCGGGAGCGGGGTGAAGGAAGTGGGGGTGTCCGAAAACCTGCCCACTGATGTTTTATTGGGGACTGATCTGGGGAGGATGGTGGCGTACTATGTCCCTGACACCCCTTCCCAATCTGATGATAAGGTTAACGTTAACCATGATGTTGATGTTGATGATGATGGGAAACTGATTGTGTTACCTGCTAATGCTTTGCGAAGTGATGATGCAACTGATAACCTTTCTTTCCCTAGGACTGATGTTGATAGTGATGTATCTGTGCCATCTGAATCTGTTAACCCTTTATCTGAAGTGGTAGATGTGTCCACAGGTACAGGAGCGTTCAGTCCCGTCGCTCTGCGGAGTGAGACGGCTGAGGAACCCCTAGCAGGAGCAAGCGACAGTGCTCAAGGAAATGGGGAGGTGCATGGGAACCGGGAGGAAGGTAACTGTCCCATAAGTAGCACTGCTCCTGAAGTGTTGGGGGTGGATGGGGAGGTAGAGCCCATAGCAGCGCAGGCTGATGGGTCTATAGAAATCCCCGGGGAGACTGCATATGTAGCTGCTGTCACCCGCAGTCAGAGTGCCCGGATCGCAGGTAGCGCCCTGCCATCTGGACCCTCCTCCGCTACAGGAGAGACTGAACCAGAGTTGGACCCAGAGCCGGTCCCAGAGGGTCCCAGTGAGGAAGGAACCCTGACGTCACTTCTGGCTGCCTCCAGCCAGGAGTTCCAGGCCGCTCTGCACTCAGATGCGAGCCTGGAGAACTTGAGGCACCTCGCCGAGACGCCCACCTCCGTGACTGATAAGGAGAGGGTGTTCTGGGAACGAGGAAGGTTGTACCGGGAGACAGTACCCAGAGACTCCCAAAAGGAGTGGTTGAGGGAAAAACAGCTGGTCGTCCCGCACCAGTTCCGAGGTGAGTTGTTGAGGATTGCCCATGAGATTCCACTTGCTGGACACTTGGGGATTAGCAAAACTAAGGCACGGCTGTCTCAACACTTCTATTGGCCCAAGATGGGGACAGATGTGACTAACTACTGCCGCTCCTGTATCACCTGTCAAAGAGTGGGGAAGGCGGGGCCTGCTCTTAAGGCTCCCCTGATCCCGTTGCCAGTGATAGAGGAGCCTTTCCAGAGGATCGCGGTGGACATTGTGGGCCCGCTGGCCGTCCCCAGCAGCTCTGGAAAGCAATACATCCTTACTGTGGTAGACTACGCTACCCGGTACCCGGAGGCAGTAGCTCTGTCCTCAACTAGGGCAGATAAGGTGGCGGATGCACTGGTGACCATCTTTTCACGGGTAGGATTTCCCAGGGAGATGCTTACCGATCAAGGGACCCAATTTATGTCTCGCCTAATGAAGGCTCTCTGCAGCAAAATGCAGGTGACGCGTATGGTATCGAGTGCGTATCACCCACAGACCAATGGTTTGTGTGAGCGCTTTAACGGTACCCTCAAACAGATGCTCCGCATGCTGGTTGAGACCCAGGGACGCGATTGGGAGTGGTACCTCCCACACCTGCTATTTGCCTACAGAGAAGTCCCGCAGGCCTCGACGGGGTTCTCCCCCTTCGAGCTCCTGTATGGTAGGCGAGTCCGGGGACCCCTTGGGTTGATAAGAGAATCCTGGGAAGATGAGCCAAACCCCACGGAAGTGTCCATCGTGGATTATGTCATGCGCTTCCGCGACAAGATGCAGACCTTGACGCAGTTGGTGCATGACAACATGACGCAGGCTCAGGCTGACCAGAAGCACTGGTACGACCAGAACGCCCGGGAGTGGACCTACCAGGTGGGTCAAAAGGTGTGGGTGCTGGTCCCCGTACCAAAGGATAAGCTTCAGGCAGCCTGGGAAGGCCCGTACGTCGTGCACCAACAGCTCAACCCAGCCACCTACGTGGTCACGCTTGACCACACTCGGGGTAGGCGCAAGGCCTTTCACGTCAACATGATGAAGGCCCATCACGAACGTGAAGCCTGCGTCCTACCGGTCTGCAATCTGCCGAGGACGGGGAAGAGGATCCCCTCCTGGACATGCTGGCCCAAGCCATGGCCAATGGGCTATCACGACGTGGCGAACCCGCTGAGGTGCGCATGTCGGATTACCGACAGGTCATGCCTCCGTAGCGCCCTCTAAAGGGGGGAGGTGTGATGATACTGTAGCTCCATGTGTTGTGCTCTTGCTAGAACTACAACCCCCACCGTTTGCAAGCACAGGGCAAAGTTACCCCTCCCTCCTTCTCTCTGCAGCTCACTCGATCTCTCATCCCTCCCACCTCAGGAATTTTCCTTTGTCTTCGCAAACCCTGCAAAAGTCCTATAGCAGCCATTTTGGAGAATCCATTCTTTTTGGTTAATAACACGGTGGGAGCGTTCGCTAGAAACACGAAAGTACTGTGTTGAACCATGCGCCGACGGGCATCGTTCCCGTGGTACCGGTGAACCCGTAACTCCAACAGAACCCGAGAAATGGAATTCTCGGGTGCCCATGAACTAGCCCACCCAAGTGTGGGCTCATTGGAACCGTCATTTTAGAGTAAGATCATTGATAGGTCTGCCGTTATTCTGCTAGGTTCACAGGACGAGGGATGGACCTTATGATATTTCAGAGCTCAAATCATACACTTCTGTCCCTGGGAGGTGGCCAGAATAACCATCCTCGTTTGTGAGGTCAGCAGCCCCCAGATATAAGTCTTGCAGTTCAGCCCCCCTTTGGCAGTCCCTGCTGTGAGGTCCTGAGTAAGAGATCTGCCAATGAACTATGACGTGTGGCTCCTTCCCCCAGCCTGGCTTGCCTATGCATATGTAACTATCATGTGAGTTATCTTTCATTCTTAATCCCATTTTATTTTATAACTGCATTTGTACATAACGATATTGTCTCAGTTTGTTACATCTTTTTATATTATATAAGCACTGCCTGTTTTTTTAAGGAATAAACCTATAAATTTATTAGTTTGTTTCTCCTGCTCTATAAACGAATTTGCACGTGCCTGAAGCACTACGCTACTGTTTTGGGGTTGCTACGGACCCTCTTGATAAATTGTTCATCAAAAGCCGTAGCTGGTGGCAGCTAAAAGGAAGGGGTGTAAAGTGTTAATCTATTGGGTGACGCTGGCAGTGACGGAGCGGGGTTTATAAGGGTACTGCCTGGCTGCAGCCAGGAGTAATTATAATTCCCTCACTGCAGCGTGCCCAATAGCCACCACACATCCAAGTGACCCGTCTGGCGACCAATTATCCTAGGTGCAGTTCCCTGACTGACCTGAGGGTAAGGGGGGCGCCAGAGAGCTGCAAGTTCCTAAGTGGAAGTGGGATAATTATAAATCCCTGCAGTTTACCGGGTCGGACGGCAGCAGCCGTCGTGTGTGTGCGCGTTTTCGTCACATTTGCAGCACGGAGGGATCACAAGCCGTGATACCCCGGGCTACCGTGTGGCGGACTGCGTGCCCGTTCATCACAGGTCCCTTCCCACTGGTAAAGTCTCAGAGTTGGAGGTACCATAAATGCCTATGATGTCAGTCTTGGAGGTCAACACCATCTCCTCAAAGAAATGTGAAAACTAAACTGAGCTGCGAAAGAAACGCAAAAGAAAATAAGAGAAGAGAAAAATGCTGCAAAGGAAGAAACGCTCAATAATACAAGAAAAGAGACATGTAATTCCTATCAGTATCTGATGACCGCCGTCCCCTCCATCATCAGTATCTAGTGACCCCGTCCCCTCCACCATCAGTATCTGGTGACACCGTCCCCTCCATCATCAGTATCTTGTGACCCGTCCCCTCCATCATCAGTATCTGGTGACCCCTTCCCCTCCATCATCAGTATCTGGTTACCGCCCGTCACCTCCATCATCACTATCTAGTGACCCCGTCCCCTCCACCATCAGTATCTGGTGACCCCGTCCCCTCCATCATCAGTATCTGGTGACCCATCCCCTCCATCATCAGTATCTGGTGACCCCATCCCCTCCATCATCAGTATCTGGTGACCCCGTCCCCTCCATCATCAGTATCTGGTGACCCCGTCCCCTCCATCATCAGTATCTGGTTACCGCCCGTCACCTCCATCATCAGTATCTGGTGACCACCTGTCACTTCCATCATCAGTATCTGGCAACCCTGTCTCCTCCATCATCAGTATCTGGTGACCGCCCGTCACCTCCATCATCAGTATCTGGCAACCCAGTTCCCTCCATTATCAGGATCTGATGACCACCCATTGTCTCCATTATCGGTGTCTGGTGACGGCTCGTCACCTCCAGTATCGGTGTTTGATGATCGCCCATCATCTCCAGTATCAGTATCTAGTGACCGCCCATCACCTCCATCATCAGTACATAGTGACGGCTCATCGTCCCCATCATCGGTTGTTCTGCCCATCTGAGTACAGGGCAGTATGTTTTGTACTGTTTGCTGGTTTGTTTGTTATAGCACCATCCAGTGGTGGCTGAATTTATAGCCTGTGCCTTTAACAAGCAGATAGAGTATTGCATTGAGGGATTGAAGCAAGGTATGCTGGGAAGAAGAAGCTCCATTTTCTTACATGTGCTTCAGGGAACACACGTGTTCATGTGCTCTTCTGTAACCTCTCCAACTTGAGTTTGCTACCCTGGTAAAGCATATCTGGTAAGATCAATATCTTCTCTAGCAATGCAGTGTTTAGGAGGTTATTAACTGTATAGCAGCCAGTGCATGGGAGATTGTTGTGAATGTGTTGGAGACGACTTCGGAGCTGAAGCTCCCTCCAGTGGTTGCTGAGGGTATTGAACCAATTAAGGAATGGTTGTCAGGTGGGGCTGACTGGCCTGATATAAGTGAGCTGAACTCCCATGATCCTCGCCGGTAATCAATTGTTGCTTCCAGGTCTTTGTTGGAATTTCAGCTTGCTTTCCTGCTATCATTCAGATAAGTGACTTTCTGTTTTTTTTTCTGTGGTTGGATTTTCCTTGCTTTTTGCAGTCTTGCCTTGGACTTCAGCCGAGTTCCCTTTGGGGGCTTGCGCTGCCCTCTGTTCTCATTTTGTATTTGCACTTGTTCTCTGTTCCATTGATATTTTGTATTGCTGGGTAGCTGTGTGTCACACCAGAGATCTAATATAGGTGGTCGAGATCGTGTGGTCTCAGTTTTTTTGTAATCAGAAGTGCTGGTATTTTTATTAGGGTTTTTCTGGGTTGCAGACAGAATTTCTCTCATGTACTTTACTTTCTAGACAGATTTGGGCCCCAACATTTGCTCATTCTATTTTCTGTCTGAGTTCGTGTTTTCCTCTTGTCTAACCGCCATTACATGTTTGGGGGCTTCCTATTTCTTTGGGGGCTTTAATCCGGGGCAGTTAGTTTTCCTCTTTCTATCTTCAGGTGTAGCTATATCTCTGGCTGTGCCAAGGCGTCTAGGATCACCGTAGGTACGCTCCACGGCTACTTCTAGTTGTGCGGTTAGTTTAGGGCTCTGCAACCCATTAGGTTCCAGCCTCTCTGGTGTCTTGCTGCTTTGGCGGTATTTTGCTCCTGTCCTCCTCAGCTACCAAATCATAACAGGAGATGTTATTAGAATCCTGTGTAAAGTTTGCATCATACTGTATACTTTCTTGTTAATTTTAAAGTGTCAGCTGTGTGCCCAATACTTATCTATGTCATTTGTATTTTTATAGTTTTACCGCGCATGTTCTATACTGTTCACCAATAAACAAGTTAGACTAGAGGACAGTCTGCTTATTTGGAGTATGGAAACGTGGTTTAGGCTGTATGCTAGATTGCACACTGTGTCAACGTGTATGAAGGCAGAACAGTAAAACAGATGCTAGACGCCTGCGATAGTGAATACGACTTAAGGAGCCGCTTGTACCCACACCGCACGGCCTGCGGATACTGCAGCGGCTGCCATACAGTCACAAGTACCGAGAGTGCAGCCCGCCATCAGGCGCTTCATCATTCACGCCACGCGGAAGCCGCCGTGCATAGACTGTTTCCCGCTAATATACTCAGCAGTACGCAGCTAAGCGCACAATGTCTCAAAACAGCACATCCTTACTCAAAACAAGGTCACGAGCAAGCTCCAGCAGGTCGTCATTAGCAGAGCTCGCTGCCGTCGCCCATGCAGAAGCCGAGGCAGCCAAAGCAAGATCCTCCTTCGTCGAAAGAGAGATGCACCTAAAGCTGAGGCAGGCGGAGCAAGATGCAGAAACTGCATGTTTGCAGGCAGAGAAAGAAGCGGAAACTGCACGTTTGCAGGCAGAGAGAGAATCGGAAACTGCACGCTTGCAGGTAGAGCTAGAAAAACTTGCAGCAGACAGCAGCTGCAATTGCTAAAGCAAAGTATTTGGAAGCTATGAAGGATCCTGATTGTGAGAGACGCAGCAACTTTCCTGGACCAGATTAGAACAGCAAGATCCAGCGCAGCGCATCGCAGAATACGTCCGTCAACATTCCAGCATGGTCCACATCGACCAACCTACGCCGGCTACCAGCGATCCAACCCCGACCTTCGTTACCACAAACAAGGAGTCGTCCAGCACAGAGATGTCGACCACAGCGGCTGTTCCGCTGAGCAGAAGGTACAGCTCCCATCCTGCCTTAAAGAGACACCTCCTTCACCGAGAAGGTACTGCACAGACTATACAAAGTCAGAAGCGTCTCACAGGTATGGTGATACACCACACACTAGACATGACTATAACACACCAGCTCGTGCCAGCACTGACCAAGCCACCATCGACTTTGCAAAGTTCCTTGCCCGCCAAGAACTGGCTACAAAAGGACTTGTAAAGTTCACTGATAAACCAGAGAACTATAGGTCATTTCCCAAAGTGTGGGAAAGACTTGATGAATGCTATGGGACAGTAGAAGGCATAGAGAATGCTTTATACAAAAGAATTGATGATTTTCTTAAGATAGGACCTGAAGGTAATCAAAAGCTTAGAGAATTGAGTGATTTATTGATAGAGTTACAGGTTGCCCAGGAGGAAGGAGACTTGCCCGGATTGGCATTCTTAGACACCGCTCGGGGTGTCAATCCGATAATACAAAAACTTCCTTACAACCTACAAGAAAAGTGGGTTACATATGATTCACGGTATAAACAAAATCATAATGTACCATTCCCTCCTTTCACTGTATTCGTAGTATTTGTCGCCCAACAAGCTAAGATCAGAAATGACCCTAGTTTTGACTTCACTCTGTCATGTTCCACTGCCCCCGGTGTCAAACCCAGTAGGACACCTGTGGCAGTCCACAAAGCTAACATTGTTTCCACAGGCCCTCCTCACAATGCGAGTAAACCCCCTCCAGACGAGAACAAGCCTCAGGATGTCTGTAAACAGTGTCCTCTACACAAGAAACCACATCCTCTACTAAAATGCAGAGCCTTCAGGGAGAAATCTTTGGAGGATCGCAAAGGTTTCCTCAAAGAGAACAACATCTGCTTCAAATGCTGTGCCACAACCTCTCACCTCGCCAGGAACTGTGAAGCTAGGGTGAAATGTGTAGAATGCATTAGCACGGATCACAATACAGCCTTGTACCCTGGACCACTTCCACGAGTGTTGTCACAAGCAGAGGAGCACGATGGGAAGGAGAAGAACACTGATGAAGATACCCCTGTGGTCAGCTCTCAATGTACGGAGATCTGTAAGGGACTCACAGGAGGAAGGTCCTGTTCAAAAATCTGCCTTGTCCGAGTCTATCCTGCAGGCAAGCCCTCAAGATATATGCAATCCTGGATGACCAAAGTAACAGGTCTCTAGCCAGGTCCATCTTCTTTGACAACTTCAGCATTGTAGGCACTGGTTCTCCCTACTCCTGAGGACGTGTTCAGGTACCGTTGAGACGGCGGGGAGAAAAGCAACCGGATACAAGCTGGAGTCCATAGATGGTCAAACCTGCCTATCGCTACCAACTATCCTGGAGTGCAACCAGATTCCTGACAGCAGGTCAGAGATACCTTCACCAGAGGTGGCGACACATCACCCCCATCTGAAGCGTATAGCCCACCTGATACCTGAGTTGGATTCAGAAGCCCCAATAGCTCTACTACTGGGAAGAGATATACTACGAGTCCACAAAACTAGAGACTGTATAAACGGCTCCAGAAGTGCTCCATACGCTCAGAGGCTCGACCTTGGATGGGTCATCATAGGAGACGTCTGTCTAGGAGGAGCACACAAGCCGGTCTCAGTCATCAGTATGCTCACCAGCACACTAGAAAATGGACGTCCGTCTTTCTTCCAGCCATGTCACAATAGTCTGCTGGTAAAGGAATTGCCAAACAGCACTCCCCTACCTTGCCCTTTCTCAGTACCTACCAATGAAGACCACGCCTGTGAAGGTGAACAAGACCACATGGTATGTACAGTCTTCCACAGGACAAAGGAAGACGACAAGGAAGCAATGTCCATAGAAGATAGGATGTTCCTGGACATCATGGATAGACAAATAGTCAAAGACAAATCGAACAGTTGGGTCGCACCCTTACCATTTCGACCCCAGAGAAGGCGCCTACCCAACAACAGGGAACTGGTCTACAGCCGATTCATCTCCCTCAGACACAAGCTTAAGAAGTCACCTGAGACGAAGGAACACTTCTTCACCTTCATGGGAAGGATATTCCTGAACAACCACGCAGAGATTGCACCTGCACTTCGGCCTCAGAGGAGTGTGTTGGTACCTGCCCATCTTCAGAGTATACCATCCCAAGAAGCCAGGTAAAATAAGAGTGGTATTCGACTCAAGTGCCAAATGTGAAAATGTCTCATTAAATGATGTCCTACTGTCGGGCCCGGACCTCAACAACAGACTTCTGGAAGTACTACTCTCTTTCCGCAGAGATACGGTGGCATTTATGGCTGACATACAACAGATGTTCCACTGTTTTCTCGTCAAAGAGGAACACAGGAACTACTTGAGGCTCTTCTGGTACCGTGACAACGACCCAGACAAAGACATCACAGAGTACCGGATGTGAGTACACATCTTCGGGAACATACTTATCTATGTCATTTGTATTTTTATAGTTTTACCGCGCTTGTTCTATACTGTTCACCAATAAACAAGTTAGACTGCAGGGGACAGTCTGCTTATTTGGAGTACGAAATCGTGGTTTAGGCTGTACGCTAGATTGCACACCGTGTCAACGTGTATGAAGGCAGAACATCGGTATCTGGTGACCGCCCGTCGTTCCCATTATCGGTATCTGGTGACCGCTCGTCGTCCCCGTTATCAGTATCTGGTGATGGCCCGTCGTCCCCATTATTGATACCTGGTGACGGCCCGTCGTCCCCATTATCGGTACCTGGCGACGGCTCGTCGTCTCCATCCCTTATCTTACAGTACAGAGCTCTATAGTGTGACCGCTCTTTCAGTACACAGCTCTATAGTGTGACCGCTCTTACAGTACAGAGCTCTATAGTGTGACCGCTCTTACAGTACAGAGCTCTATAGTGTGACCGCTCTTACAGTACAGAGCTCTATAGTGTGACCGCTCTTACAGTACAGAGCTCTATAGTGTGACCCTCTTACAGTACAGAGCTCTATAGTGTGACCGCTCTTACAGTACAGAGCCTATAGTGTGACCGCTCTTACAGTACAGAGCTCTATAGTGTGACCAGCTCTTACAGTACAGAGCTCTATAGTGTGACGCTCTTACAGTACAGAGCTCTATAGTGTGACCGCTCTACATACAGAGCTCTATAGTGTACGCTCTACAGTAAGAGCTCTAGTGACCGCTCTTACAGTACAGAGCTCTATAGTGTGACCGCTCTTACAGTACAGAGCTTAGTGTGACAGCTCTTACAGTACAGAGCTCTATAGTGTGACCGCTCTTACAGTACAGAGCTCTATAGTGTGACCGCTCTTACAGTCAGAGCTCTATAGTGTGACCGCTCTTACAGTACAGAGCTCATAGTGTGACCGCTCTTACAGTACAGAGCTCATAGTGTGACCGCTCTTACAGTACAGAGCTCTATAGTGTGACCACTCTTACAGTACAGAGCTCTATAGTGTGACCGCTCTTACAGTACAGAGCCTCATAGTGTGACCCTCTTACAGTACAGAGCTCTATAGTGTGACCGCTCTTACAGTACAGAGCTCTATAGTGTGACCGCTCTTACAGTACAGAGCTCTATAGTGTGACCGCTCTTACAGTACAGAGCTCTATAGTGTGACCGCTCTTACAGTACAGAGCTCTATAGTGTGACCGCTCTTACAGTTACAGAGCTCTATAGTGTGACCGCTCTTACAGTACAGAGCTCTATAGTGTGACCCTCTTACAGTACAGAGCTCTATAGTGTGACCGCTCTTACAGTACAGAGCTCTATAGTGTGACCGCTCTTACAGTACAGAGCTCTATAGTGTGACCGCTCTTACAGTACAGGCTCAAGTGTGACCGCTCTACAGTACAGAGCTCTATAGTGTGACCGCTCTTACAGTACAGAGCTCTATAGTGTGACCGCTCTTACAGTACAGAGCTCTATAGTGTGACCGCTCTTACAGTACAGAGCTCCATAGTGTGACCGCTCTTACAGTACAAGCTCTATAGTGTGACCGCTCTTACAGTACAGACTCTATAGTGTGACCGCTCTTACAGTACACAGCTCTATAGTGTGACCGCTCTTACAGTACAGCTCTATAGTGTGACGCTCTTACAGTAAGAGCTCTTAGTGTGACCGCTCTTACAGTACAGAGCTCTATAGTGTGACCGCTCTTACAGTACAAAAGTCATGTGACGCTCTAAGTACAGTTAGTGTACCGCTCTTACAGTACAAGCTCTATAGTGTGACCGCTCTTACAGTACAGAGCTCTATAGTGTGACCCCTCTTACAGAAAGAGCTCTATAGTGTGACCGCTCTTACAGTACAGAGCTCTATAGTGTGACCGCTCTTACAGTACAGAGCTCTATAGTGTGACCCCTCTTACAGTACAGAGCTCTATAGTGTGACCGCTCTTACAGTACAGAGCTCTATAGTGTGACCGCTCTTACAGTAAGAGCTCTATAGTGTGACCCTCTACAGTACAGAGCTCTATAGTGTGACCGCCAGTCGCTCATGTGACCGCTTACGTACAGAGCTCTATAGTGTGACCGCTCTTACAGTACAGAGCTCTATAGTGTGACCGCTCTCTACAGAGCTCATAGTGTGACGCTCTACAGTACAGAGCTCTAAGTGTGACCCCTCTTACAGTACAGAGCTCTATAGTGTGACCGCTCTTACAGTACAGAGCTCTATAGTGTGACCGCTCTTACAGTACAGAGCTCTATAGTGTGACCCCTCTTACAGTACAGAGCTCCATAGTGTGACCGCTCTTACAGCACAGGGCTCTATAGTGTGACCGCTCTTACAGTACAGAGCTCCATAGTGTGACCGCTCTTACAGTACAGAGCTCTATAGTGTGAACGCTCTTACAGTACAGAGCTCTATAGTGTGACCGCTCTTACAGTACAGAGCTCTATAGTGTGACCGCTCTTACAGTACAGAGCTCTATAGTGTGACCGCTCTTACAGTACAGAGCTCTATAGTTTGACCGCTCTTACAGTACAGAGCTCTATAGTGTGAACGCTCTTACAGTACAGAGCTCCATAGTGTGACCGCTCTTACAGTACAGAGCTCTATAGTTTGACCGCTCTTACAGTACAGAGCTCTATAGTGTGACCGCTCTTACAGTACAGAGCTCTATAGTGTGACCGCTCTTACAGTACAGAACTCTATAGTTTGACCGCTCTTACAGTACAGAGCTCTATAGTGTGACCGCTCTTACAGTACAGAGCTCTATAGTGTGACCGCTCTTACAGAAGAGAGCTCTATAGTGTTATCGCTCTTACAGTACAGAGCGCTATAGGTGTGACCGCTCTTACAGAAGAGAGCTCTATAGTGTGACCGCTCTTACAGTACACAGCTCTATAGTGTGACCGCTCTTACAGTACAGAGCTCTATAGTGTGACCGCTCTTACAGAAGAGAGCTCTATAGTGTGACCGCTCTTACAGTACAGAGCTCTATAGTGTGACCGCTCTTACAGTACA
Organism: Oophaga sylvatica; assembly: GCA_033576555.1. Taxonomy (NCBI): domain Eukaryota; kingdom Metazoa; phylum Chordata; class Amphibia; order Anura; family Dendrobatidae; genus Oophaga; species Oophaga sylvatica. Next base: position 607,868,111 of record JARQOD010000003.1, on the reverse strand, counting down.
GAGCTCTATAGTGTGACCGCTCTTACAGTACAGAGCTCTATAGTGTAACCGCTCTTACAGTACAGAGCTCTATAGTGTGACCACTCTTACAGTACAGAGCTCTATAGTGTGACCGCTCTTACAGTACAGAGCTCTATAGTGTGACCGCTCTTACAGCACAGAGCTCTATAGTGTGACCGCTCTTACAGTACAGAGCTCTATAGTGTGACCGCTCTTACAGTACAGAGCTCTATAGTGTGACCGCTCTTACAGTACACGGCTCTATAGTGTGACCGCTCTTACAGTACAGAGCTCTATATTGTGACCACTCTTACAGTACAGAGCTCTATAGTGTGACCGCTCTTACAGTACAGAGCTCTATAGTGTGACCGCTCTTACAGTACAGAGCTCTATAGTGTGACCGCTCTTACAGTACAGAGCTCTATAGTGTGACCGCTCTTACAGTACAGAGCTCTATAATGTGACCGCTCTTACAGTAGAGCTCTATAGTGTGACCGCTCTTACAGTATAGAGCTCTATAGTGTGACCGCTCTTACAGTACAGAGCTCTATAGTGTGACCGCTCTTACAGTGCAGAGCTCTATAGTGTGACCGCTCTTACAGTGCAGAGCTCTATAGTGTGACCGCTCTTACAGTACAGAGCTCTATAGTGTGACCGCTCTTACAGTACAGAGCTCTATAGTGTGACCGCTCTTACAGTACAGAGCTCTATAGTGTGACCGCTCTTACAGTATAGAGCTCTATAGTGTGACCGCTCTTACAGTGCAGAGCTCTATAGTGTGACCGCTCTTACAGTAGAGAATTCATTACGTGGCTGTAGTTCATGTTGGTAATTTGGAGTCTTCCTATGAGCAGCATTTGTCAGTTTCATTTGTTACTTCCCCAATCACCCCCTTTATTCAGGTGTGGGGGGGTCACAAATCTGAGTAGAGTTTGGGTGGTGACTTTTAGGGTTCGGTCCCCTTCTGAATGTATCGTTGTGGTGGAGTCTTTGTATTTCCCTGGTTATTACAATGTATCTGGATTAATTTCCTCCCATTTATTCTGTTCCTGTACAGCTGCGATGTCCGGGGTGGAGACGTCTTTCTTAGCTGCTCAAGGAGATTCTTGTCACTTTCAGTAAACTTCTTGGCCACAAACCTAAATGCCAAAAATATTCATAGCGGCCGCCGGTAATCGCAGCCAGATATAATTTACGATGTTCAAGGTCGGCGGCACCGGTGAAGAAATCGCTTATTCTCATGTGACGGGAGATTGAGATTACCGTAGAAGATGTGATGCACAAGACTACAAGGTGATGACCAGCTGACGTATCTAAGCTTCCATTTGTGATACTGTCTCGCGGCACGGCAGAGCTGAGCTGATGTATCTGAGCCTCTAGCTGCAGGATGTTGGGTCATTAATGTGAGGTCCAGGGTCACCATGATCAGGTGTAAGAGGATGTGACATTAAGCATGAAGATCCTCAGCGCTGTCTGGCATTGGTGCAGGAAGACTGCCACCTACCGTCCAAACGGGACCATGTGGAACCAAACGGAAGAGTTAGGGTTTTAGTAGGGATGAGTTTTGGTGGAGCACTGGGTCAGGTGACCTTGATGACACAGTTCCCAGGTATAAAAAGCTAGAGCATCAAAACTAAGCTGGTTTTAGCGCCAAGAGAAGGGGCGGTCTGGACGTGTGCTGGGGAGAAGTTGAGGTCGAGGTGGCAGGCAGCAGCAGGAAGTGTGAGCCAGTGGGTTTTGGCGCACTTGAGAGCAGAACCCAAGCGGCGCCTGATACGTCATGAAACTCAGAATACACCAGTCAAGACTCAAATACCAAACATCCGCCGTTGGTCAAGCACTGAAGACCCATGAGGCGACTCCGCCGGGGATGGATGCCTACAGTGGTGAGCGGGAGGCATGAGCGAGCAGGTCCGTTGCTTCCAGCTTCTGACGTTCGGTAGAGGGGTTGGCCTGGGCTAGGACAACAGACAGGTGGGGGGCGGTTGAAGCAAAGGAGACCCAGTGAGCCTCGTTAGACTTTGGTAGGAGGACTTGCAGCTTAGCGGGAAGAACCAGAGACCCCTGCTAGGGTCTGTGCTAGAGGATGAGATAATCCTGTGACTCATGATGCCGGGAGAACAACCCCTGTTAGTGAGTCGCACGTACCAGGGCTTTGGGGTACTCGGCACCGAGCCTGTTCACTTCACTGGGGGATGTCACGGGTAGCGCAGCTCGGTCCGTTGCCCTGGGCGCTCACTAAAAGGGGGATATTTACAGGGGATTGTAGAAAGTTTGTGACGCCACCTGTGGTTTCTGATCAGGGTGACCAGCGCTGCAGGGTGAATCCTCTGAGGGTTGGGGCAGCAAGGTGTTAAGTCTCCCACAGGCGAGACTGATCCTCGGAGTATATGGCGGTGCAGGGGTGAAGGAGCAATAATGCAGACACACACAAGACAGTCTCTTTCTGTACCTTTACTGGTGATGAAGTTGCAGGCACGTCCCGGGAGGCCGTCAGGGTGGAGGATGCACGTCCAGTAATCACTGAGTAGGTGTAGGGCCTCCTTACGTCTATATGTGTGTGAGTTTCTAACTTGCATGAAACAAAGTTTAACTCCGTTCTCTTTGCTACGCCCGGCTGATCTTGTGGTGGAGCCTTCTTTTGGACAGAACTAAGTCTCTATCTGCAGCGTCCTGCTAGACTCCTGTTCTTCCTGACCCCGGTTACGTATCAGCACTGTTGGGCCCCTCTGTGACCTGAAGTCCAGCAGGGTCTCCGGTTTTTCCCACTAGCCGTGAAGGTTCTAGCAAGCTCGGACCCGGTGTCCGGTAGTGCAGAGTGGAGGTAAGCTATCGTTGCTATTTCTCCTCAGTCACTCTCTTTCCCTTTTTCCACTTGCCTGTCGTCCTACTCACACCTTTAACATAAGCACAAGCAGCAGTAGATGTCAGCTTCTTTCTCTTCACCGCTCTCCAAGCGTCGGCACGCTCGCTCTCTAACAATATCTCAGTTGACTCGGTGTTACAAATACTGCAGTTCCCTTTCCTTCACTTCTTTCTTAGGCTCTGTCCAAAGTAGCTATCAGGACCTTCCGTCAGACTGATTTCATGCTCACTTCAAGAGTTGTGTAGCCCTGGTGTGAAGGCACACACAGTACCCTGGAGGATGTGCGGAGAGGTAACAGTTTAATGCTTAATAACCATTCACTCCACCACACACTTGGACACACCCATAGGGTATGTAGCCAGTCAGTCAGTTTCCTGTCGTCGGACAGGTCAGTCAGTCAGTGTGCAGTCTGTGCAGGAGGAGAGGAGATCAGATAACATGTCCTGTCAGAGCTCGGTGTGAGCTAAAGTCAGACAGACTGTTGGATGGAAAGAAGGGTTAGCAGCAGAAACTTCAGTCGCCTGTCCCAAGGACAGTGAAGTTCAGTCGACGTGCTCCTGAACTAGAAGAATACTGAGCATCTGTTAGCGAGCTCCAAGGAAGAAGCAAGAAGGGATTGACTTGCATTACCTTAGGAAGTGTGGAGTGCTTATGCTACAAGCGCGAACAGGGCGAAGGGCGCAGTGGAAGAAGTTATAGCAGTGCCTTAAGGATTGGACTATCCTGCACATTGTTACCGGTCACTGGGGACCGAAGTGTCACTACAGCTTCAGGCGTAGTGGTAGAAAAACCAGAGTCTTACTGGACCTTAGGTCGCAGAAAGCAGCCCTTGGAGTGTCGGTACGTAACTGGGGTCAGGCAGAGTGGGAACCTTGAGTCGATGCAGGACAACAGTAGGAACTCAGCTCTCTCACATTAAAGGAAGACTCCGACCACAAAACTGACCGGGCAGTACAGCTGAGGAGTTAGCTGGAGTTCTTGGAGTGAACTAAGCTTTATGCTAGTTGGACTCATCATATGGAAAGTAAAGGAGGCCTCTAACCTGTTCAGCTGTTATCTCAAAGCACATCCTCCATCCACCCCAACAGCCCCCCTGGGACCTGCCTTATCATCTGACAAGTAAAAGGTATGGAAAGACGCTGGATGGTGTGAGACTGATTTATTTATCTGCACCCGACATCATTAATACCATAGACTTTGAGGGACCAGTCCCACCTGTAGGGGACCCGTCATCTGGCTGCCACAACATCCCCTCAGAGAATTACTGCAGCGCTGGTCTTAGTGATCAGACAACTACAGGTGGCGTCACGAACCGTTATATACCAAATCCCCTGTAAATATTCCCCCCAACATACGCCTGACCGCCAGGGCCACAGACCGAGCCACCGCTACCTGTGACAACCCCATAGACTTCCATGGGCTCGGCTCTGAGTACCCCATTGCTCTGGTAACCCACAATTGTGGTGCGGGTCACAACAAAATCTTGGCGTCACGAACAGGATGCGAAACTCGCAAAATTGCGAGCCCTGTGTGCCTGTGGAGGTGTTTTTGTGAAAAAGGACTGTTTGCTATTTTTGGCGCTAAAATCCGCCATTTTGCCGCCAAATTCGCACCCTCAGGCGCTGGAGAAGAAGGTGGGCGTGGATTCGTGGGCGTGTGCCCCCTGTGGCGCGAAGAGAATGCCTGCCCTCTCAAAGTGCTATTACAATATGCGATCCTGCCCTACAGCAAAGGAGGTCCGCCTCCTCTTCACCTTCCCTGCGAAGAGGAGGAGACGCAAACCCTGCCTCCACGGAAGAGACCGGACGGCTCTGGTAGAAGAAGAGAGAGTGTTCTGGAACATGATGGAGGCAGGACGTGTGCAGCCGAGCAGGGAAGCGGTGGAAGGCAGGCCCCGTTCCCCAGCCAAGCTGCCACTAGAACCAGAACCATCTGTGGTCCTGCACCTGCAGCAAGCCTTGCTGGAGATTGGAGAGGAAAATGCAAGGTTAAAGAAGATGATCCTGCAACGACCTGGCGAGGAGGAGATTGAGAAACGCCGGCGTAACCAGATACAGCGGCGGCTGTGGGACGCGGTGTTCTCTCCCTCGACGACCCTCCACGATTTGAATTACCAAAACTTCTGCTGCCCAAGGCTAAGGAGCAACCGGAGGCTACCCCAAAAGGACCGACCCTGATCCTACCGATGGAGCGGTGGAAGCGAAGGAGGTTGAGGAGGTACCGCCAGTTCTGGAACGCCCGCCCGGCCAGGAGGCCGCAGCAGATGATCGATCCCCGGTAGGGACACCGGAGGGGTCCTGTCCATCATTACCAGACGTCGACTGGGATGAGATGGCGCGCCTGGATGACGTCGCCTACGCCGCCCAGTGGGAACGTGAGTGGCAGCGTCGCGAAGAGGAACAGCGACGCCGGCAGGAGGAAGAGCGGGAAGTGCAGCGGAACCGGCAGCGGCAGTACGAGCAGCTGATTGCGGATAAGGAAAGTGTCCGCCGGGAAAAAGGTACTCTAAGGGAACCGCGGCGGCAGGGGTGTGTGACAGAGTTCCAGCTCCGGAAGGGCTGGGGCTTCATTAGAGAACCGGGCCTCTACCCAGGGGTCTTTGTCAGTCGCAGGGACGTAGAATCCCACCTGCCCATCGGCCATCCCGGGAGGGACCTAATCCATGGGGACATAGTAACCTATACACGGCACTGGGGTATGAAAGGATGGTATGCCTTAAATGTCGCAGTCGTCAGAGACCCCGTCCCCGACGCAGGTAACGTCACCATTGCCAGCGCGTCACAGTCCCGAGCTCCCGCTGCACCAGGCCGTGCCCCGGCATCGCCCCATGAACGTACGTCACAGTTGGAAGCGCCCCCTGCATATTCTACTCTGCCAGTGCCTCGTACCAAGACACAAGCTACGACTCATTCCAAATCGCAATTTGCACCGCCGGATATAGCGGGACCAACAGCGACACCTTCGGAGATACCGCTTGCGTCCTACATGATGGAGTCACCCGATGGGACCGTAGTGAGGATGAAAACAGTCGCTACTCAGACTTGGATAGCAGGTCACGACCTATTTGTTATGTGCTCTAAAGAGCATCGCATTGTTCCAGCCCCCGGGATGGAAAGTGTAACTGAAGTTAGCAAGAAAATGTGAAGAACGGTAGGACCCAGACAGGGTTTGCCGCAGCTAAGAAGATGTAAAAAGTTTTGATAAAATAAATAATTGCTGTTTTGCACTTTATTGCTATGTATAGGGTTTACATAGTTTTATATATAATGAGTAGAATGCCCGGCTGGGTACCAGAGTGAAAATTTGAAAAAGTTGATTGCATAGTTTTACATATAGAATACCCTGGTTGGGTAAATACCGTGAGAAGTATAATGTGAGTTTCAGAAGTTACCAATATGTGTCTTTTATTATGTCATGGACTTTGAGGCTGAGGACTGTGCCAGCCCAGAACTTATCTTTGTACATAGTTGCGCTTCGGTGCATTATATTGGTTTTACATGAAACCACAGCACAATTATTACCTCTGAATATAAAACCCGTGTGGTGTGGCACTGAGCGAGGTCTGCAGCCAGAAGTCCTGCAGCCCACCCAGGACCCACGTTGAAGGTTTGGTGCGGGTCCTTCACAAGAATATTGTTGATATGATATATTTATGGAAAGTATGTTTTGTATTTTTCTATGTCTAATGTTTGAATGCAACGTTTAAGAAATTCTTACCTCCCGGATGGGAAGAGTTTAATGTTTATTGTTAATACAAAACAAAATGTCTTCTTGTATTTCACAGCCCGGGAGTGCTGTATTTTACCATGGGGGAATGTGTAGCCCTGGTGTGAAGGCACACACAGTACCCTGGAGGATGTGCGGAGAGGTAACAGTTTAATGCTTAATAACCATTCACTCCACCACACACTTGGACACACCCATAGGGTATGTAGCCAGTCAGTCAGTTTCCTGTCGTCGGACAGGTCAGTCAGTCAGTGTGCAGTCTGTGCAGGAGGAGAGGAGATCAGATAACATGTCCTGTCAGAGCTCGGTGTGAGCTAAAGTCAGACAGACTGTTGGATGGAAAGAAGGGTTAGCAGCAGAAACTTCAGTCGCCTGTCCCAAGGACAGTGAAGTTCAGTCGACGTGCTCCTGAACTAGAAGAATACTGAGCATCTGTTAGCGAGCTCCAAGGAAGAAGCAAGAAGGGATTGACTTGCATTACCTTAGGAAGTGTGGAGTGCTTATGCTACAAGCGCGAACAGGGCGAAGGGCGCAGTGGAAGAAGTTATAGCAGTGCCTTAAGGATTGGACTATCCTGCACATTGTTCACCGGTCACTGGGGACCGAAGTGTCACTACAGCTTCAGGCGTAGTGGTAGAAAAACCAGAGTCTTACTGGACCTTAGGTCGCAGAAAGCAGCCCTTGGAGTGTCGGTACGTAACTGGGGTCAGGGAGAGTGGGAACCTTGAGTCGATGCAGGACAACAGTAGGAACTCAGCCCTCTCACATTAAAGGAATACTCCGACCACAAAACTGACCGGGCAGTACAGCTGAGGAGTTAGCTGGAGTTCTTGGAGTGAACTAAGCTTTATGCTAGTTGGACTCATCATATGGAAAGTAAAGGAGGCCTCTAACCTGTTCAGCTGTTATCTCAAAGCACATCCTCCACCCGACCAGCCTCCCTGGGACCTGCCTTATCATCTGACGAGTAAAAGGTATGAAAAGACGCTGGATGGTGTGAGACTGATTTATTTATCTGCACCCGACATCATTAATACCATAGACTTTGAGGGACCAGTCCCACCTGTGGGGGACCCGTCATCTGGCTGCCACAACATCCCCTCAGAGAATTACTGCAGCGCTGGTCTTAGTGATCAGACAACTACAGGTGGCGTCACGAACCGTTATATACCAAATCCCCTGTAAATATTCCCCCCAACATACGCCTGACCGCCAGGGCCACAGACCGAGCCACCGCTACCTGTGACAACCCCATAGACTTCCATGGGCTCGGCTCTGAGTACCCCATTGCTCTGGTAACCCACAATTGTGGTGCGGGTCACAACAGAGTCACTTTCCACTTCCCTAGGGAACTATCAGTCAGCACGTTCTGAGGTAACTTTCCTCTCAGCTCGTCTCTCTGAGGTACAACCAACAACTCGAATGGCTGTCTGGCTAGAATGCCCACTGCTGCGTCTCTCCACACCCTTATATACCTGCGTATTCTAAAGGGCTCCCTCTGGTGGCACCAGGAAAATGTGGAGTGTGAATGAATATCAGGTGATTGTGAATTACCTTTCATGCATCCTCCAGGGTACATGTGGCACCAAGCGCAGCTGGGCTACACATTAGAAAGTTATAAGTACCTGTAACAAGAGACCGTTATAATAGTAGAGTGAACCCGAGAACTCGTATATCTGATATTCTATATTTCATCTGTAATTACCTGCTTTGCATTGTGTAACCGTTGCTATAGCTACCACAATTTCCCGCCACACTAGGGAAACAGTTTCAGTGGTTACTTCCTCCTTGTCCCTGTCTGCGTGTTGCATCCAGTCACCAGCCTACACAGGTGGGAAATGAGGCGGGATCCGGGCAGCGTTACGGATCCCGGCAGCGTTACGGATCTCGGGAGTGTTTTGGATCCCGGCCGCGTTTCGGATCTCGGGAGTGTTTTGGATCCCGGCAGCGTTATGGATCTCGGGAGTGTTTTGCATCCTGGGAGCGTTATGGATCCCGGCAGCATTATTGATCCCGGCAGCGTTACAGATTCCGGTTGCCTTATGGATCCCTGCAGCGTTATGGATCCCAGCTGCATTTTGGATCCCGGCAGTATTATGGATCCCAGGAGTGTTACGGATCCCTGCGTTATGGATCCCAGCTGCATTTTGGATCCCGACAGCATTATGGATCCCGTCAGCGTTATGGGTCCCTGCAGCATTATTCATCCCAGCTGCATTTTGGATCCCGGCAGCGTTATGGATCCCTGCGTTATGTGTTATGATTTGGTAGCCGAGGAGGACAGTAGCCAAAATAGCCAAGGCAACCAGACACCCAGAGAGGTTGGTAACTAGCAGATTGCAGACCCCTAAACTGACAGCACAACTAGAAGTAGCTGTGGGACGTACCTACGGTGCCCTAGACGCCTCAACACAGCCGGAAAGATAACTAAGCCTAAAGAGAGAAAGGGGTAAGCTAACTGCCCCCGAGTAGCGCCCCAAAGGAATAGGTAGCCCCCACACATATATTGGCAGTGAGACAAGATGAAATAGAAACACAGACAGAAAATAGAGCAAGCAAATGCTGGGGCCCAAACTGTCTAGATAGAACAGGACAGGAAAGAATACTGTCTGCAATCCAGCAAAAACTCTAAGAAAAATTCCAACACGTCTGATTTCCAAAAATACTGAGACCACACGATCTCTTCCCCGCTAGATCAGAACTCTGTTGTGAACTGGTAGCAAACCAGCAGATACTGAAATAACAGGGACTTAAACACATTAACAGTGGTAAATGAGAAACAGAGTCCAGCGCAGGCCCCAGCCGGTGAACCAGGCTGACCTCAATTCAGAAGGGCAGAAAACAAAAGGGAAAACAAAAGCCACAGAAAAGCAGCAAATAACTTATCTGAAAGTTGCAGGAGAAAGCAGGATGCAGGCTGACTTCCAAAAGGGACCAGGAAGAAACAAATCACCGGCGAGGATCATGGGAAGGTAGCTCACTTATATCTCCCCAGTCAGTGACACCTGATTGCCAGTCATTGCCCCCAGCTGATAGACCTCTGTTAGCCAAAGTAGCTTCATTACTATAAGCAGCCACCAGGGGGAGCCCAAACTCAGAAGTCAGATCCAGAGCGTTCACAACAGTTATGGATCCCTGCAGTGTCACGGATCCCGGCAGCGTTACGGATCCCGGCAGCATTTTGGATCCTGCTCTTATTCTCAGCAGTGTTCATCTTCCTCCAGGTGCAAATCTACAAGTTTCAGATACTTGGGGGGATTTGAATGACCCTGCGGAGGAGACTGGGTGATGGATATTACCAGCTCTGTTATAGGGGGATAACTATCTGAATCTTTTGGGCAGGGGGCTTCTCCACAGCTGTCAGGAATTGTCTCCTTATTCCAAGACTGGGAGAAAGCCGAGCGAGCCACCATCTAGTTGGTTCCACTACCTTGTGCCTGGACAAAACCCATAAATGGGGTCTTATTGTGGGCGATCAGGAATGTGAAGAAAAGTCCTAGGACCAGAGGGTCCCACTGACGCCTCTGACCCTGAATGTAGTAAGTGTGAGTGTTAGTGAGATGAGAAGGATCCCGCAGATGTTCTGGATGTCGCTCCTTCCTTAGTGTTTGTATGTAAGGGGCAATGTTGGTATTTTGGGGGCTGAGAACGCTAAGTCTGGCACCAATGCAAAATGTACAACGTTGATCCCATAAATATGGTACAACTGCTTTTCTCTTACATGAGGGGCAGCGGGACACTCAGATACGGGGGTCTGTATCTGATTGCAAACTATGCACCCCCTATACTACAGGTGCCATCACCAAGAATTGGTGGGATCTTTGCAGTAGCCCCCCACTAATATAAAAGTCCCCCAATACAGCAATGCGCAATATAAGGGAAGAGGCGCAAATGCAGAAAACCATTTCCAATATCACTCAATGGCAGAAGAAAATGTGCCCTCGCTCCGGTGTGTGGGGGTCTCTGACCCTCATCCAGAAGAAACAGAAATCACATCACATGTTGTAATTTAAGAAAACAGAACTGAAATATAAAATTGTGCATCGTCCATGGGAAGACATTAACTGGCGGTGCGCGGCCCCCCGGCACATGATGTGATATTGTGTCTGTAATAACGAGGCCGCTCCGATACCGGGCGTAATATCACAGAAAGAGATGGGAAAGGGGAAGCGTCACCTGGTGCCTCATCCTGATGTGTGAAGACCACCTGAGACCCTGAAAGAAACCTCAGCGACGAGGAGAAATGTATATATTATATCATAGAAAGCAGTGAGCAAAAGTCATAGGCAGGTGGGGAACCAACGCTGCAGAGGAAGAAGCTTCCAGGAACACAAGGGTTAATAGTTTATCATTATCAATTAACGAAATGCAGAGAGACTGAAGAGAAAAGTAAATCCCCCATCATCAGTATCTGGTGACCGCACATCACCTCCATCATCATGCCCGTCACCTCCATCATCAGTATCTGATGACCGCCTGTCGCCCCCATCATCAATAACTGGTGACCGCCCGTCGCCTCCATCATCGGTTTCTGGTGACCGCCCGTCACCTCCATCATCAGTATCTGGTGACCGCCCGTCACCTCCATCATCAGTATCTGGTGACCGCCTGTTCACTCCATCATCAGTATCTGGTGACCGCCTGTAGCCTACATCATCAGTATCTGGTGACGCCTGTCACCCCCATCATCAGTATCTGGTCACCGCCTTCCTCCATCATCAGTATCTGGTGATCGCCTGTACCTTCATCATCAGTTTCTGGTGACCGCCCGTCACTCCATATCAGTATCTGGTGACCGCCCGTCACCTCCATCATCAGTATCTGTGACGCCGTCACTCCTCCATCATCATATCTGTATGACCGCCTGTCACCCATCAAGTCTGTACTGCCTCATCTTTATCGAGCCTCTCATATCAGTATCTGGTGACGCCCGTCACCCCATCATCAGTTCGGTAGCCGTACCCCATATCGTATCTGGTGACCCCTACCCATCACAGTATCTGGGACCGCGTCCCCACATCAGTATCTGGTACGCCTCCCTCCATCATCAGTATTGGGACCGCCGTCCTCCTCATCAGTATTGGTGACGCTGTCCCCACATAGTATCTGGGACCGCCGTCACCTCCATCATCAGTATCTGGTGACGCCTGTCCCTCCATCATCAGTTTGTGGTGACCGCCCGTCACCCAATCATTGGTGACCGCCCGTCACCTCATCATATCTGAACGCCTGTACCCCATCATCAGATCTGGTGACGCCTGTCACCCCTCTCATATCTGTGACCGCCGTCACCTCCATCATCATATCTGGTGACCGCCGTCCCTCCATCATCAGTATCTGGTGAACGCCTGTCCCCCTCATATATCTGGTGACGCCTGTCACCTCATCATCAGTACTGGTGACGCCTGTCACCCTCATCAGTATCTGGTGCCGCCGTCGCCCATCATCAGTATCTGGTGACCGCCTCACTCCATATCAGTATCTGGTGACGCTGTCCCCCTCATCAGTATCGGTGACCGCCGCCTCATCTCAGTATCTGGTGAGCCTGTACCCTCCATCATCAGTATCTGGTGACGCCTGTCACCCATCATCATATCTGGTACGCCTGTCACCCCATCATCATATCTGGCGCCGCCTCTTCAGTATCTGGTGACGCCGCACCCATCCAGTATTGTGATTGTCCTCCTCATCAGTATTGGTGACGCCTGTCCCATATCAGTATCTGGTGACGCCTTTCCTCCATATCAGTATCTGTGACGCCTGTCACCCACATCAGTTCTGGTACCGCCCTCACCCATCATCAGTATCTGGTGACGCCTCTCCTCATCATCGTAATTCTTTGTGACCGCCCGTCCCTCATCTCAGTATGTGACGCCTGTCATCCTCATCAGTATCTGGTGACCGCCTGTCACCCCATCATCATATCTGGTACCCCGTCACCTCCATCACTAGTATCGTGGACCGCCCGTACCTCCCCATCATCAGTATCTGCGTGAACCGCCTGTCACCCCCCATCATCAGTATCTGGTGACCGCCGTCCCTCCATCATCAGTATCTGGTGACCGCCCCCGTACGACCCTCCATCATTCAGTATCTGGTGACCGCCCGTCCCTCCATCATCAGTATCTGGTGATCGCCTGTCACCTCCATCATCAGTATCTGGTGACCGCCTGTCCCTCCAGTATCAGTATCTGGTCAACGCCTGTCCCTCCATCATCAGTATCTGGTGACCGCCTGTCACCTCCATCATCAGTATCTGGTACCGCCGTACCCTCCATCATCAGTATATCTGGTGACGCTGTCACCCTTCCATCATCAGTTATCTGGTGTCAGTATCTGGTGACGCCTGTCACCCCCATCATCAGTATCTGGTGACCGCCGTCACCTCCATCATCAGTATCTGGTGACCGCCGTCACCCCCATCATCAGTATCTGGTGACCGCCGTCACCTCCATCATCAGTATCTGGTGAAGCCTGTCACCTCCATCATCAGTATCTGGTGACGCCTGTCACCTCCATCATCAGTATCTGGTGACCGCCTGTCACCTCCATCATCAGTATCTGGTGACCGCCTGTCACCTCCATCATCAGTATCTGGTGACGCCTGTCACCTCCATCATCAGTATCTGGTGATACCGCCTGTTGCCCTACATCATCAGTATCTGGTGACGCCTGTACCCTCCATCATCAGTATCTGGTGACCGCCTGTCACCCCCATCATCAGTATCTGGTGACGCCTGTCACTCCTTCATCATTTCTGGTGACCGCCTGTCACCTCCATCATCAGTATCTGGTGACCGCCCGTCACCTCCATCATCAGTATCTGGTGTACTCTCTTCTGTGACCCCGTCACTTCATCAGTATCTGGTGAACGCCTGTCACCTCCATCATCAGTATCTGGTGACCGCCTGTCACCCCCATCATCAGTATCTGGTGACCGCCGTCACCTCCATCATCAGTATCTGGTGAACGCCTGTACCCTCCATCATCAGTATCTGGTGACCGCCCGTCCCTCCATCATCAGTATCGGTGACCGCCTGTCACCTCCATCATCAGTATCTGGTGAACGCCTGTCACCCTCCATCATCAGTATCTGGTGACGCCTGTACCTCCATCATCAGTATCTGGTGACGCCTGTCACCTCCCATCATCAGTATCTGGTGACCGCCTGTCACCTCCATCATCAGTATCTGGTGACCGCCTGTCACCCCCATCATCAGTATCTGGTGACTCGCCTGCTCCTCCATCATCAGTATCTGGTGAACGCCTGTCACCCCATCATCAGTATCTGGTGACGCCTGTCACCTCCATCATCAGTATCTGGTGACCGCCTGTCACCTCCATCATCAGTATCTGGTGACCGCCTGTCACCTCCATCATCAGTATCTGGTGACTCGCCTCCATCTCGTTCTGACCTGTCCCATCATCAGTATCTGTGTGACGCCTGTACCCACCTCCATCATCAGTATCTGGTGACCGCCTGTCCCCCCATCATCAGTATCTGGTGACCGCCCGTCGCCTCCATCATCAGTATCCGGTGACCGCCCGTCACCTCCATCATCAGTATCTGGTGACCGCCTGTCACCTCCATCATCAGTATCTGGTGAACGCCCGTCACCTCCATCGTCAGTATCTGGTGAACGCCTGTCACCTCCATCATCAGTATCTGGTGACCGCCAGTCACCTCCATCATCAATATCTGGTGACTGCCCGTCACCTCCATCATCAGTATCTGGTGACTGCCCGTCACCTCCATCATCAGTATCTGGTGACCGCCGTCACCTCCATCATCAGTATCTGGTGACCCCTCATCTGCTCCATCATCAGTATCTGGTGACTGCCCGTCCCCTCCATCATCAGTATCTGGTGACCCCTCATCTCCTCCATCATCAGTATCTGGTGACCCCTCATCTCCTCCATCATCAGTATCTGGTGACTGCCCATCCCCTCCATCATCAGTATCTGGTGACTGCCCGTCCCCTCCATCATCAGTATCTGGTGGCCGCCCGTCTCCTCCATCATCAGTATCTGGTGACCCCTCATCTCCTCCATCATCAGTATCTGGTGACCCCTCATCTCCTCCATCATCAGTATCTGGTGACCCCTCATCTCCTCCATCATCAGTATCTGGTGACTGCCCGTCCCCTCCATCATCAGTATCTGGTGACCCCTCATCTCCTCCATCATCAGTATTGATGACCGCCCGTCACCTCCTGTCAGGAGTCGAACCCAGTACCTCTTGTCCACTGGCCAGCAGCTCTACCATCTGAGCTATTCTGCTGGCTGCAAAGTTCCTTGCTGAACCCAGATACCATTGACTGTTCTTCCTGATTGGCTACACCTAGTGCTCTCTTGATTGGGCCTCTGATTGCCAATTACACACCCTATATAAACCTGGCCCTGTGGGTGTGTCATTGCGAGATTATTGAGCTCCAAGCCTTTAGTCAAGCGTTTCCTGCTGATCCATTGCTACAAACACTGCTTTCCTGTGAACCGACCTCGGCCTGCCTTCTGACTACGTTATCCGCCTGATCCATTGCTACAAACACTGCTCTCCTGTGAACCGACCTCCGGCTGCCACCTGACTACGCTCTCCGCCTGATCCATTGCTACAAACACTGCTCTCCTGTGTACCGACCTCCGACTGCCACCTGACTACGCTCTCCGCCTGATCCATTGCTACAAACACTGCTCTCCTGTGTACCGACCTCCGGCTGCCACCTGACTACGCTCTCCGCCTGATCCATTGCTACAAACACTGCTCTCCTGTGTACCGACCTCCGGCTGCCACCTGACTACGCTCTCCGCCTGATCCATTGCTACAAACACTGCTCTCCTGTGTACCGACCTCCGGCTGCCACCTGACTACGCTCTCCGCCTGATCCATTGCTACAAACACTGCTCTCCTGTGTACCGACCTCGGCCTGCCTTCTGACTACGCTCTCCGCCTGATCCATTGCTACAAACACTGCTCTCCTGTGTACCGACCTCGGCCTGCCTTCTGACTACGTTATCCGCCTGATCCATTGCTACAAACACTGCCTTTCCTGTGTACCGACCTCCGGCTGCCATCTGACTACGTTATCCGCCTGATCCATTGCTACAAACACTGCTCTCCTGTGTACCGACCTCCGGCTGCCACCTGACTACGTTATCCGCCTGATCCATTGCTACAAACACTGCCTTTCCTGTGTACCGGCCTCCGGCTGCCACCTGACTACGTTATCTGCCTGCTTCCCTGCTACAAACACTGCTTTCCTGTGAACCGACCTCGGCCTGCCTTCTGACTACGTTATCCGCCTGATCCATTGCTACAAACACTGCTCTCCTGTGAACCGACCTCCGGCTGCCACCTGACTACGCTCTCCGCCTGATCCATTGCTACAAACACTGCTCTCCTGTGTACCGACCTCCGGCTGCCACCTGACTACGCTCTCCGCCTGATCCATTGCTACAAACACTGCTCTCCTGTGTACCGACCTCCGGCTGCCACCTGACTACGCTCTCCGCCTGATCCATTGCTACAAACACTGCTCTCCTGTGTACCGACCTCCGGCTGCCACCTGACTACGCTCTCCGCCTGATCCATTGCTACAAACACTGCTCTCCTGTGTACCGACCTCCGGCTGCCACCTGACTACGCTCTCCGCCTGATCCATTGCTACAAACACTGCTCTCCTGTGTACCGACCTCGGCCTGCCTTCTGACTACGTTATCCGCCTGATCCATTGCTACAAACACTGCCTTTCCTGTGTACCGACCTCCGGCTGCCATCTGACTACGTTATCCGCCTGATCCATTGCTACAAACACTGCTCTCCTGTGTACCGACCTCCGGCTGCCACCTGACTACGTTATCCACCTGATCCATTGCTACAAACACTGCCTTTCCTGTGTACCGGCCTCCGGCTGCCACCTGACTACGTTATCTGCCTGCTTCCCTGCTACAAACACTGCTCTCCTGTGTACCGACCTCCGGCTGCCACCTGACTACGTTATCCGCCTGATCCATTGCTACAAACACTGCTCTCCTGTGTACCGACCTCCGGCTGCCTTCTGACTACGCTACCTGCCTCTGCTTCCCCTAGTGTTTGCAGTAACATCGGCTCCAACCCAGACGGGATCCTGACAGAATAATCTCGCGCCAAAATGGAGTCCGCTGTGAACACCCTGAGACGGCAAGTTACGGAGCTTCAAAGTTTTTGTACTGACTCTCAAGGAAAATATTCCAAGTTACAAACTGATTTCACGGGTCTACAACAGGAAGTAATTGAGCTACAAAAACAACTTCTGGACGTGCGCAATTCAGGGTCCGAATCAAACGCGCGGCTGCCGCTGCCTGCAAAGTTCAGTGGGGATCGCAAGCAGTACCGAGGATTCCTCAATCAATGCCGCATATACTTCCAGATGCAACCTGCTCCCTTTACCAGTGAGAGGAAGAAAGTTTTTTTCATGATAAATCTCCTGACGGATGAAGCTCTTGCTTGGGCTTCACCTTATGTAGAAAAGGACTATGCCCTCCTTAATGACCTGGAAGCTTTCATCGCAGCTATGAATCAAGTTTTTGATGACCCAAACCGCTGTGCCACAGCAGAAACCAAATTACATAATTTGCGCCAAGGACGTCGCTCTGTTGCGGAATATACATCGGAGTTCCGTCGCTGGGTGGCCGACACCACCTGGAATCCAGCGGCCCAGAGAAGTCAATTTCGACGAGGGTTATCAGAACCAGTGAAAGACGAGCTTGCCAGGGTTGAGACCCCTGACCAGTTGGAGGACTTTATTCAACTATGTATCCGGATTGACCAGAGACTTACTGAAAGGAGAAAGGAGAGACTGCGAGCACTTGGGAATAGCCCTGGCTTCTCATTTTCAGCATCGGACCACCAAGAAAAGACGCAAGGCGTGTCTGAACCGATGCAGATCGACGTCATCCGAAGACCACTCTCTGCACAGGAGAAGGAGAGGCGACGTGCAGAACATCTCTGCCTCTATTGTGGGGACCCTGGACACTATGCCATCAACTGTCCTAACAAAAGGACTATAGCCCTTACCAACAACAGGTCTGCCAGCAATATGGACCTTTCTCAGCAGTCGGATTCCATCATGCAGACTATCTCATCAGTAACGCCAGAAATAGACAAAATACATTCTACATCATCTCATTTTGTAATCCCCATTCAGGTTGTAATGGGCACCCAAAAAATACAATGCTCTGCCCTGTTGGATTCGGGAGCAGGAGGAAATTTTATGGACTTAAAATTTACACGTGATAATAATATTTCCAGTAGGACCAAATCCACACCAATTGAAATGGAAACTGTGGATGGATCACCCTTGTCTTCTGGACCTGTCACGCATGAGACAATCGAACTGGAGATTTGTTTTGAACCGGATCATCATGAAGCTGTCAGTTTCCACCTTATTTCATCTCCGAAATTTCCGGTTATCCTAGGGATCCCCTGGTTTTCAGTCCATAACCCTTCTATCAACTGGGCATCAAGGACCATCACCTTTCCATCTGACTACTGTAAGAATAATTGTCATAAGGAACCCCTGTTCTCCAACAAGTCCAAATCTCTGAGATTTCGCATGAGAAGGAAGAGAAACTACCACCTCAATATCAGCAGTTCTCTGATGTCTGCAGTAAGAAGAAAGCAGATCAATTACCTCCTCACCGTCTTTACGACTGTCCCATTGAATTGCTGCCAGGAGCAACCATTCCATTTGGACGGATTTACAATCTTTCCGAACCTGAATTGAAGGTATTAAGAAAGTTCCTGGATGAAAATTTAGAGAAAGGCTTTATTCGACCTTCCACATCTCCAGCTGGGGCACCCCTGTTCTTTGTTGAAAAGAAAGACTCCACTCTGCGGCCATGTATTGACTACAGAGAGATGAATAATATCACTGTCAAGAATCACTACCCGCTACCCTTGATTCCTGAACTATTTGAGAGACTCCGTTCTGCGAAAATCTTTACGAAGCTGGATCTTAGAGGGGCTTACAACCTCATACGGATTTGCCCAGGAGATGAGTGGAAGACCGCCTTCAGAACGAGATATGGACATTTTGAATCTCTGGTTATGACCTTTGGTCTTAGCAACGCCCCAGCCACCTTTCAACATTTTATTAATGATGTATTTCGAGATTTCTTGGACCAATTCGTTGTGGCTTATCTCGATGACATTCTTATATTTTCAGACACCTTGGAAGAGCATCGCAGGCACGTCCAGTTAGTCTTGGAACGACTACAGGAGAACCATCTTTACATTAAACTTGAAAAATGTGAGTTTGAACAAACCAGTATCCAATTTCTGGGATATATCATCTCCCCAGAAGGTCTGAGCATGGATCCCGGCAAAATCAATGCTGTAGTAGACTGGCCTGTTCCAAGAAATTTAAAAGACGTCCAGCGTTTCATAGGATTTGCAAATTTTTACCGAAAATTTATAAAGAACTTTTCACGGATCATTCTACCAATTACTACACTAACAAAAAAGACCAAAGCATTTTTCTGGTCTCCGGAGGCACAGGAGGCTTTTGACAAATTGAAAACTCTTTTTACGTCTGCTCCATTGTTAGTACACCCAAATCCTGAATTGCCATTTACTGTCGAAGTGGACGCCTCGGACTCTGCAGTGGGAGCCATTCTGTCTCAGCGAGTTGGGGACAAAATGCAACTTCACCCATGTGCGTTTCTTTCCCACACCATGTCATCTGCAGAAAAGAACTACGACATCGGTAATAAAGAACTGTTAGCCATTAAAGTTGCCTTCTCCGAATGGAGACATCTTCTGGAAGGTGCCAATCACCCTGTGACTGTCCTCACGGACCACAAGAATCTTGAATTCCTCCGTACAGCAAAAAGATTGTCTGCAAGACAAGCACGATGGGCCTTATTTTTCTCAAGATTCAATTTTATAATTTCTTACCGGCCTGGTTCAAGAAATGGCAAGGCTGACGCCCTGTCTAGGATGTGTTCGGAACCTCAGGAGAGGTCTAGTAATGACGATACAATTCTAGGCCCTAAAAATTTTTTGGGAATATTGCACTCTAGAGGACTATGTAATAGAATTAAAGATGGATATCAAGAGGACTCTTTCCTTAACCATCCTTCGGAAGACGTCGATCTTTCATTCAAAGAGGGGTTTTGGATGCAGAAACACAAAATATATGTACCTGAATCTTCTCGCCTTGAAGTCCTCAAAAGTGTCCATGATTCTAAACTGGCAGGACATCCTGGAGTTGCAAAAACACAAGACTTACTACTTTGTTTCTTTTGGTGGCCTAATTGTAGGAAGGACGTGAGGAAATATGTTTCAACCTGTTTAACATGCGCACGAAACAAGACCCCACGATCGTCTCCTCTAGGACTCTTGCAACCACTTCCAGTTCCATCCAGGCCTTGGGGATCTATTTCCATGGATTTTATTGTGGAACTACCCCCTTCCAAACAGATGACCGTCATCCTTGTCATAGTGGACCGACTCACAAAAATGGCCCACTTTATTCCAACTGAAGGAATTCCTACTGCTGAAAAAACTGCAGAACTGATAATCAAAGAGGTATTCAGGTTACATGGAATTCCTGACAGCGTGGTGTCTGACAGAGGCGTTCAGTTTACGTCAAAATTTTGGAAGAGTTTCTGTACAGCCTTGGGAGTCACGGTGAATCTTTCTACCGCTTTCCATCCTCAGTCCAATGGCCAGACGGAGAGAACGAACCAGACTTTGGAGCAATACCTCCGTTGCTTCATTTCCTATCTTCAGGATGACTGGGTGGACTATTTACCAACAGCAGAGTTTGCCTACAACAACTCCATACATAGCGCTACATCTCAAACCCCATTTTTTGCTAATTATGGAGTACATCCAGTATTTATCCCTAATCTGCCAGTGAACACTCCCATTCCTGCTGTAAATGACAGGCTTGCAAAATTACAGGAATCCCAGAAGGAATTATCAGAGATATTACTCAAGACCCAGGAAGTATATAAGGAAGCAGCAGATAAACATCGGAGAGTGCCCCCTGCTCTTCAGGTTGGAGACAAAGTTTGGCTGTCCACTAAAAACCTTAAGACACATGTGCCATCATCCAAATTGGGTCAGAAATTCATTGGACCTTTTCAAATTTCTGCAAAAATTAACCAGGTTGCTTTTCGTTTAAAACTTCCCAACAATCTAAAGATTCATCCAGTGTTTCACATATCCTTGCTCAAACCCTTCTGTGAAAACCCGTTTCCAGGAAGAATTCAGCCACCTCCTCCACCAGAAAGGATCCGTGGTGAAGAAGAATACATTGTGGATAAGATTCTGGACTCCCGAAAATTCAGAGGTAAACTGCAGTATCTGGTGCAGTGGAAGGGTTACGGACCAGAGGAAATTCATGGGAACCAAGGGACAACGTCCATGCTCCTAGACTAACAAGAGCCTTTCATCAGAGGTACCGGATAAGCCAGCTCCTGAGATGTCCAGAGGCCATCCTGGAAGGAGGGGAGTACTGTCAGGAGTCGAACCCAGTCCCTTTTGTCCACTGGCCAGCAGCTCTACCATCTGAGCTATTCTGCTGGCTGCAAAGTTCCTTGCTGAACCCAGATACCATTGACTGTTCTTCCTGATTGGCTACACCTAGTGCTCTCTTGATTGGGCCTCTGATTGCCAATTACACATCCTATATAAACCTGGCCCTGTGGGTGTGTCATTGCGAGATTATTGAGCTCCAAGCCTTTAGTCAAGCGTTTCCTGCTGATCCATTGCTACAAACACTGCTCTCCTGTGAACCGACCTCGGCCTGCCTTCTGACTACGCTCTCCGCCTGATCCATTGCTACAAACACTGCTCTCCTGTGAACCGACCTCGGCCTGCCTTCTGACTACGCTCTCCGCCTGATCTATTGCTACAAACACTGCTTTCCTGTGTACCGACCTCCGGCTGCCACCTGACTACGTTATCTGCCTGCTCCTCTGTTACCGAACTGCCTTTCCTGTGTACCGACCTCCGGCTGCCACCTGACTACGTTATCCGCCTGATCCATTGCTACAAACACTGCTTTCCTGTGTACCGACCTCCGGCTGCCACCTGACTACGCTACCTGCCTCTGCTTCCCCTAGTGTTTGCAGTAACATCGGCTCCAACCCAGACGGGATCTTGACACCTCCATCATCAGTATCTGGTGACCCCTCATCTCCTCCATCATCAGTATTGATGACCGCCCGTCACCTCCATCATCAGTATCTGGTGACCCCTCATCTCCTCCATCATCAGTATCTGGTGACCCCTCATCTCCTCCATCATCAGTATCTGGTGACTGCCCGTCCCCTCCATCATCAGTATCTGGTGACCCCTCATCTCCTCCATCATCAGTATCTGGTGACCCCTCATCTCCTCCATCATCAGTATCTGGTGACTGTCCGTCCCCTCCATCATCAGTATCTGGTGACTGCCCGTCCCTCCATCATCAGTATCTGGTGACCCCTCATCTCCTCCATCATCAGTATCTGGTGACCCCTCATCTCCTCCATCATCAGTATCTGGTGACTGCCAGTCCCCTCCATCATCAGTATCTGGTGACTGCCCGTCCCCTCCATCATCAGTATCTGGTGTCCGCCCATCTCCTCCATCATCAGTATCTGGTGAGCCCTCATCTCCTCCATCATTAGTATCTGGTGACCGCCCGTCCCCTCCATCATCAGTATCTGGTGTCCGCCCATCTCCTCCATCATCAGTATCTGATGACCCCTCATCTCCTCCATTATCAGTATCTGGTGACCTCCCATCTCCTCCATCATCAGTATCTGATGACCGCCCATCTCCTCCATCATCAGTATCTAGTGACCCCTCATCTCCTCCATCATCAGTATCTGGTGACCCCTCATCTCCTCCATCATCAGTATCTGGTGACCCCTCATCTCCTCCATCATCAGTATCTGGTGACCCCTCATCTCCTCCATCATCAGTATCTGGTGACCTCCTATCTCCTCCATCATCAGTATCTGGTGACCCCTCATCTCCTCCATCATCAGTATCTGGTGACCGCCCATCTCCTCCATCATCAGTATCTAGTGACCTCCCATCTCCTCCATCATCAGTATCTGGTGACTGCCCCATTCTCCTCCATCATCAGTAACTGGTGACCGCCCGTCTCCTCCATCATCAGTATCTGGTGACCCCTCATCTCCTCCATCAACAGTATCTAGTGACCTCCCATCTCCTCCATCATCAGTATCTGGTGACCGCCCATCTCCTTCATCATCAGTATCTGGTGACTGCCCCATTCTCCTCCATCATCAGTAACTGGTGACCGCCCGTCTCCTCCATCATCAGTATCTGGTGACCCCTCATCTCCTCCATCATCAGTATCTAGTGACTTCCCATCTCCTCCATCATCAGTATCTGGTGACCCCTCATCTTCTCCATCATCAGTATCTAGTGACCTCTCATCTCCTCCATCATCAGTATCTGGTGCCCGCCCGTCACCTCCATCATCAGTATCTGGTGACCGCCCGTCTCCTCCATCATCAGTATCTGGTGACCGCCCGTCACCTCCATCATCAGTATCTGGTGACCCCTCATCTCCTCCATCATCAGTATCTGGTGACTGCCCGTCCCCTCCATCATCAGTATCTGGTGACTGCCCGTCCCCTCCATCATCAGTATCTGGTGACCGCCCGTCTCCTCCATCATCAGTATCTGGTGACCCTCATCTCCTCCATCATCAGTATCTGGTGACCCCTCATCTCCTCCATCATCAGTATCTGGTGACCCCTCATCTCCTCCATCATCAGTATCTGGTGACTGCCCGTCCCCTCCATCATCAGTATCTGGTGACCCCTCATCTCCTCCATCATCAGTATTGATGACCGCCCGTCACCTCTGTGATGAACGGGCACGCGGTCCGCCACACGGTAGCCCGGGGTATCACGGCTTGTGATCCCTCCGTGCTGCAAATGTGACGAAAACGCGCACACACACGACGGCTGCTGCCGTCCGACCCAGTAAACTGCAGGGATTTATAATTATCCCACTTCCACTTAGGAACTTGCAGCTCTCTGGCGCCCCCCTTACCCTCAGGTCAGTCAGGGAACTGCACCTAGGATAATTGGTCGCCAGACGGGTCACTTGGATGTGTGCTGGCTATTGGGCACGCTGCAGTGAGGGAATTATAATTACTCCTGGCTGCAGCCAGGCAGTACCCTTACAAACCCCGCTCCGTCACTGCCAGCGTCACCCAATAGATTAACACTTTACACCCCTTCCTTTTAGCTGCCACCAGCTACGGCTTTTGATGAACAATTTATCAAGAGGGTCCGTAGCAACCCCAAAACAGTAGCGTAGTGCTTCAGGCACGTGCAAATTCGTTTATAGAGCAGGAGAAACAAACTAATAAATTTATAGGTTTATTCCTTAAAAAAAACAGGCAGTGCTTATATAATATAAAAAGATGCAACAAACTGAGACAATATCGTTATGTACAGATGCAGTTATAAAATAAAATGGGATTAAGAATGAAAGATAACTCACATGATAGTTACATATGCATAGGCAAGCCAGGCTGGGGGAAGGAGCCACACGTCATAGTTCATTGGCAGATCTCTTACTCAGGACATCCCAGCAGAAAGTGCCTAAGGAACTTCACTGCAAGACTTATGCATGTCAGCTTCTGACCTCACAAAAAGGGACTGGTTTTCTGGCTACCTCCCCTGGCTGCAAGCTATGGTTTGAGCTCTGCAATATCATAAGGTCCATAACTCAGCGGGGAACTCTAGCAGAATAATGGCAGACCTATCAATGATCTTGCTTTGAAATAATGGTTCCAATGAGCCCACACTTGGGTGGGCTAGTTCATGGGGCACCCGAGAATTCAATTTCTCGGGTTCTGTTGGAGTTACGGGTTTACCAGTACCACGGGAACGATGCCCGTCGGCGCATGGTTCAACACAGTAACTTTCGTGTTTCTAGCGAATGCTCCCACCGTGTTATTAACCAAAAAAGAATGAATTCTCCAAAATGGCTGCTATAGGAAGAAAGCATGTGTGCAGACAATGGAGGACCCCTGCGGTGAAGCGGCAAAACTTCCAGCACTGGTAGCTCAGGTTACACTGAGCTTGACTGCAGGTTGACAGGGGGGAAGGGAAGCGTGAGCTGCAGAGAAAAGGAGGGAGGGGTAACTTTGCCCTGTGCTTGCAAACGGTGGGGGTTGTAGTTCTAGCAACAGTACAAGACATGGAGCTACAGTATCATCACACCTCCCCCCCTTAGAGGGCGCTACGGAGGCATGACCTCTCGGTAATCCGCCATGCGCACCTCAGCGGGTTCGCCACGTCATGATAACCCATTGGCCATGGCTTGGGCCAGCATGTCCAGGAGGGGATCCTCTTCCCCGTCCTCGGGCAGATTGCAGACCGGTAGGACGCAGGCTTCACGTTCGTGATGGGCCTTCATCATGTTGACGTGAAAGGCCTTGCGCCTACCCCGAGTGTGGTCAAGCGTGACCACGTAGGTGGCTGGGTTGAGCTGTTGGTGCACGACGTACGGGCCTTCCCAGGCTGCCTGAAGCTTATCCTTTGGTACGGGGACCAGCACCCACACCTTTTGACCCACCTGGTAGGTCCGCTCCCGGGCGTTCTGGTCGTACCAGTGCTTCTGGTCAGCCTGAGCCTGCGTCATGTTGTCATGCACCAACTGCGTCAAGGTCTGCATCTTGTCGCGGAAGCGCATGACATAATCCACGATGGACACTTCCGTGGGGTTTGGCTCATCTTCCCAGGATTCTCTTATCAACCCAAGGGGTCCCTGGACTCGCCTACCATACAGGAGCTCGAAGGGGGAGAACCCCGTCGAGGCCTGCGGGACTTCTCTGTAGGCAAATAGCAGGTGTGGGAGGTACCGCTCCCAATCGCGTCCCTGGGTCTCAACCAGCATGCGGAGCATCTGTTTGAGGGTACCGTTAAAGCGCTCACACAAACCATTGGTCTGTGGGTGATACGCACTCGACACCATACGCGTCACCTGCATTTTGCTGCAGAGAGCCTTCATTAGGCGAGACATAAATTGGGTCCCTTGATCGGTAAGCATCTCCCTGGGAAATCCTACCCGTGAAAAGATGGTCACCAGTGCATCCGCCACCTTATCTGCCCTAGTTGAGGACAGAGCTACTGCCTCCGGGTACCGGGTAGCGTAGTCTACCACAGTAAGGATGTATTGCTTTCCAGAGCTGCTGGGGACGGCCAGCGGGCCCACAATGTCCACCGCGATCCTCTGGAAAGGCTCCTCTATCACTGGCAACGGGATCAGGGGAGCCTTAAGAGCAGGCCCCGCCTTCCCCACTCTTTGACAGGTGATACAGGAGCGGCAGTAGTTAGTCACATCTGTCCCCATCTTGGGCCAATAGAAGTGTTGAGACAGCCGTGCCTTAGTTTTGCTGATTCCCAAGTGTCCAGCGAGTGGAATCTCATGGGCAATCCTCAACAACTCACCTCGGAACTGGTGCGGGACGACCAGCTGTTTTTCCCTCAACCACTCCTTTTGGGAATCTCCGGGTACTGCCTCCCGGTACAACCTTCCTTGTTCCCAGAACACCCTCTCCTTATCAGTCACGGAGGTGGGCGTCTCGGCGAGGTGCCTCAAGTTCTCCAGGCTCGCATCTGAGTGCAGAGTGGCCTGGAACTCCTGGCTGGAGGCAGCCAGAAGTGACGTCAGGGTTCCTTCCTCACTGGGACCCTCTGGGACCGGCTCTGGGTCCACTTCTGGTTCAGTCTCTCCTGTAGCGGAGGAGGGTCCAGATGGCAGGGCCCTACCTGCGATCCGGGCACTCTGACTGCGGGTGACAGCAGCTACATATGCAGTCTCCCCGGGGATTTCTATAGACCCATCAGCCTGTGCTGCTATGGGCTCTACCTCCCCATCCACCCCCAACACTTCAGGAGCAGTGCTACTTATGGGCCAGTTACCTTCCTCGGTGGCACTGGTCAGTGTCATGGCGTCACCTTCCTCCCGGTTCCCATGCACCTCCCCATTTCCTTGAGCACTGTCGCTTGCTCCTGCTAGGGGTTCCTCAGCCGTCTCACTCCGCAGAGCGACGGGACTGAACGCTCCTGTACCTGTGGACACATCTACCACTTCAGAGAAAGGGTTAACAGATTCAGATGGCACAGATACATCACTATCAACATCATTCCTAGGGAAAGAAAGGTTATCAGTTGCATCATCACTTCGCAAAGCATTAGCAGGTAACACAATCAGTTTCCCATCATCATCAACATCAACATCATGGTTAACGTTAACTGTTATATTTCGGTAGCTGAGGAGTGCAGGTAAAAAAGGAAATACACCAGAGCAGTTGGAATCTATGAGATTGCAGTACCCTGACTAACCACCGCAACTAGAGGCAGCCGTGGAGCGTTCCTACGTTGGTCCTAGACGCCTCGTCACAGCCTGAGAAACTAACTACACCTAAAGATAGAAATAGGAAAGCTATCTGCCCCGGAGCAGAACCCCAAAGATAATAGAAAGCCCCCAAACATGTAATGGCGGTTAGACAAGAGGAAATACTGACACAGAAAGAAAATAGAATGAGCAAACGCTGGGGCCCAAACTATCTAAATAGAAAAGGACAGGAAGGGTACTTACTGCAATCTCAGAAAACCCTGAAAAACACCAACTCTACTAATTTCAAAATCACCTGAGATCACACGACCTCTACCACCTAAATTAGTTCTCTGGTGTAACAAAATCAAAACAGCAGCCACTGAAAAAACTGGAAAAAGCAAAAGTACAAAACTCAGTGGCTGAACTAAACAGAGAGGGCAAAAGCCCCCGGAGGGGACCCTGAAGGACCCCACAGAAGTGCAGGACAAAATGCAAAAATATAGCACAAACACAAAAGAAGACAAAGTCTTATCTGTTAGCAGGAGATGCAGACACGACACAGCAGGCTACAAGGGAAACTGGAAAGAAGGTGTCATGGGTGTATCGCCACAAGGATCGTCGCGATTACACACTCTGACTTCTCACAGCTGAGTTGCTGTTTCTTTGTGTTTGGTAATGAGGGAGTTAATTTTACCTAGCTCTTTGCTAAGACTAGGTCCAGCCTCGCCCGGCTGCTTTTGATTATGTTCTAATTAGATTCCTTCATATACCTGCCAGTCTGCTTGTTAGATGCCGGTGAAAGCCTTTATGTAGTCTAGCAGACTGGATCGGTTCTGAGAATACTTAAGCTAAGAGCTCCTTAGTTGTTTTTACTCTTATAGCTTATAGTTTATCTCTGAGACCTTAGGTGTTCCTACTGTGTGTGAGTGTTGTATGTAAGACTTTATTTACTTTATTTCTTGTCTTTCTTGTATGTCTTTCTGTTCATTAACCGTTACCTGTTCATTCCCTTTGGTGGTAATTAGGGTCCTTCTTAGGACTAGATTACAGTTGGCAGGGATTGATAGGAGACAGGGTTTACGCTGGTGGCCTGGACCTCTGTACCTTTAACAGTACCTCCAGGTAGAGGGATTAGTTAGGACCCCAGTTTAGGGTCAGCATAGACCCCGGTCACCCTCTAGCCGGAGACAGCGTATAACGGATTCCGTATTGACCCACTGGACTTTCTGTCAGGTAATTCTATGTTATCATATATCTATGCGCATGTTATATTGTATGTTGCCTTTTGATATAGATTACTGTCATCACATATATATATATATCTGCTATACAGCGTGACATTTTCACCGGCCATACTAAAGATTCTCTCCAGCTGTCATGGATCCAGTAGCCCAGCTGGCCCGGCAGTTGCAGGGGTTGTCCATGGAGTTTGCAGACATTAAGTCCAAGGTTTTGTTCCCCCCGGAGCAAACCAGATCTGAACCTAAGGTTGCTCTCCCGGACAGGTTCACTGGTGGGCGGGACAAATTTTTTACTTTCCGGGAGGCATGTAAATTGTACTTTCGGCTGCGGCCTCGGTCATCTGGGAGTGAAGAGCAGAGGGTGGGAATTGTTATCTCGCTCTTACAAGGGGACCCTCAATCTTGGGCGTTCTCTATTCCTCCAGGCTCCCCAGATCTCCAGTCAGTGGATCGATTTTTTACTGCCCTGGGTCTGGTATATGATGATCCGGATCGAGTTTCCCTTGCTGAAACAAAGTTACGTAAAATACGGCAAGGAAATCGTCCAGCGGAGGAATATTCTTCTGAGTTCCGTAGATGGGCAACAGATACTCAGTGGAATGACCCAGCTCTTAGGAGCCAGTTTTGTCAAGGGTTGTCTGACAAATTAAAAGATGTGTTGGCTCAGTATGATTCTCCTCCATCACTGGAGGCTGCTATGGCCCTCGCTATTCGCATTGATAGACGAATTCGGGGAAGACGCGAGGTAACTCCGCCTCCCGTGATGACTCCACCTACTACTAAAGTCCCTTATACTGAGGTTCCCCTGGTCTGTTCTGAGGAACCCATGCAGTTGGGAGGGACATCTTTTTGTGGGAGGGAATTGGCGGTGCACCGCAAGACTAGAAGGTGTTTCTTTTGCGGGAGAGAGGGACATTTTGTTGGGGGGTGTCCATCCCGGGCCTCTTTGAGCAAAGGAGTTAACCTGGGAGTGTGTATTTCGTCCCCAAATCCCTCTCAGTTTCTCGTGCCTGCGGAGGTGGTGATTGGTACTAGAACTGAGAGGATTTCTGTTTTTCTTGATAGTGGGTCCGGGGCTAATCTGGTGGACGCTCGGTTTGCCCAGGTGCATGGTATGCAACTGAGTGTATTGGCCAAACCGGTCCCTATAGTCTCTATTGATTCTAGACCTCTCGGTCAAGGTAGCTTGGTACAAGCTGTTCATAACATAGATCTTCGAGTAGGGGCAAGACATAAAGAGCAATTGTCTTGTTATGTGTTGGAGGGTCTACCTACTCCTATTGTGTTGGGACTTCCTTGGTTGGCTAAACATAACCCAGTGATTGATTGGCAATCCGGAAAGATAAGCCAGTGGGGTGAATTTTGCAGGAATAACTGCATGAGCACGGTCATCGGTGCGGTTGTGCCTAGGACTTTGTCTCCTTTTCTGGAGGACTTTGGGGAGATGTTCTCAGAGGAGGGGTGTAAAGAGTTACCTCCTCATCGCGCATATGACTGCTCAATAAAGTTGCTTCCTGATGCCTTATCTCGTACTTTCCCAGGGGCCGGGAAGACGGATGATCCGGTTCCTATTCCTCAGGAGGGAGTTGTAGTGTCAGCTGTATGCTCTGAGCTTGAGGGGGAGGTATTGGGGGCTCAGGGGGACGCCCCGGTGGGACTTCCAGGGAGACTGATAGTTCCAGATCGGTTAAGACTGAAGGTTACGGGGAACCGTTACAAACGGATGGCTGATAGGGGGAGAGTTTCTGGTCTAGATCTGAAGGTGAACGATCTAGTTTGGTTGTCTACCAGGAATATAAAACTTAAAGTTTCCTCCTGGAGGTTGGGTCCCAGATTCATCTGGCCGTACAGGATCAGTTCCATAATTAATCCTGTGGCATTTCGTCTGGACCTCCCTCCTACGTTTAAAATTCATAATGTGTTTCACAAGTCATTACTTAAAAAGTATGTGGCACCAGTCATACCGTCACCTCTACCTCCGCCTTCAGTGGTGGTCAATGATAACGTGGAATTTCATGGGTCGAAAATCATTGACTCACGTCTCAGTCGCCGATCCCTTCAGTACTTGGTTCATTGGAGGGGGTATGGTCCTGTGGAGAGGACGTGGGTCCCTGCGTCTGATGTTAACGCAGATCGATTGGTTCGGACCTTTCACACAACTCACCCGGGCAGACCTGGCCCTGAGGGTCCGGAGTCCCCTCGTAGAGGGGGGGGTACTGTCATGGGTGTATCGCCACAAGGATCGTCGCGATTACACACTCTGACTTCTCACAGCTGAGTTGCTGTTTCTTTGTGTTTGGTAATGAGGGAGTTAATTTTACCTAGCTCTTTGCTAAGACTAGGTCCAGCCTCGCCCGGCTGCTTTTGATTATGTTCTAATTAGATTCCTTCATATACCTGCCAGTCTGCTTGTTAGATGCCGGTGAAAGCCTTTATGTAGTCTAGCAGACTGGATCGGTTCTGAGAATACTTAAGCTAAGAGCTCCTTAGTTGTTTTTACTCTTATAGCTTATAGTTTATCTCTGAGACCTTAGGTGTTCCTACTGTGTGTGAGTGTTGTATGTAAGACTTTATTTACTTTATTTTTTGTCTTTCTTGTATGTCTTTCTGTTCATTAACCGTTACCTGTTCATTCCCTTTGGTGGTAATTAGGGTCCTTCTTAGGACTAGATTACAGTTGGCAGGGATTGATAGGAGACAGGGTTTACGCTGGTGGCCTGGACCTCTGTACCTTTAACAGTACCTCCAGGTAGAGGGATTAGTTAGGACCCCAGTTTAGGGTCAGCATAGACCCCGGTCACCCTCTAGCCGGAGACAGCGTATAACGGATTCCGTATTGACCCACTGGACTTTCTGTCAGGTAATTCTATGTTATCATATATCTATGCGCATGTTATATTGTATGTTGCCCTTTTGATATAGATTACTGTCATCACATATATATATATCTGCTATACAGCGTGACAGAAGGATTCAGACCAGAACAATTGATCACCGGCAACCCTGATGGGAAGGTGACTCCCTTATATAAGACCAGTCAGTAACACCTGATTCCCAGTCCTCACAATCTTCACTGGACAGACCAGCACCGCTTGTAACCACCAGAGGAAGCCTCTGCTCAGAACTCATCTCAAACCCATTCACAACAGTACCCCCCCCTTGAGGAGGGGTCACCGAACCCTCATTTGAGCAACCAGGTCGGTCAGGATGAGTTCTATGATACGCACGGATAAGTCTCCTAGCATGGATGTCCGAAGCAAACACCCAAGAATTGTCTTCCTGACCATAACCTCTCCATTTAACCAAATACTGGAGTCTTCGTCTAGAAAAACGAGAATCCAATATTTTCTCAACCACATACTCCAGATTGCCCTCAACCAAAACAGGGTCAGGAGGCACAGCAGCAGGAACCACTGGCTCAACAAACCTCTTCAACAAGGACTTGTGGAACACGTTATGGATCTTAAATGTCCCTGGAAGAAGCAAACGAAAAGAAACAGGATTAATAATCTCCATGATCTTATAAGGTCCAATGAACCTAGGCTTAAATTTAGGAGATGCTACTCTCATAGGAATATTCTTTGAGGACAACCAGACCAAGTCCCCCACTTTAAACCGAGGACCATCAGTCCTATGCCGGTTAGCAAACCGCTGGGCCTTCTCCTGAGAGAGGGACAACCTCTCCACTACCTGGTCCCAAATCTGTTGCATACGCTCAACAACAGAGTCAACACCTGGACAGACAGAAGCTTCCGTCTGTCCTGAAGAAAATCGAGGGTGAAACCCAGAATTACAGAAAAACGGAGACATCAAAGTGGCAGAGCTAGCCCTATTATTAAGAGCAAACTCAGCCAAAGGCAAAAAAGAGACCCAGTCATCCTGATCAGCAGACACAAAGCATCTTAGATAAGTCTCCAATGTCTGGTTTGTTCTCTCAGTTTGACCATTGGTCTGAGGATGAAATGCCGAGGAGAAAGACAATTGAACACCCAGTTTAGAACAAAAAGTCCTCCAAAATCTGGAAACAAACTGGACTCCTCTGTCAGACACAATGTTCTCAGGAATGCCGTGTAAACGAACCACGTGCTGAAGGAACAACGGCACCAATTCAGAGGAGGAAGGCAACTTAGGTAATGGCACAAGATGTATCATTTTGGAAAACCTATCACAAATTACCCAGATGGTGGTCATTCTCTGAGAAACAGGAAGATCGGAAATGAAATCCATAGAGATATGGGTCCATGGTCTCTTGGGCACAGGCAATGGCATCAACAAACCACTAGAGCGAGAGCAAGGCTTGGAGCGAGAGCAAGTCCCGCAGGACTGCACAAATTCCCTGACATCGCGAGACAAGGTAGGCCACCAAAAGGACCGACTAACCAAGTCTCTGGTACCAAAAATTCCGGGATGCCCAGCCAATGCGGAACAATGAATCTCAGACATCACACTCTTTTTCCATTGGTCCGGGACAAACAATTTTCCAACAGGGCAGCGCTCGGGCCTATCCTCCTGACACCCCTCCAGAGCAAGTCTCAAATTGGGCGAGATGGCGGAAAGAACTACACCCTCCTTCAAAATAACAGAAGGATCAGATAACTCAGGAGAGTCCGCAAGGAAACTCCTCGAGAGGGCATCCGCCTTAACATTCTTAGTGCCAGGAAGAAAGGAAACCACAAAATTAAAACGTGTGAAAAACAAGGCCCACCTGGCCTGTCTAGGATTGAGTCGCTTGGCAGATTCCAGATAGACCAGATTCTTATGGTCCGTAAGGACCACCACCTGATGTTTGGCTCCCTCCAGCCAATGTCTCCACTCTTCAAAAGCCCACTTCATGGCCAATAACTCCCGATTACCCACGTCATAATTACGTTCAGTAGGAGAAAATTTTCGAGAGAAAAAGGCACAAGGGTTACTTTTAGAGGTCTCTGGATCTTTTTGGGACAAAACGGCACCTGCCCCAATTTCAGAGGCATCAACCTCCACCTGAAATGGCAGAGAAACATCAGGCTGCCGTAGAACAGGAGCAGAAGTGAATCTCTGCTTAAGTTCCTGAAATGCAGAGACTGCCTCAGGAGGCCAATTCACCACATCAGAACCCTTTCTGGTCAAATCAGTTAATGGTTTAACAATAACCGAGAAATTACCAATAAATTTACGATAAAAATTGGCAAAACCCAAAAATCTCTGAAGAGCCTTTAATGAAGTAGGTTGGACCCAATCACAGATGGCCTGAACCTTGACCGGGTCCATTTCAATAACAGATGGGGACAAAATGAATCCCAGAAATGAGATCTTCTGTACGCCAAAAAGACACTTTGATCCCTTCACATACAGAGCATTCTCTCTCAAAATCTGGAATACAGTTCGAACATGTTTCACATGAGAGTCCCAGTCATTAGAAAAAATCAAGATATCATCCAAATAAACAATCAGAAATTTGTCCACAAAATCCCTGAAAATGTCATTCATGAAGGACTGGAAGACGGAAGGAGCATTAGTGAGCCCAAAGGGCATCACTAGGTACTCAAAATGCCCTTCGGGGGTATTGAATGCCGTCTTCCATTCATCCCCGTGCTTAATGCGAATAAGGTTATACGCCCCCCTGAGGTCAAGCTTGGTAAACCAAGTAGCGTTTTTCACCCTGGAAAACAGGTCAGAAATCAAGGGTAACGGGTATTGATATTTCACAGTAATATTGTTCAAGAGACGATAATCAATACACGGCCTTAATGAACCATCTTTTTTGGCCACAAAGAAAAAACCGGCACCTAAGGGTGAAGAGGATGGTCTGATATGACCCTTCTCCAATGATTCCTTGATATAAGACCGCATAGCGTCATGTTCAGGTACAGACAAGTTAAAAAGGCGACCTTTAGGGAATTTACTACCCAGCACTAATTCAATAGCGCAGTCATAGCTCCTATGGGGAGGTAAGGATGCAGATTTACTTTCGCTAAACACATCAGAAAAATCAAACAAAAAGTCAGGAACATCCTGAGCCTGGGGGGAGGCAGAAAAAACAGGAGTGTTGGTATTAACACATTGGCAGCCCCAACTGGTTACAGACACAGATTTCCAATCCAAAACAGGATTATGAGACTGTAACCAAGGGAAACCCAGCACGATAATGTCATGCAGATTATATAGAACCAAAAATTTGCAGCACTCCTGGTGATCAGGTTCAACCCTCATTATCACCTGAGTAGAAAACTGGGGTTTATTCTCAGCCAAAGGGGTAGAATCGATCCCCAGTAGAGGAATAGCCTTCTGTAGGGGTATCAAGGGAAATCCACAATGTTTAGCAAAATCATAATCCATCAGGTTAATAGCTGCTCCAGAATCAACGAAAGCCTGAGCAGAAAATGAGGACAGAGAGCATATCAGAGTGACAGTTAATAAAAACTTAGTCTGAACACTACCCAAGACAACTGAGCGTGCAAAACGTCTTCCCCGCTTAGGGCAGACTGAAATAGCATGAGAGGCATCACCACAGTAGAAACATAACCCATTGCGCTTTCGAAACTCATGACGCTGTGCCCCAGACACCACTCCATCACACTGCATGGGCTCAGAAGCTGGCTCACAAGGCAACACCATTCCACGCATACTTCTCCGCTCACGCAAACGTCTGTCAATTTGAATCGCTAATGACATAGAATCATTGAGACCAGAGGGGACAGGGAATCCCACCATAACATCCTTTACATTATCTGACAGACCCTTCCGGAAAAGGGCCGCCAAAGCGTCGTCATTCCATTTGGTCAGGACTGCCCACCTACGGAATCTCTGACAGTATAACTCAGCGTCATCAAGCCCCTGATTTAATGCCAACAAGGCTTTTTCAGCTTGATCAGTGACATTAGGCTCATCGTACAATAACCCCAAAGCCTGAAAAAATGCATCAACATCACTCAAAACAGAATCCCCAGGTGTCAGGGAAAAAGCCCAATCCTGAGGATCGCCGCGCAGGAGAGAGATGATAATTTGAACCTGCTGCGCTGCGTTTCCTGAGGACTTAGATTTTAAGGCAAGAAACAATTTACAATTATTTTTGAAATTCTGAAACTTAGCTCGATCCCCTAAAAACAAATCTGGCATGGGGATCCTAGGTTCCACAACAGGCAACCTAGCAAGATATGCAGCAATACTCTGAACCTCAGTGGCAAGCTGATCCACACGGCCAGACAACTGTGCAAACTCCATTGGGAGAAAAGATCCTCCCCAGCACCCAGAGATACAGAGGGAAAAAAAAAATGCAACAAACAGAAAAATATCTCTGACAACTCTGACAACTTTTCTTCCTTCACAATATTTTTTCCCTTCTGTGAGTACCATACAATTTATGGGCCGGTGATACTGTTATATTTCGGTAGCTGAGGAGTGCAGGTAAAAAAGGAAATACACCAGAGCAGTTGGAATCTATGAGATTGCAGTACCCTGACTAACCACCGCAACTAGAGGCAGCCATGGAGCGTTCCTACGTTGGTCCTAGACGCCTCGTCACAGCCTGAGAAACTAACTACACCTAAAGATAGAAATAGGAAAGCTATCTGCCCCGGAGCAGAACCCCAAAGATAATAGAAAGCCCCCAAACATGTAATGGCGGTTAGACAAGAGGAAATACTGACACAGAAAGAAAATAGAATGAGCAAACGCTGGGGCCCAAACTATCTAAATAGAAAAGGACAGGAAGGGTACTTACTGCAATCCCAGAAAACCCTGAAAAACACCAACTCTACTAATTTCAAAATCACCTGAGATCACACGACCTCTACCACCTAAATTAGTTCTCTGGTGTAACAAAATCAAAACAGCAGCCACTGAAAAAACTGGAAAAAGCAAAAGTACAAAACTCAGTGGCTGAACTAAACAGAGAGGGCAAAAGCCCCCGGAGGGGACCCTGAAGGACCCCACAGAAGTGCAGGACAAAATGCAAAAATATAGCACAAACACAAAAGAAGACAAAGTCTTATCTGTTAGCAGGAGATGCAGACACGACACAGCAGGCTACAAGGGAAACTGGAAAGAAGGATTCAGACCAGAACAATTGATCACCGGCAACCCTGATGGGAAGGTGACTCCCTTATATAAGACCAGTCAGTAACACCTGATTCCCAGTCCTCACAATCTTCACTGGACAGACCAGCACCGCTTGTAACCACCAGAGGAAGCCTCTGCTCAGAACTCATCTCAAACCCATTCACAACAGTTAACCTTATCATCAGATTGGGAAGGGGTGTCAGGGACATAGTACGCCACCATCCTCCCCAGATCAGTCCCCAATAAAACATCAGTGGGCAGGTTGTCGGACACCCCCACTTCCTTCACCCCGCTCCCGGCACCCCAGTCAATGAAAACTCGGGCTATCGGCAAGGGGTAGTGGACGCCCCCAATCCCTGTGACAGTTAAGGTTTTCCCCGGAATCAACTCTTCAGGGGCCGCCAGTTCGGGTCGGATGAGGGTTCGTTCAGCCCCGGTGTCCTTGAGGCCTGTAGCAAGACGGGCCCCCACGCGGACGGGCTGCACGTTGTCATCAACCCTCCCCACCACACCACCCACCAAAAGAACAGAGGCGTTGGGCCCGGAGGCCTTGGCTGGGGGGTTCTTCTGCCTCTCCGGACAGGTGGCGCTGATGTGTCCTGTCCGTTTACAGGAGAAACACTGGCGGGGGTCTGATGTAGGCCTGGCGCTGGCAAAGGGGATATTGCCTCCAGGGGGATGACTGGCAGGGGCACTGGGGTTGGTTGCAGGCTTACCCCCTTCCCAGCGGGTGGTAACGGGCTTCCGCTCCTCGGGTTTCCGGTTGGCCTCATAGCTGTCGGCGATCCGTGCTGTTGTGACCGCGTCCTCCGGTTCTCGGTCCAGGATGAACTGTCGGACCTCAGCTGGGCACAGATGCAGGAACTGGTCTTTGATCATCAGGTCTTTCAGCTCCTCAAAGGTGTCAACTGACAGTCCATGGATCCACTGGTCAAAGTGGTTCCTGAGTCCTTGCACCACATCGCTATAACTGTCGTGTGGGCCACGTTGGAGGTTCCGGAACTTCTTTCGGTATACCTCAGG
Organism: Oophaga sylvatica; assembly: GCA_033576555.1. NCBI lineage: Eukaryota > Metazoa > Chordata > Amphibia > Anura > Dendrobatidae > Oophaga > Oophaga sylvatica. The sequence continues at coordinate 607,830,847 of JARQOD010000003.1, read as the reverse complement.
GGTTAGCTGGTACTTGGCAATCAGGGCCTGCTTGATGGCCTGATAGTTGTCATCTTGATCCGGCGTGAGTGAAGCAAACGCCTCCAGAGCTTTGCCCTTTAGCCCGGGAGTCAAGTACCTGGCCCATTGGTCGGCAGGCAGCCGGTACTGTCTGCAGACTTTCTCAAAGGCCCGCAGAAAAGTGTCCAAGTCTCCGTCCCTTTCCAGCACGGGAAAGTGCTCCGGCCGGGGCTTGGGACTCTGAGTGCTGCTGGGCACACTGCTCTGGGCTGTGGAGGGCATTGCCCCTTGTCTGAGCAGCTCCAGTTCATGGGCTCTCTGAGCTTCCTGCTCGGCTCTCTCAGCCTCCCGCTGGGCCTCTCGCTGGGCTTGGCGCTCGGCTCGGGCCTCCTGCTGGTATTGCTGAATCAGCTTCAGGCGCTCCCCCCGGTCGTCGGTGGGGAGTTCCTCCAGGGTCGCCTGCAGGTAAGGGTCCAACCCGCCCTGGGTGTAAGCATGCAGGGTTTGGGCCTCTGCTGCAGCACCACCTTGGCTTGGGCCGGCTCCTGTGCCCGCCACACTCTGGTGCTCTTCCAGTTCCTTCAGGGCCTGGACCAGTCGGGCTTTGGTTTGGTTCTTGTGGTCAAGGCCGTGGTACACGCAGATTCCCACAAGAGTGTCCCTGTTCTGCTTTTCGAACCAACTTGCTCCTCTTGTAGCCATGGTTGCCAAATAAAAGATAGGATAGAAAAACAAAGAGAAGGGAGGGGTAACCGCAAGTACACACAATTGTCTCAGGACTAATAAACACTGAGTCTGTTCTCCAAAACTTTAGCTGCAGGGTCGCTGAAGAACCGTGCAAGTTTTTTAGTGAATGGAATGATTGCTCAAACCAGATCACTAATGCTCTATAATCCCACCGCTTGCCACCAATATGTGATGAACGGGCACGCGGTCCGCCACACGGTAGCCCGGGGTATCACGGCTTGTGATCCCTCCGTGCTGCAAATGTGACTAAAACGCGCACACACACGACGTCTGCTGCCGTCCGACCCAGTAAACTGCAGGGATTTATAATTATCCCACTTCCACTTAGGAACTTGCAGCTCTCTGGCGCCCCCTTACCCTCAGGTCAGTCAGGGAACTGCACCTAGGATAATTGGTCGCCAGACGGGTCACTTGGATGTGTGCTGGCTATTGGGCACGCTGCAGTGAGGGAATTATAATTACTCCTGGCTGCAGCCAGGTAGTACCCTTATAAACCCCGCTCCGTCACTGCCAGCGTCACCCAATAGATTAACACTTTACACCCCTTCCTTTTAGCTGCCACCAGCTACGGCTTTTGATGAACAATTTATCAAGAGGGTCCGTAGCAACCCCAAAACAGTAGCGTAGTGCTTCAGGCACGTGCAAATTCGTTTATAGAGCAGGAGAAACAAACTAATAAATTTATAGGTTTATTCCTTAAAAAAAACAGGCAGTGCTTATATAATATAAAAAGATGCAACAAACTGAGACAATATCGTTATGTACAGATGCAGTTATAAAATAAAATGGGATTAAGAATGAAAGATAACTCACATGATAGTTACATATGCATAGGCAAGCCAGGCTGGGGGAAGGAGCCACACGTCATAGTTCATTGGCAGATCTCTTACTCAGGACATCCCAGCAGAAAGTGCCTAAGGAACTTCACTGCAAGACTTATGCATGTCAGCTTCTGACCTCACAAAAAGGGGCTGGTTTTCTGGCCACCTCCCCTGGCTGCAAGCTATGGTTTGAGCTCTGCAATATCATAAGGTCCATAACTCAGCGGGGAACTCTAGCAGAATGGCAGACCTATCAATGATCTTACTTTGAAATAATGGTTCCAATGAGCCCACACTTGGGTGGGCTAGTTCATGGGGCACCCGAGAATTCAATTTCTCGGGTTCTGTTGGAGTTACGGGTTTACCAGTACCACGGGAACGATGCCCGTCGGCGCATGGTTCAACACAGTAACTTTCGTGTTTCTAGCGAATGCTCCCACCGTGTTATTAACCAAAAAAGAATGAATTCTCCAAAATGGCTGCTATAGGAAGAAAGCACGTGTGCAGACAATGGAGGACCCCTGGGGTGAAGCGGCAAAACTTCCAGCACTGGTAGCTCAGGTTACACTGAGCTTGACTGCAGGTTGACAGGGGGGAAGGGAAGCGTGAGCTGCAGAGAAAAGGAGGGAGGGGTAACTTTGCCCTGTGCTTGCAAACGGTGGGAGTTGTAGTTCTAGCAACAGCACAAGACATGGAGCTACAGTATCATCACAACCTCCATCATCAGTATCTGGTGACCCCTCATCTCCTCCATCATCAGTATTGATGACCGCCCGTCACCTCCATCATAAGTATCTGGTGACCCCTCATCTCCTCCATCATCAGTATCTGGTGACCCCTCATCTCCTCCATCATCAGTATCTGGTGACCCTCATCTCCTTCATCATCAGTATCTGGTGACCCCTCATCTCCTCCATCATCAGTATCTGGTGACTGTCCGTCCCCTCCATCATCAGTATCTGGTGACTGCCCGTCCCCTCCATCATCAGTATCTGGTGACCCCTCATCTCCTCCATCATCAGTATCTGGTGACCCCTCATCTCCTCCATCATCAGTATCTGGTGACTGCCAGTCCCCTCCATCATCAGTATCTGGTGACTGCCCGTCCCCTCCATCATCAGTATCTGGTGTCCGCCCATCTCCTCCATCATCAGTATCTGGTGAGCCCTCATCTCCTCCATCATTAGTATCTGGTGACCGCCCGTCCCCTCCATCATCAGTATCTGGTGTCCGCCCATCTCCTCCATCATCAGTATCTGGTGACCCCTCATCTCCTCCATCATCAGTATCTGGTGACTTCCCATCTCCTCCATCATCAGTATCTGATGACAGCCCATCTCCTCCATCATCAGTATCTAGTGACCCCTCATCTCCTCCATCATCAGTATCTGGTGACCCCTCATCTCCTCCATCATCAGTATCTGGTGACCCCTCATCTCCTCCATCATCAGTATCTGGTGACCCCTCATCTCCTCCATCATCAGTATCTGGTGACCTCCTATCTCCTCCATCATCAGTATCTGGTGACCCCTCATCTCCTCCATCATCAGTATCTGGTGACCGCCCATCTCCTCCATCATCAGTATCTAGTGACCTCCCATCTCCTCCATCATCAGTATCTGGTGACTGCCCCATTCTCCTCCATCATCAGTAACTGGTGACCGCCCGTCTCCTCCATCATCAGTATCTGGTGACCCCTCATCTCCTCCATCATCAGTATCTAGTGACCTCCCATCTCCTCCATCATCAGTATCTGGTGACCGCCCATCTCCTTCATCATCAGTATCTGGTGACTGCCCCATTCTCCTCCATCATCAGTAACTGGTGACCGCCCGTCTCCTCCATCATCAGTATCTGGTGACCCCTCATCTCCTCCATCATCAGTATCTAGTGACTTCCCATCTCCTCCATCATCAGTATCTGGTGACCCCTCATCTCCTCCATCATCAGTATCTAGTGACCTCTCATCTCCTCCATCATCAGTATCTGGTGCCCGCCCGTCACCTCCATCATCAGTATCTGGTGACGCCCGTCTCCTCCATCATCAGTATCTGGTGACCGCCCGTCACCTCCATCATCAGTATCTGGTGACCCTCATCTCCTCCATCATCAATATCTGGTGACCCCTCATCTCCTCCATCATCAGTGTCTGGTGACCGGCCGTCTCCTCCATCATCAGTATCTGGTGACTGCCCGTCCCCTCCATTATTAGTATCTGGTGACTGCCCGTCTCCTCAATCATCAATATCTGGTGACCCCTCATCTCCATCATCAGTATCTCGTGACCGCCCGTCTCCTCCATCATCAATATCTGGTGACCCCTCATCTCCTCCATCATCAGTATCTGGTGACCTCCCATCTCCTCCATCATCAGTATCTGATGACCGCCCGTCTCCTCCATCATCAATATCTGGTGACCCCTCATCTCCTCCATCATCAGTATCTGGTGACCTCCCATCTCCTCCATCATCAGTATCTGATGACCGCCCGTCTCCTCCATCATCAATATCTGGTGACCCCTCATCTCCTCCATCATCAGTATCTGGTGACCGCCCGTCACCTCCATCATCAGTATCTGGTGACCTCCCATCTCTTCCATCATCAATATCTCTCACGAGCGACATCCCGGCTCCTACAGGACAGCAGATCCGGGCTGACCAGTGGTCCAGACAAGTGACCACATCCAGGAGCCGCAGTCACCGCCATATTGCTGGCCGTCAGCTCTCCAGGAAAGAAGGTTCAGATCTCAGAAGAAAATATTCAGAATTCATCAAATCTAAAGAGAACAAGGAAAAATCTATATTTTCTCACTAATATAAATATTTGTGCCCCCCGAGCAGAGGATTCTGGGAAAGAACCACAAGAAATGCCGAGGCTGCACAGAGAGGGTTCAATATATAAGACTCTGTGCAACACTGCAAAATACAGAAGTATTAATGTGAGTGCAGCATCATCCTGACATGTGCGACAAACACCAGACCACGAACACTGCTCCCCTGAGACCTACAGAGCTGCACTCACTATTCTGCTGGTGCAGTCACTGTGTACATACATTACATTACTGATCCTGAGTTACATCCTGTATTATACTCCAGAGCTGCACTCACTATTCTGCTGGTGCAGTCACTGTGTACATACATTACATTACTGATCCTGAGTTACATCCTGTATTATACCCCAGAGCTGCACTCACTATTCTGCTGGTGGAGTCACTGTGTACATACATTACATTACTGATCCGGAGTTATATCCTGTATTATACTCCAGAGCTGCACTCACTATTTTGCTGGTGCAGTCACTGTGTACATACATTACATTACTGATCCTGAGTTACATCCTGTATTATAGTCCAGAGCTGCACTCACTATTCTGCTGGTTCAGTCACTGTGTACATACATTAAATTACTGATCCTGAGTTACATCCTGTATTATAGTCCAGAGCTGCACTCACTATTCTGCTGGTGCAGTCACTGTGTACATACATTACATTACTGATCCTGAGTTACATCCTGTATTATACTCCAGAGCTGCACTCACTATTCTGCTGGTGCAGTCACTGTGTACATACATTACTGATCCTGAGTTACATCCTGTATTATACCCCAGAGCTGCACTCACTGTTCTGCTGGTGCAGTCACTGTGTACATACATTACATTACTGATCCGGAGTTATATCCTGTATTATACTCCAGAGCTGCACTCACTATTTTGCTGGTGCAGTCACTGTGTACATACATTACATTACTGATCCTGAGTTACATCCTGTATTATAGTCCAGAGCTGCACTCACTATTCTGCTGGTTCAGTCACTGTGTACATACATTAAATTACTGATCCTGAGTTACATCCTGTATTATAGTCCAGAGCTGCACTCACTATTCTGCTGGTGCAGTCACTGTGTACATACATTACATTACTGATCCTGAGTTACATCCTGTATTATACTCCAGAGCTGCACTCACTATTCTGCTGGTGCAGTCACTGTGTACATACATTACATTACTGATCCTGAGTTACATCCTGTATTATACTCCAGAGCTGCACTCACTATTCTGCTGGTGCAGTCACTGTGTACATACATTACATTACTGATCCTGAGTTACATCCTGTATTATACTCCAGAGCTGCACTCACTATTCTGCTGGTGCAGTCACTGTGTACATACATTACATTACTGATCCTGAGTTACCTCCTGTATTATACTCCAGAGCTGCACTCACTATTCTGCTGGTGCAGTCACTGTGTACATACATTACTGATCCTGAGTTACATCCTGTATTATACTCCAGAGCTGCACTCACTATTCTGCTGGTGCAGTCACTGTGTACATACATTACATTACTGATCCTGAGTTACATCCTGTATTATACCCCAGAGCTGCACTCATTATTCTGCTGGTGAAGTCACTGTGTATATACATTACATTACTGATCCTGAGCTACATCCTGTATTATACTCCAGAGCTGCACTCACTATTCTGCTGGTGCAGTCACTGTGTACATACATTACATTACTGATCCTGAGTTACATCCTGTATTATACTCCAGAGCTGCACTCATTATTCTGCTGGTGAAGTCACTGTGTATATACATTACATTACTGATCCTGAGCTACATCCTGTATTATACTCCAGAGCTGCACTCACTATTCTGCTGGTGCAGTCACTGTGTACATACATTACATTACTGATCCTGAGTTACATCCTGTATTATACTCCAGAGCTGCGCTCACTATTCTCCGGTGCAGTCACTGTGTACATACATTACATTACTGATCCTGAGTTACCTCCTGTATTATACTCCAGAGCTGCACTCACTATTCTGCTGGTGCAGTCACTGTGTACATACATTACATTACTGATCCTGAGTTACCTCCTGTATTATACTCCAGAGCTGCACTCATTATTCTGCTGGTGAAGTCACTGTGTACATACATTACATTACTGATCCTGAGTTACATCCTGTATTATACTCCAGAGCTGCACTCACTATTCTCCGGTGCAGTCACTGTGTACATACATTACATTACTGATCCTGAGTTACCTCCTGTATTATACTCCAGAGCTGCACTCATTATTCTGCTGGTGAAGTCACTGTGTGCCATGGGCGTACCCACCGTGGGGCAGGGGGGGGGAGACTGCCCCCCCCTAGAAGCAGGGGCACACAATGAAAGAGAGCAGAGAGAGCAGCACAATGGCGGCTCCCTCTGCCACAGATTGCAGTGCCTGTCTGTGTGCGCAGTGCAGGGAGCTGCTGTCTCACCAGAGGAGCTTCTTCCTTCCTTTCTTCCTGGCTGCAGCAGCTGTAGTTTCACTTTCTGCCCTGCAGGCTCTGGTTGTCTCAGCCACTCTGAGTCCTAGTGCCCTCTGTGTGCATACACTGGACACTTCCTGCTCCTGCTCAGCCACTGCCTGCAAGCTTCATGGTAAGAGGGGATGGAATTTATTAAATTCATTCGGCTCAGGCATGTCATGGTCACTGTGGGGGAATGTGAGAGGATGGGGGTACAGTGGGGGAGGGTGGACAGGGCAGTGGGGTGAATGTAAGAGGATCGGGATATTGTGGGGGCTGGCGCACAGGGGTTTACTGTGAGAGGATGGGGTATTGTGGGGGAGGGGATACAGGGCACTGGTTGGTGAATGTGAGAGGATGGGGATATTGTGGGGGCTGGCACACAGGGGTTGATGTGAGAGGATGGGGTATTGTGAGGGAGGATGGACAGGTCACTGGGTTGAATGTAAGAGGATGGGGGTATTGTGGGGACTGAAGTGGGGAGGGGCAACAGAGCACTGAGGGGATGGGGGTATTGTGGGGTCAGTGGGACAGAACACTAAGGGGTGCATGTGAGACGATGGGCTGTTGGGGTGTGGGTGGGGGACAGGGAGGTAGGGGGCTTTTTTTTACTTGTGAGCTCCTTAATACTTTAATAATAGATTAATATTTCAGTATTATTATAACAAGGGCACAGACAGACGGCCGTATAACTCATGCGAGGATCGCACTGCAATCCTCGGACTTGCTGGTACCGCTCCTGACATGAGCACGACTGCCATGTATAATATATGGTATATACAGCGTAGTGTCGCATACAATGCTGTATTATACAATATACAACCGTTCTAATGCTCCATACCTAATATGCAGTATAATGTACAGTGTATATGATGTAACCTGTATAAGATGTGACATTGGCTTGCCCCCCCCTAGTTTTGATCCTGGGTACGCCCATGCTGTGTGCATTGTAGGGATCCATACTCTCAGGTAGGCATTAGGCAGCGTTCACACAGGCAATGCAGTTTGGTCCAGACAGGGGCAGTTTTATTGCTTTCATAAAAGTCCAAGGGATTGAAAACAGCCTCTTCTGGGCACAAATGTATCACAGCATATAACCCGTGCATCCAGCAGCTCATATGTCAGTGCGTCTCAACCTATAAGAGTCCAGTCCTTTCACCCAGAGCAGACATTATACAGTCATGGCCAAAAGTTTTGAGAATGACACAAATATTAATTTTTACAAAGTCTACTGCTTCACTTTTTCTAATGGCAATTTGCATATACTCCAGAATGTTATAAAGAGTGATCAGCTTAACAGCAATTACTTGTAAAGTCAATATTTGGCTAGAAAATGAACTTTATCCCCCAAAACACATTTCAACATCATTGCAGCCCTGCCTTAAAAGGACCAGCTAACCTCTTTTCAGTGATTGCTCCAGTAACACAGGTGTGGGTGTTGATGAGGACATGGCTGGAGATCAATCTGTCATGATTAAGTAAGAATGACACCACTGGACACTTTAAAAGGAGGCTGGTGCTTGGCATCATTGTTTCTCTTCTGTTAACCATGGTTATCTCTAAAGAAACACGTGCAGTCATCATTGCAATGCACAAAAATGGCCTAACAGGGAAGAGTATCGCAGCTAGAAAGATTGCACCTCAGTCAACAATCTATCGCATCATCAAGAACTTCAAGGAGAGAGGTTCCATTGTTGCCAAAAAGGCTCCAGGGCGCCCAAGAAAGACCAGCAAGCGCCAGGACCGTCTCTTAAAAGTGTTTCAGCTGCGGGATTGGGCTACCAGCAGTGCAGAGCTTGCTCAGGAATGGCAGCAGGCAGGTGTGAGTTCATCTGCACGCACTGTGAGGCGGAGACTCTTGGAGCAAGGCCTGGTCTCAAGGAGGGCAGCAAAGAAGCCACTTCTCTCCAGAAAAAACATCATGGACAGACTGATATTCTGCAAAAGGTACAGGCAGTGGACTGCTGAGGACTGGGGTAAAGTTATTTTCTCTGATGAATCCCCTTTTCGATTGTTTGAGACATCAGGAAAACGCCTCATTCGGAGAAGACAAGGTGAGCGCTACCATCAGTCTTGTCTCATGCCAACTGTTAAGAATCCTGAAACCATTCATGTGTGGGGTTGCTTCTCAGCCAAGGGAATCGGCTCTCTCACAGTCTTGTCTAAAAACACAGCCATGAATAAAGAATGGTACCAGAATGTCCTCCAAGAGCAACTTCTCCCAACCCTCCAAGAGCAGTTTGGCGATCAACAATGCCTTTTCCAGCATGATGGAGCACCTTGCCATAAAGCAAAGGTGATAAGTAAATGGCTCAGGGAACAAAACATAGAGATTTTGGGTCCATGGCCTGGAAACTCCCCAGATCTTAATCCCATTGAGAACTTGTGGTCAATCATCAAGAGACGGGTGGACAAACAAAAACCTAAAAATTCTGACAAAATGAAAGCATTGATTGTGCAAGAATGGACTGCTATCAGTCAGCATTTGGTCCAGAAGTTGATTGAGAGCATGCCAGGGAGAATTGCAGAGGTCCTGAAGAAGAAGGGTCAACACTGCAAATATTGACTTGCTGCATTAACTCATTCTAACTGTCAATATAAGCTTTTGTTACTCATATGTTTGCAATTATTATATTTCTGTCTGTGATAAAAACATCTGTCAAACACACATAAAAACCAGAGGGCAGCAGATCATGTGAAAATAGAATATTTGTGTCATTCTCAAAACTTTTGGCCATGACTGTACATATAAGAGGCTGATCCCACCAGTATCGGTGTCACCTTCAGTCTGAGCTCCAGTACCAAACAGAAGTGTTCACCTCCGGGCACAGTTCACACTGATCAGGCTGCAGCTTCCACGTGTTACTCTGTAGCTCCAACACACAGACTGCTCAGCTTTCCCAGCTGACCCCTGCAGTCTCCATTCAGAGAGAGACTGTGGCTTGTCTTTCTCCCAGCTGCAGCTCACATTACGACTGGTCACTCACCAGCTTCAGCGCACTCGACTCTGCTCAGCATCCAGCAGATTGACACAAGATGAACTCATGTCCTGGTTCTTAATGAAAGCAGGTCCAGTGCATGTGATGAGCCTGCAGTGCTGGAAGTTACCCCAGTACCACCTGACCTGGTGCAGCAGTAATGATGGTATGCACGGTGTGTAGTGCAGCAGTCACTGTGCACAGTGGATGGATGAGACAGTGTGGCGGTATTATTCAGGGGTCACGCTTACGATGTGCAAGTTTTCTTGGCCTTTGCAATGTCTGTACGATATTTCAGCGCCCCACCTGAAGCAGCAGAGATGTTGTGGTGCACAGGATCTGCTGGGGTAGTTGTGCTCAGTCTCAGAGCAGACAATCCGGACCTGTTGCCTCTAGATAATCGCGGGTTTGATCTCTGATGATCGGCCTCGTTCACACCCAAATTGTGCAGGAAGTTCCGTATTTCTGAATCCTCATCATTGTCTCATTCATCTATAGGTGACGTTTGCTGGCGCCACATTGTGCGTCTCCGCCGGTGGTGCCGGCCCGGTGTGACCCGCGGCCGTGCAATGTGCAGCGCGCACGAGATGCAGATGTCAGATCCGCAGTGTGTTTCTTATCAGGCAGAGACGGTCCCGGGGGGGAGACGCTTCCAGATGGATGTGCGGATAAATAGAGAAATATTAATCTTCATCCCGGTCCTCCAGGTGTCACTGCCGCTAACACGAGACCTGGTGAAATGATAAAAGGGCCCCGCCGCCGCCACTCTGCTGATTCTTATTGCAATTTCACCTGAAATGTCAGGAGCGAGCGGATTATCTGCAGGATCCGCCGCCACCGCCATCAGACACGATAAACACTCAGAGTCACATCTACAGCACCTGACCCAGATAAATCTCTCTCAATTATGTGACTGCGCAGAGAAGCGAGCGGAGAGGGCAGGTCGCGTCACCTCTGCTGCCCGCTGCTAATGAAAAATGTCCAGACCCCCCCATTGCGGTGAAAAAGCTCAGCCAGGTGTTATATACCCTGACAACAGGCGGCTGTCTGTGTAAGAAGATGGAAGTGCTGCCCATGTGTAGTGTGTATAGTGATGAGCATTATTAGTAATAATGTTCTGCCCAGCCACAGGTAGTTATCAGGGACAGTAAGGGTTAACAGTTGGGACTATCCCAGTGTGGGAGGGGCTAAAGTGAAGAGACAGAGGAAGCTACCTGTCAGGAAGGCAGATAGGGCCCAGCCAGCAGCTAGAGAAGACCTATGGCCTGAGATCTCAGCAGAGCCACATGGATTGGGTGTCCCGAAAATGAGCGGAGACCGAGATAACGGATAGCGTGATCCAGAGGGCAGACAAAGAAAAGCATTGGAAGGAGCGAGTGATTCTCAGGAGACGAGGTCTAGGGCAGGAAGCCTAGCGAGACAGTACAAAGTTCTTAGCAGCGGATTAACCAGCATAACATCCGGAGTCAGCAAGCTGCTAACAAAAGTTACACAGCAGTCAAGTGATCAAGCAACGCTGAGAAGGAAAGCAGGATGGAGAGTGCACCGTGTGCTAGTTACAAGGCATCGGATAGCAGAGAAGTTAAGTAAGACCGGGATCACACATGCAACGAAAACGTCCGACGCTCGCATGTGAAATCCCAGCTCTGGCGCCGGCACTCGGGAGTGGAGTGTACAGGTGCATGTATTTATATGCAGCCGCTCGCTCCACTCCCGAGTGCTGGCGCCAGAGCTGGGATTTCACATGCGAGCGTCGGACGTTTTCGTTGCATGTGTGATCCTGGCCTAACAGCCATTGTGGTGCAAGTAGCTCTCCTAAGGGGAAAAGGACTCGGAGCCGAGGGTTGCAGGATACGACTCTCACTTTCTGGTTAGTGGTGCTGTTGTTGGAGACTAGGAAAGCTCCTGAAGTGCTGTGCTGGGTGGTGAAGCCAGAGAGATAGAGGCTAACGGACAGAGCGAACTCCGGAACGGAAAGTGTATGAAAATATCATATGTCCTAAGACAGGGGTGTCAAACTCATTTTCATCGAGAGCCACATCAACATTACAGATGCTTCCAAAGGGCCAATTGAAATTGTAAGGGCTCATGCAGACATCCGTGCAACATGGTACGAGCATGGCCTGCAATGCATAGACTGGCCATGTGCTATAAGAGAGCTACTCCTGGGTATTAGTGCAAAAAGAGCTGTCTAAGGTCGAAGAGAGCCGTCCCTGGGTAGTAGATTTAACAACACTGTCACTGGACTGTAGGGCTAAGAGAACTGCCTTTAAGTAGTAGAACGATAAGAGCGCTGTACCTGGGTAGTAGGGATAAGAGCGCTGTACCTGGGTAGTAGGGATAAGAGCGCTGTACCTGGGTAGTAGGGTAAGAGCGCTGTACCTGGGTAGTAGGGATAAGAGCCTGTACCTGGGTAGTAGGGATAAGAGCGCTGTACCTGGGTAGTAGGGATAAGAGCGCTGTACCTGGGTAGTAGGGATAAGAGCGCTGTACCTGGGTAGTAGGGATAAGAGCGCTGTACCTGGGTAGTAGGGAAAAGAGCGCTGTACCTGGGTAGTAGGGATAAGAGCACTGTACCTGGGTAGTAGGGATAAGAGCTCTGTACCTGGGTAGTAGGGATAAGAGCGCTGTACCTGGGTAGTAGGGATAAGAGCGCTGTACCTGGGTAGTAGGGGGGGGGGGGGGGGGGGGGGGGGGGGGGGGGGGGGGGGGGGGGGGGGGGGGGGGGGGGGGGGGGGGGGGGGGGGGGGGGGGGGGGGGGGGGGGGGGGGGGGGGGGGGGGGGTAGTAGGATAAGAGCGCTGTACTTGGGTAGTAGGGATAAGAGCACTGTACCTGGGTAGTAGGCTAAGAGCACTGTACCTGGTAGTAGGGATAAGAGCGCTGTACCTGGGTAGTAGGGATAAGAGCGCTGTACCTGGGTAGTAGGATAAGAGCACTGTACCTGGTAGTAGGATAAGAGCGCTGTACGGTTAGTAGGGATAAGAGCGCTGTACCTGGGTAGTAGGATAAGAGCGCTGTACTGGGTAGTAGGGATAAGAGCACTGTACCTGGGTAGTAGGGCTAAGACACTGTACCTGGTAGTAGGAATAAGAGCGCTGTACTTGGTAGTAGGGAAAGAGCGCTGTACCTGGGTAGTAGGGATAAGAGCGCTGTACCTGGTAGTAGGGATAAGAGCGCTGTACCTGGGTAGTAGGGATAAGAGCGCTGTACTTGGGTAGTAGGATAAGAGCACTGTACCGGGTAGTAGGGTAAGAGCCTGTACCTGGGTAGTAGGGATAAGAGCGCTGTACCTGGTAGTAGGGATAAGAGCGCTGTACCTGGGTAGTAGGGCTAAGAGCGCTGTACCTGGGTAGTAGGGATAAGAGCCTGTACCTGGGTAGTAGGGATAAGAGCGCTGTACCTGGGTAGTAGGGATAAGAGCGCTGTACCTGGTAGTAGGGATAAGAGCGCTGTACCTGGTAGTAGGATAAGAGCGCTGTACTTGGTAGTAGGGATAAGAGCACTGTACCTGGGTAGTAGGGATAAGAGCGCGTACCTGGTTTAGTAGGGATAAGAGCGCTGTACCTGGGTAGTAGGGATAAGAGCGCTGTACCTGGGTAGTAGGGATAAGAGCGCTGTACCTGGGTAGTAGGGATAAGAGTGCTGTACCTGGTAGTAGGATAAGAGCGCTGTACTTGGGTAGTAGGATAAGAGCCTGTACCTGGTAGTAGGGATAAGAGCGCTGTACCTGGGTAGTAGGGATAAGAGCGCTGTACCTGGGTAGTAGGGATAAGACGCTGTACCTGGTAGTAGGGATAAGAGCGCTGTACCTGGGTAGTAGGGATAAGAGCGCTGTACCTGGTAGTAGGGATAAGAGCGCTGTACTTGGTAGTAGGGTAAGAGCGCTGTACCTGGTAGTAGGGATAAGAGCGCTGTACCTGGGTAGTAGGGATAAGAGCGCTGTACCTGGGTAGTAGGGATAAGAGCGCTGTACCTGGGTAGTAGGGATAAGAGCGCTGTACCTGGGTAGTAGGGATAAGAGCGCTGTACCTGGTAGTAGGGATAAGAGCCTGTACCGGGTAGTAGGATAGCGCTGTACCTGGTAGTAGGGATAAGAGCGCTGTACCTGGGTAGTAGGGATAAGAGCGCTGTACCTGGGTAGTAGGGATAAGAGCGCTGTACCTGGGTAGTAGGGATAAGAGCGCTGTACCTGGGTAGTAGGGATAAGAGCGCTGTACCTGGGTAGTAGGGATAAGAGCGCTGTACTGGGTAGTAGGGATAAGAGCGCTGTACCTGGGTAGTAGGGATAAGAGCGCTGTACCTGTGTAGTAGGGATAAGAGCGCTGTCCCTGGGTAGTAGGGATAAGAGCACTGTACCTGGGTAGTAGGGATAAGAGCACTGTACCTGGGTAGTAGGGCTAAGAGCACTGTACCTGGGTAGTAGGGATAAGAGCGCTGTCCCTGGGTAGTAGGGATAAGAGCGCTGTACCTGGGTAGTAGGGATAAGAGCGCTGTACCTGGGTAGTAAGGATAAGAGCGCTGTCCCTGGGTAGTAGGGATAAGAGCGCTGTACCTGGGTAGTAGGGATAAGAGCGCTGTACCTGGGTAGTAGGGATAAGAGCGCTGTCCCTGGGTAGTAGGGATAAGAGCGCTGTCCCTGGGTAGTAGGGATAAGAGCGCTGTACCTGGGTAGTAGGGATAAGAGCGCTGTCCCTGGGTAGTAGGGATAAGAGCGCTGTACCTGGGTAGTAGGGATAAGAGCGCTGTCCCTGGGTAGTAGGGATAAGAGCGCTGTACCTGGGTAGTAGGGATAAGAGCGCTGTACCTGGGTAGTAGGGATAAGAGTGCTGTACCTGGGTAGTAGGGATAAGAGCGCTGTACCTGGGTAGTAGGGATAAGAGCGCTGTACCTGGGTAGTAGGGATAAGAGCGCTGTACCTGGGTAGTAGGGCTAAGATCGCTGTACCTGTGTAGTAGGGCTAAGAGCGCTGTACCTGGGTAGTAGGGATAAGAGCGCTGTACCTGGGTAGTAGGGATAAGAGCGCTGTACCTGGGTAGTAGGGATAAGATCGCTCTACCTGTGTAGCAGGGCTAAGAGCGCAGTCCTAGTAGGGCTAAGAGCGCAGTCCTAGTAGGGCTAAGAGCGCTGTCCTAGTAGGGCTAAGAGTACTGTACCTGGGTAGTAGGGATAAGAGCGCTGTACCTGTGTAGTAGGGATAAGAGCACTGTACCTGTGTAGTAGGGATAAGAGCGCTGTCCCTGGGTAGTAGGGATAAGAGCGCTGTACCTGGGTAGTAGGGATAAGAGCGCTGTACCTGTGTAGTAGGGATAAGAGCGCTGTCCCTGGGTAGTAGGGATAAGAGCACTGTACCTGGGTAGTAGGGATAAGAGCACTGTACCTGGGTAGTAGGGCTAAGAGCACTGTACCTGGGTAGTAGGGATAAGAGCGCTGTCCCTGGGTAGTAGGGATAAGAGCGCTGTACCTGGGTAGTAGGGATAAGAGCGCTGTACCTGGGTAGTAAGGATAAGAGCGCTGTCCCTGGGTAGTAGGGATAAGAGCGCTGTACCTGGGTAGTAGGGATAAGAGCGCTGTACCTGGGTAGTAGGGATAAGAGCGCTGTCCCTGGGTAGTAGGGATAAGAGCGCTGTCCCTGGGTAGTAGGGATAAGAGCGCTGTACCTGGGTAGTAGGGATAAGAGCGCTGTCCCTGGGTAGTAGGGATAAGAGCGCTGTACCTGGGTAGTAGGGATAAGAGCGCTGTACCTGGGTAGTAGGGATAAGAGCGCTGTCCCTGGGTAGTAGGGATAAGAGCGCTGTACCTGGGTAGTAGAGCTAAGAGCGCTGTCCCTGGATAGTAGGACTGAGATTGCTCTACCTGTGTAGCAGGGCTAAGAGCGCAGTCCTAGTAGGGCTAAGAACGCAGTCCTAGTAGGGCTAAGAGCGCTGTCCTAGTAGGGCTAATAGCGCTGTCCTAGTAGGGCTAAGAGCGCAGTCCTAGTAGGGCTAAGAGCGCAGTCCTAGTAGGGCTAAGAGCGCAGTCCTAGTAGGGCTAAGAGCGCAGTCCTAGGAGGGCTAATAGCGCTATCCTAGAAGGGCTAAGAGCACTGTACCTGGGTAGTAGGGATAAGAGCACTGTACCTGGGTAGTAGGGATAAGAGCACTGTACCTGTGTAGTAGGGATAAGAGCGCTGTCCCTGGGTAGTAGGGATAAGAGCGCTGTCCCTGGGTAGTAGGGATAAGAGCGCTGTCCCTGGGTAGTAGGGATAAGAGCACTGTACCTGGGTAGTAGGGCTAAGAGCACTGTACCTGGGTAGTAGGGATAAGAGCGCTGTCCCTGGGTAGTAGGGATAAGAGCGCTGTACCTGGGTAGTAGGGATAAGAGTGCTGTACCTGGGTAGTAGGGATAAGAGCGCTGTACCTGGGTAGTAGGGATAAGAGCGCTGTCCCTGGGTAGTAGGGATAAGAGCGCTGTCCCTGGGTAGTAGGGATAAGAGCGCTGTACCTGGGTAGTAGGGATAAGAGCGCTGTCCCTGGGTAGTAGGGATAAGAGCGCTGTACCTGGGTAGTAGGGATAAGAGCGCTGTACCTGGGTAGTAGGGATAAGAGCGCTGTCCCTGGGTAGTAGGGATAAGAGCGCTGTCCCTGGGTAGTAGGGATAAGAGCGCTGTACCTGGGTAGTAGAGCTAAGAGCGCTGTCCCTGGATAGTAGGACTGAGATCGCTCTACCTGTGTAGCAGGGCTAAGAGCGCAGTCCTAGTAGGGCTAAGAGCGCTGTCCTAGTAGGGCTAAGAGCGCAGTCCTAGAAGGGATAACAGTGCAGTCCTAGAAGGGATAACAGCGCTGTTTCCGGTAATTGAGCTACGAGAGCTGTGCCAAGTACTGACTGTGTCTACTCTGATTCAA
This sequence comes from Oophaga sylvatica, assembly GCA_033576555.1. NCBI lineage: Eukaryota > Metazoa > Chordata > Amphibia > Anura > Dendrobatidae > Oophaga > Oophaga sylvatica. The sequence continues at coordinate 607,814,127 of JARQOD010000003.1, read as the reverse complement.
AGATGGAACCACACAAAACTGCTGACTGACTGCGCTCATTTTTTGTGCTGATTGAGAGCGTTCTCCGTTTGTGCTGGATGACTGATCATTGCGTTCACAGCGGGCACTCTTCACTCTGACAAAGATGGCACCTGCTCATTGTGCTGACGCTACCCCCTCTTTTTACTGCTCGCTGGATCTGCTCAGAATTAAAGACGGCATCAGCTCCATGTGCCGCTCTGCCCATCTGCTAAGTGCTGGCGGTTGTGTTGCAGTGTAGAGCGCCGTACCAGTAGGGCGGTAGCGCGGCAAGGGGGCGGCCGCCATCATAGATTTTAAACTACGGCGCACACTTCAACACTGCTCTGACCAGCTCTCCATTTTCCCAGTCAGAGCAGTGTTGAAGTGTTTCCTGACCTCGCGGGCCACATGGCGGGACGGATTCAGCCCACGGCCTTGAGTTTGACACCAATGTCCTAAGAGAAACATCCACAAAGTTTTGCTATCCTCTATCCACTGTACATTCTTCTCCCTACGTCATTGTTCAGTTTAAGGCAGTTTATTTTTGGGTGGTGGTCTCTCCATTGAGCGCTATGACATCTGGTCCTGGCCAGCTGAAGTCACCATGTGGTCTGCAGGGGCGTAGGGTCCCTAAAGCTAAAGTCCACACACCCAGTCAGGATCCCCATTTTCAGGTAGCGTACTGGGGCGTGACACACGAGTACCTCGCCCACGACTGCCTCACCGTGCCATGTTACACCTGCCTGGCCGGATGGTGGCCTGATTGGATAAAATCTTGACGGGCAAGAACACAGGAGTGGGGCAGAAACTTCTGCACAGTGAGACTGACCTGCCATTCAGAGGGCTGGGAAAGCTGCGGGGTCACTCCCCTACATTAATACACACGCTCACCCAATTTTTCTTGATATAGTTATTAGGGCGGAATTAACCCCTTTACGACCTTAGATGTATCCATACTTCTAGGTCGCCTGGTAGTTAATGACCTTTGACGTATGCATACGTCATATCTTTAATGTGGCGCCACGACTGCAGTCGCGGTGATCGCATTAAAGTTACGTTGTCATCTTACCTCAGGGTACATGGCGGTGGCGGCCTGGGGTGTAGCATCGCACCCCGCAACTACGATCGCTGCGATTGGCTGTTCAATTCTGAACAGCTAATAGCAGCGAATCTCGATGTTTCAGGCAATCATATTGGCTGAAACACTGATGTCCAGCATAGGATGGGTGCTGTAAGAGTAGTGATCATAGGCCAAAGACTGGCAACCACGGCGTCACCGATCATCACCGACATCGATCGCACCAATCAGAGCGCACAGACGCAGTGTGATTTGCAAGTGCCCTATGCATCCTCAGTCTAGCTTCAGATTTGTACAGGGCTGTCACGCTGTCCCTCTGTGCGCCGTGCTGGGCCTTGTGGTGCCCCACTAGCCTGTGTCATCATAGCTCTTGCTGTTGTTGCTGCCTGATCATCGCTGCTTTTGCTGAAAAGAGGAAGAAATAAGAGTTCCTGAACCTAGCCTGATCTCTCCTTATCCAACCCAATCACCCTCTCCCCCATTTTCCAACCTTCTACCTCTCTCCCTCCTCCCCCTCTGGCACCGGGTGCTGATCAGTACTTAATTGCTTGATATTTGGTAAGTTTTGTCATTTCCGTGCGTCCTGCAGCCGCTGAGTGCTGATCAGTGACACAAATCACTGATCACCATCCTTACTCGCTGTTTTCCAGGGCTTTTTTTTTTGTTCCTGTCATTTTTTCTCCCCCCCCTCTTTGCACCACTTCCATGCATTCATCCTGTAGTCGCAGAGCGTTGATCAGTGACGCAAATCCGCAGTCGTGCTCGCTGTTTTCCACAACTTTTTTTTTACTGAAGATTTTTTCTCCCTCTCCCCTTTGCGCCACCTCCTTGTGTGAGTCCTGCAGCCGTCGAGCCGCTGATCAGACCTACACCACCAAATAGCACCCATGCCATTTTTTTGTCAAGAACCTTTTCTTCTTCTCTTTTTTTATATCTGTTTTTGCACCACATCCGTGCGTGTGTTCTACAGCCGTTGAGCGCTGGTCAGTGACGAACATCACTGACCGGCCTCCAGTTGTTTGTTTTTTCTTTTTTTGTGAAAATGAATTTTAAAAAAATCATTTAGATTAGTTGATAGGACTAGATTAGGAAGGACAGTAAAAATATACCGAAGTAATTGTCATCTACTTTGGTATTTTTTACTGAATTGAGTTTTTGTCGGAGCGGAAAAAAAGAATCATCTATGCATCCGTCCTACAGCCGTCGAGCGCTGATCACTGACATACATCAGTGATCAACATCCGGTCGTTGCTCTTTTTCTTTTATCTTTTCTTTTCTAAATGAAAAAAAGTTTACACCAAACATTCACATACAACTGAATAAAATGTGATACTCACACAAACATCACATATAAAAAAAAAGTCCCGCTTGTCCCAATCACTTTATTCAGCGGAGGAGGCATACACCTTCCTCGCCTCCGACACTGATAGTGAGGGAGAGGATTCCACTTTTATTTTTCCTCCTCCTCTTCCTCAAGTGATACTGAACTGCCACACAGACGCCCCAGAACAGAAACTGAACCAGTGCCCCCCATTACTGACCCCGCATGGACCTCACTTCCCAAAGATTATGAGCCTCTTATTCCTGATTTTGTGGGCCCAATCAGGAAATAAATTTGACACCACCGGCCTCAAAGAAATGGACTTTTTAACCCCTTCCTTACCGATAATGGGATAGTACGTCATCGGTAAGAATCCCCTGCTTTGAGGTGGGCTCCGGCGGTGAGGTTTCATAGAGACCTCTATGCTTGTTGCAGGCACATTGCTATGAGCGCCGCCCGGTGCAGTACATCTGCTCATCGCCCATATCTAGCAGAGCCGATCGAGTTGTGCATGCTTCTAGCCTCCCATGGAGGCTATTGAAGCATGCCAAAAGTAAAAAGAAAGTGTTAAAAAAAATAAAAAAAAAAACCCTAAAAGTTCAAATCACCCCCTTTCGCCCCAATCAAAATAAAACAAGAAAAAAAAAAATCAAACCTACACATATTTGGTATCGCCGAGTTCAGAATCGCCCGATCTATCAATAAAAAAAAGATTAACCCAATCGCTATGCGGCGTAGCGAGAAAAAAATTAAAAACGCCAGAATTACGTTTTTATGGTCGTTGCAACATTGCATTAAAATGCAATAACGGGCGATCAAAAGAATGTATTTGCACAAAAGTGGTATCATTAAAACCTCAGCTCGGTGCGCAAAAAATAAGCCCTCACCCAACCCGAGATCAGGAAAAATGGAGACGCTACGGGTATCGGAAAATGGCGCATTTTTTTTTAGCAAACTTTGGTATTTTTTTTCACCACTTAGATAAAAGAGAACTTAGACATGTTTGGTGTCTATGAACTCGTAATGAGCTGGAGAATCATAATGGCAGCTCAGTTTTAGCATTTAGTGAACCTAGCAAAAAAGCCAAGCAAAAAACAAGTGTGGGATTGCACATTTTTTTCAATTTCACCGCTCTTGAAATTTTGTTCCTGTTTTCGAGTACACGTCATGGTAAAACCAATGGTGTCGTTCAAACGTACAACTCGTCCCGCAAAAAATAAGAGGTCACATGGCCATATTGACGGAAAAATAAAAAAGTTATGGCTCTGGAAAGAAGGGGAGCCATAAACGAAAGCAAAAAAAAAGGGAGTGAAGGGGTTAAAAGTCTTTTTCTCTGAGGATTTGTAATCAAATCTTATGGTGGGCCAAACAAATTTGTATGCTCGGCAATATTTGGCATAAAACTGCTCATCATCATTTTCTAACTGGACTCCTGTAGACGCAGTAGAAATGATGGCGTTTTGGGGCCTGATCCTTCACATGGGGCTACTGAAGAAGCCAGAACTTCGGCAATATTGGAGTGACATTTTGTATAAAACTCCAATGTTCCGCATAGCCATGACCTGTAAATGTTTTGAGGCCATCCAAAAATTCTTGCATTATAATAATGTACGGTGTCAGGGCCGGCGTCAGCACCCGGCGTACCCGGGCAAGTGCCGGGGCCCTGAGCAGGCGGGGGGAGACCCACTCCGGCGCCCGTTAGCGGAGGAGAGCGGTGTTAGTGCCGCCACTGGGCCCCCCGCTTGCTCAGGGCCCCGGCAGCAGCCGGCGCAATACTTACCTCTCCCCCTGCCTCCGCTGCCACAGCTCCGGGCTCCAGGGGGCGCCTGCAGGGTGCCTGTGCTTCCTCTCACAGAAGCGCCGCTGAATGACGTCATCATTCAGCGGCCGGCTGTGGCAGAGAGCGCGGACGCTGGACAGGTGAGATGTGAGGTGTATGTGTATCAGTGTGTGTGTATGTAGTGCGGTGCTTTGTGTATGTGAGAGTGCTGCGGTGCTGTCTGTGTGTGGTGCTGTATGTGTGATGGTGGTGGGGGGAGGCAGTGATGATGATGGGGAGGCAATGATGATGGGGAGGCAATGATGATGATGATGGGGAGGCAATGATGTTGATGATGATGGGGAGGCAATGATGATGATGATGATGGGGAGGCAATGATGATGATGATGTTGATGGGGAGGCAATGATGATGATGATGGGCAGGCAATGATGATGATGATGGGCAGGCAATGATGATGATGGGGAGGCAATGATGATAATGGGCAGGCAATGATGATGATAATGGGGAGTCTTTCCACAGCGCCCTTTCCTGAGCCGTAACAGTGCAGAGTGCAGCGCAGTGCAGAGGAGAGCTCCATATTCTGTATGGAGCAATTTATGTGGACCAGTATCCTGTATGGAGCATTATATTGGGTCTAGTATTCTGTATGGAGCATTATATGGGGGATGGGGGGTGACATCCTGCATGGGGTATTATATGGGTGATGAGGGGGAGACTGTGGTGCCCATAATATTGTATGGAGGACTGTACTGTCCAGTCTGTACTGTGCTCTGTGAGGATTTGGCGGTTTCTGAGCTATTGTAGAATTTACAATAGATATCACTCATGTAATGGAAGAAGAGAAGTATTTGGCATTGTACTATACCCATATTTCTCTGCTGTATCTGTGCATCATGAATCGTAGTCTGTGTTAAGGGGCCCACTGAGGCTCTTTTGCCCGGGGCCCATAAAAACCTGGAGCCGGCCCTGCACGGTGTCCTTCGCGAGGTGACCCTAAGGTCAGTGTCAGACCCAACGTATAAAAATACGGACCGTATTGTACGGACGTAATACGCAGAAAAGTTCCCTGAACAGTGATCCGTATGTCATCCGTTGTCAAGTTGTGGCTGCGTATTTTGCACATGTAAGCATCCGTATGGCGATGCAAAATTGACATATAATGGATCCAAATGACAGCTTTTACATCACAAAAGAAAGAATACATATACACACATAGAATGCATATATATGTATACACAAGTCATTGTGACACATATATATATATTTATAGTTCATACACTTCTACACACTGTAATAGCCGCTAATTCAATTGCCGGCTTTTATGAAATTACAGAACCCGACATGAAATGATACATGGTTTACATACAGTTAACCATGTAATTTCATATATGGCTTTCACTAACAATGACATGTAGGGGTTAATTAATTGTGTAAATTCGTTGAAAAAAATGCAGACAGGGAAAGCCAGTGAGTGGGGGCAGTTAATAATAGCCTAGGAGGGTGCATTTATTTTGTGCCCCCCCTGGCTACTAACATCTGCCCCCAGCCACCCTAGAAAAGGCAAATCTATAATTAGATGCGCCCTTTCTGGCACTTTGCCCGTCTATTCCCATTGCCCTGTAGTGGTGGCTAATGGGTTAATAATGGGTTAAGGCTACCTTGCTATTGGAAGGTGACATTAAGCCGGATTAATAATGGAGAGTTGTCAATTAGACAACTCTCCATTATTAATCCTATTGTATTAAATGGTTAAAAAAACACACATTAATTAAAAATGATTTTAATGAAATAAATACACAAAGTTTTTGACCATATTTTATTGTACTGGTAATCCTTCCGAATCCCTTGCTCTCCTGTAATAAAAGTAAAATAATAAAGCAACAATATTCTTACCTCTCTGGCGCTCAGTCAGGTCCCCCGCTGCAATCCATCTGAAGGGGTTAACAGGTTTACAGCAGGGACCGCTGCTAATGCTGCCAGCCTTGCTGTAAACCCCCGAATGAATGAGTTCATCTCCTGGCTCACAGGAGATGAGCTGATTAGCTGAGAAGCTTAATTGATTGTTTCCCACGCTATTCAGTTCACTTCAGGTCAGCCGGGGACTCCGCACAGCATCAGTGACGTCAGAGCGAGATATATATATATATATGTGTCACAATGACATGTATATATATATATATACTGTATATATATATGTTTTCTATGTGTGTATATGTATTCTTTCCATTCTTTATTAAACCTGTCAGTGTGATTTTACTGTATAGCCGGGATGAATTGCCGGCTTTTCTAAAGGACACCGGTGCGTATTTCTCGCAAGTCACACGTGTGGTCCGTGTGTAATCCGTATTTTTCTCGCACCCATAGACTTGCATTGGCGTACTACGGGCGTAATACGCTGACAATCGCAGCATGCTGTGAGTTTCCCGTCCTGTAAAATACGGCCGAGAAATATACGTATGATCAGAGCTGCCCCATAGAGAAACATTGGTCCGAGTGTAATGCGTTATTTTCACGCCTCTCACTCGTCCGTATTCCTCTCTAGTGTGACGCTGGCCTAATTTTGACCATCTTTTCAAAGTTTGGCCGGTCATTGAGCACTTCAGCAACAAGTTTGTTGAGGTGTACAACCCCCAAAGGGACATCTGTGTGGATGAGTCCCTAATACATTGCAAGGGGGGGGCTCAAATTCCGTCAGTACCTGCCCAGTAAAGAGGGCCAGGTACAGAATTCACCTCTACAAGCTACGCGAGAGTACTTTGGGGTACACCCACAAGTTGAGGGTTTATGAAGGGAAGGACCCCGGATTGAACCCCCTGAATGCCCCCCTGTCCTGGGAGTTAGTAGAAAATTGTGTGGGATTTGGTGCACCCACTGCTGGATAAAGCTTATCACCTTTATGTAGATAACTTTTATACCAGTGTCCCACTCTTCAAGTCCCTCTCTGCGCGAGCTACCACAGCCTGTGGTACTGTCTGCAAAAATCAGAGAGGCCTCCCTAAGACGCTAATTATGCAGCTGCTCAGAAAGGGTGAGAGCAGACCCAATGTAGAGACAACATGATGGTGGTCAAGTTCAAGGACAAGAGGGTTGTCCTTTTCTTGACCTCCATACATGGTGACGGCAGCATCTTCAGCACTGTATGAGGTACTGTACCTCTACAAAGGTCTGCAAACCGGACTGTGTGCTAGGGTACAATAAGAACATGGGGGGAAGTTGATCCCTCTGATCCAGTCCTCCAGCTTTGCATGTCATTAAAAAGGCCTAAGCGTGGTACAAGAAGCTGGCCGTGCTCATAGTATCATAGAATGTTAGAGTTGGAAGGGACCTCCAGGGTCCTTGTGTCCAACCCCCTGCTCAATGCAGGAATCACTAAACCATTTCGGACAGATATCTGTCCAGCCTGTTTGATGACTTTCATTGAAGGAGAACTCACCACCTCTTGTGGCCGCCTGTCCCACTCATTGATCACCCTCACTGTCAAAAACTTTTTTCTTATATCTAATGTGTATCTTCTCCCTTTCAGTTTCATTCCATTGCTTCTCGTTTCCATGTGCAAATGAGAATAAAGATGATCCTTCTACAATGTGACAGCCCTTCAGATATTTGTAGACAGCTATTAAGTCTCCTCTTAGTCTTCTTTTTTGCAAGCTAAACATTGCCAGATCCTTTATCCGTTCCTCGTAGGATATACTTTGCAGTTCGTTCAGCATCCTGGTAGCTCTTCTCTGAACTTGCTCCAGTTTTTCAATGTCTTTTTTAAAATGTGGAGCCCGGAACTGGGCACAGTATTCCAGATGAGGCTTGACCAAGGAGGAGTACAGGGGGATAATGACTTCAACTAATCTAAACTCTATACTTCTCTTAATACATCCTAGAACGGTGTTTGCCTTTTTTGCTGCTGCATCACACTGTTGACTCATGTGCAGTCTGTGATCTATTAGTACACCCAAGTCTTTTTCACATGTGCTGTTGCTTAGTTCTATTCTTCCCAATCTGTATATAGAAAAATATTTAGACTTGAGAGTCCTCAGTGGTTGATACCTTTTAATGGCTAACTGAAAAGATGGTAACAAATTGCAAGCTTTCGAGACTACTCAGGTCTCTTCATCAGGCGAAGACTAATACAAAATCTGAAGAATCACATATTTATACACAACAGGACACAGGAATAATGCAATAGGTAAGGCATTATTTCTGTGTCCTGTTGTGTATAAATATGTGATTCTTCAGATTTTGTATTAGTCTTCGCCCGATGAAGAGACCTGAGTAGTCTCGAAAGCTTGCAATTTGTTACCATCTTTTCAGTTAGCCATTAAAAGGTATCAACCACTGAGGACTCTCAAGTCTAAATATTTTTCTATCTACTGGCTAACACGGTACGAAGATACACATCTTTCCTATATCAATCTGTATATGTAATTTTCGTTTCTCTTGCCCAGATGTAGAATCTTGCATTCCTCCTTGTTAAATACAATTCTATTAGTTGCTGCCCATTGTTCAAGCTTATCTAGATTCTTCTGAATCCTTTCTGTTTTCTCTAGTGTTAGTTATCCCTCCTAGCTTTGCATCGTCTGCAAATTTGATTAGTTTACCTTCAGTTCCCTTATCTAGATCATTTATAAAAATGTTGAACAACAATGGGGTCAGGACAGAGCCTTGTGGTACCCCACTTGTAACACTAGGGCGCCAGACAGAGCCTTGTGAACCACCCAAGAAACACTTCCAATTGGATGTGCAACCATTTATTACCACTCTTTGAATACGATCACTGAGCTAGTTATGGATCCACCTAACCGCAGCCTTGTCAATCACATACTTGGTTGGTTTTTCAATAAGGATAGTATGAGATACTTTATCAAATGCTTTGCTGAAGTTGAGATATACTATATCTACCGCATTTCCCTGATCCACCCAGTCAGTGATTCCATCATAGAAGGAAATCAGATTAGTCTGGCATGACTTGTTTGATACAAACTCATGCTGCCTCTGGTTAATTACTGTATTCTTCTCCAAGTACTTATATACATGCTGTGTAACAATTTGTTCAGAGATCTTTCCTGGTATAGAAGTAAGGCTCACTGGCCTGTAATTTCCTGGTATAGAAGTAAGGCTCACTGGCCTGTAATTTCCTGGCTCCGTCTTCTATCCTTTTTTGAAGATAGGGACATTTGCCCTTCTCCAATCTTCTGGGACTTCTCCTGTTCTCTAGGATTTTTCAAAGATTCTGGCTAGTGGCTCTGCACTCTCCTCTGCTAACTCTTTCTGTACCCTAGGATGTAATTCATCTGGACCAGGAGATGTAAATTCCTGTAAATTAGATCAGTGTTCCCTCACCATCCCTCTGTTTATGGATAGTGTGGATTCTTTTATTCCTTCGATGGTACAGTAAAGATCAGTTGATGTTAGATTTGCTTTCTTAGAGAACACAGATGCAAAATAGGAGCTTAAAAGTTTGGTTTCTCAACATAATTTCTGACCACTTCACCCTTTTCCCCTGTAAAAATTCTATATCATCTTTTGCTTTTCTTTTGCTTTTGAGATACTCCGCAAATCCTTTTTTGCAGCTTTTGGTCTCCCTTGCAAGCCTCACTCCATTACTGGCTTTAGCTCTTCTAACTCTGGTCCTAGATTCCCTGCAGACAGTATTGTATTCTTTACATATGCCTCCCTCTTTCCATTTGATTTACATTTCTTTTTTCCTCTTTAACAAGTGATTAAGTTCTGTGTTCATCCAGGCGGAGTGTAATCACAATTGTACATTATCCCTCTGTTCCTACAATGACAGTAAATCAGAACCCCTCCTGTCTTTTAGTTCCTCCGTGATGGACAGTAAGAACTGTCATAGGACCCACTCACTGAGATCATGGAAGCTGGTGATCATTAGGATCAGTTTCTACTAGACCTGGGATGTTGTGGTGGAGACTTCAGGGGCCAATGCCTTCCAGGAACGGCCGGGATTCTGGGATTTGGGCCCGTCTGTAACCAAGGAAGGTCCGGATTCAGAGTACCGTCTCCCCGATTATTCTGGGCCGTTTCACTGATTCTGGTCGTCCTACACCAACCTGGAAAGTTCAATCCCATTAAAGGGGGTTCCAACAATATAAATCCCCGCAACAGTCATCCAGCACAAAAGGAAACAACCTCTGCCATCACCGCTACAATGAAAAGTCGTAATGACGTTCTGGTACTTTAGTTCGGACCAGGCACAGTGTGACCATTAACCAGTCCAAGAGAGGAGTCACATGACAGTGTCCACCCACATCTTGCACTCGTCACATGTGGTGCCCAAATCTATGGAGCGGAGGCTACACAGGATACATGAGCTGGGGTGTGATGGGAACAATGCAATGATGGGGGCATCCATAGCACTGCCCAGGGCACCCAGCAAGGTTAGCCCTGCACAGGAGAGGTCTCCTGGACCCTTGTGCTGCTGATGTGCCCCAGAGGTGGACATATCATTTTTGCAACATGTGCAGCCGAGCAGGGGCCCAAGAGGTGAGAGGGTCAATACTGCCTTCAGATCAGCAAGCAGGTCCTACAGACACAAGGAGGGGCCCATAAACTGTACTTGCACAGGGGCCCTCCTCCGTCTGTGTCTGCCACTGCCGGCAGCTGAGATAATCACAGAAAGGGTTAACTCTGGCCTCTCTGGGTAAATCCAGTGGTCCTTGTGTAATCCCAGGCGGCCGCTTCTCTCCCTCGCAGACTTCAGAGTCCACCAATGCGCTCACGCTTGATGCTAATACGGCTTTGTGAAGTGTTTTTCCAGGCGGCTGCTGACTTAAACAATTCATCGGATTCTCGGTGGTTGCGGACGATGGTTTCATATCCACTTCACAGGAGATTTCACATTCTCAGTCGGCACCATGTTTCTCAATGAGGTGCTCAACCTTGTAAAGAGATTTCTCCAAAAATCCAAATGTGCAGAATGACAGCCTCGGCCTCAGCAACGCCGAATGGGACTACGGCCCTGGCCCAGCAACGCCGGATGGTGCAGCTGCCTTGACCCCAGCAACGCCAGATTGGACTAAGGCCTCGACCCCAGCAACACCAGATGGGACCGCGACCTCGACACCAGCAATGCCGGATGAGACAACGGCCTCTGCAACGCCGGATGGGGTGGCTGCCTCGGCCACAGCAACGCCGGATGGGGTGGCGGCCTCGGCCCCAGCAACGCCAGATAGGACCAAGGCCTCGACCCCAGCAACACCGGAAGGGACAGCGACCTTGACACCAGCAATGCTGGATGAGACTGCGGCCTCAGCAACGCCGGATGGGGTGGCTGCCTCGGCGACAGCAACGCCGGATGAGACTGCGGCCTCTGCAACGCCGGATGGGGTGGCTGCCTCGGCCACAGCAACGCCGGATGGGGTGGTGGCCTTGGCCCCAGCAACGCCAGATGGGACCGCAACCTCGACACCAGCAACGCCGGATGAGACCGCGGTCTCAGCAACGCCGGATGGGGTGGCTGCCTCGACCACAGCAACGCCGGATGGGACCGCGGCCTCGACCACAGCAATGCCGGATGGGACCGTGGCCTCGACCCCAGCAACGCCGGATGGGACCGCAACCTCGACCCCAGCAACGCCGGATGAGATCGTGGCCTCGGCCCCAGCAACGCCGGACTGGGTGGCGGCCTCGACCTCAGCAACGCCAGATGGGACTGCGACCTTGACCCCAGTAACGCCGGATGAGACCGCGGCCTCGGCCCTAGCAACGCCAGATGGGACCGCGGCCTCTGCCCCAGCAACGCCGGATGGGACCGCGGCCTCGGCCCCAGCAACGCCTGATGGGGCTTCGGCCTCGGCCACAGCAACGCCGAAGGCAGACATGGTCTCGACCCCAGAAACACCAGAGGGAACCACAGTCTCAACCCCAGAAACACCGGAGGCCTCGGCCTTACCAACCACAAAGGGACCGTGACCTCAACCTCAGCAATACCGGAGAAACTGCGGCCTCGTCCCCACAACGCCAGATCGGAACACGGACTCCGCCCCAGCAATGCCAGAGGGAAGACCAAGCAGAAAGGGCAAGTCCTGCTGATAACATCCCCACACGGTGCAGGCAGCGTCTGAGTCACATGAGAAATTTCATCCTTGCAGTTTAGCGTTAGGGTGCAGGGTTCAGCCCTCTCCTGTGCTCAGTATCGCCCCCTGCTGAATAATGTGTATGGGCTGTCATGAGAAGTGGGGGGCGTGCAGTGAAAACTACTCTGAGCTCGTTTCTGGATCACAATAATAGTTGTCAAATATCAGGTCAGTGTTGTCCTCAAAACTGAGCTGAAAAGTTACCAGAATGAACCATCTGGGTGCTGGCTCTCTGTGCGGAGAACTTTGACACTTGGGCCCCTAACATCACATGGGGCCCTGCACATGTAGATGGGGTCCAGTCCAAATGTGCAGAATGACAGCCTCGGCCTCAGCAACGCCGAATGGGACTACGGCCCTGGCCCAGCAACGCCGGATGGTGCAGCTGCCTTGACCCCAGCAACGCCAGATGGGACTAAGGCCTCGACCCCAGCAACACCAGATGGGACCGCGACCTCGACACCAGCAATGCCGGATGAGACAACGGCCTCTGCAACGCCGGATGGGGTGGCTGCCTCGGCCACAGCAACGCCGGATGGGGTGGCGGCCTCGGCCCCAGCAACGCCAGATAGGGCCAAGGCCTCGACCCCAGCAACACCGGAAGGGACAGCGACCTTGACACCAGCAATGCTGGATGAGACTGCGGCCTCAGCAACGCCGGATGGGTGGCTGCCTCGGCGACAGCAACGCCGGATGAGACTGCGGCCTCTGCAACGCCGGATGGGGTGGCTGCCTCGGCCACAGCAACGCCGGATGGGGTGGTGGCCTTGGCCCCAGCAACGCCAGATGGGACCGCGACCTCGACACCAGCAACGCCGGATGAGACCGCGGTCTCAGCAACGCCGGATGGGGTGGCTGCCTCGACCACAGCAACGCCGGATGGGACCGCGGCCTCGACCACAGCAATGCCGGATGGGACCGTGGCCTCGACCCCAGCAACGCCGGATGGGACCGCAACCTCGACCCACACGGTGCAGGCAGCGTCTGAGTCACATGAGAAATTTCATCCTTGCAGTTTAGCGTTAGGGTGCAGGGTTCAGCCCTCTCCTGTGCTCAGTATCGCCCCCTGCTGAATAATGTGTATGGGCTGTCATGAGAAGTGGGGGGCGTGCAGTGAAAACTACTCTGAGCTCGTTTCTGGATCACAATAATAGTTGTCCTCAAAACTGAGCTGAAAAGTTACCAGAATGAACCATCTGGGTGCTGGCTCTCTGTGCGGAGAACTTTGACACTTGGGCCCCTAACATCACATGGGGCCCTGCACATGTAGATGGGGTCCAGTCCTGTTCAGCTGGACTCATGCAGGTGACGTTGATCTCCTGTTTTGGGAGGGTACAGTGGTTTCTTACGCAGGGAGTGAGGTACATTGGGCTCCTATGGCCTAGGCCTCTGCTGCTACTTCTCAGGGTCTCGCCTTCTCGTGCCCTCATTCCAGGCGCCATTGTTTACAGGAGTCTATTTTCCGGTTTCCTTGTTGTTCTGTGTAATTGAATTTCTTTTCCATCAACTTGAATGTCACTGAGCTAACGTGTGCCGCCTGACAACCGGGAGCTGCGCCACGCTGGAAGCAGATTGGACTTGTTTTATTTCTGCGGAATTTCTTCGTGTTGTCACCTTGGCCCGGAGTCATGTAGGAAATACAAATAAGTAATGTTCTGCATGGAGAACGAGACTCTGAACTACTCTACGAAAGGTACTGGAAATAGTGGAGATCCAGGACCAGGCAAACGCTTCGCATCTGGCGAGGACTCCTGGAGCTTAACTAACCCTCACCCACCTCAAGAGGAGTCTTGTGGCCGAAGCCTGGTTTAACCCCCCACACCTGGCGAGGAGTCCTGGACCTGAACTCACCCTCCCTCCTCATGAGGAGGTCAGGAGCTAGAGCCTGGTATAACTCCCTCCACCTGACGAGGAGTCCTGGAGCTGAACTCGCCTTCCCCCTCATGAGGAGGTCAGGAGCTAGAGCCTGGTACAACTCCCTCCAACTGGCGAGGAGTCCTGGAGCTGAACTCGCCCTCCCCCTCATGAGGAGATCAGGAGCCAGAGCCTGGTATAACTCCCCCCATCTGGTGAGGAGTCCTGGAGCTGACCTCCCCCCCCTCATGACGAGGTCAGGAGCTAGAGCCTGGTATATATTCCTCCAACAGGCGAGGAGTCCAGGAGCTGAACTCGCCCTCCCTCCTCATGAGGAGGTCAGGATCCGGAGCCTGGTATAACTCCCTCCACCTGATGAGGAGTCCTGGAGCTGAACTCGCCCTTCCCCCTCATGAGGTCAAGAGCTGGAGCCTGGTATAGCTCCCTCCACATGACAAGGTGTCCTGGAGCTGAACTCGCAAGGACATGCATGTCCTTGTTTGTCACGAGACCCCGATTAACCAGAGAGAGCACCAGTTACTCCTGAGCCACTCCCTGCTGCAGCTTTCGACTATTACGATGAAGAATTTTCTGATCTGCTACCCATTGACCCAGAAGAGGAACAGGAGCCTGAAGCTCCCGAAATGGTTGCTCCATTGAACCTGGGCGCGTCCCCGTCCACTCAACCTGACTCCACTACTCAACCGGACTCAACTACTCCATCTGGCTTACGCCGTACCGAACGGACAACAGCTGGAATACCACCCAAACAATACGAGCAAGACCAATTTATTTGGCAACAAATTATCCAAGAGATGGAGG